>BGPR01000140.1:87575-171557 GCA_013235015.1 Araneus ventricosus | reverse complement strand
ATTGCACTGCATTAGTACAATGAATACAAATATTGATTTTGTAATAAAAATATGTCATAGGAATTTTTAATGGGATTAATAATTGTTTCCATATTAAATTTAACTCAAGAAATAAATATCCAATAGGTTTCGCATGTCCATGGTTGATACATTAATAAGAGGAAGAAAGTGCACATTACTACAAAGTAGAGTTACCCAAGACTGGTGATACACCAATAGCCGATTAAAAACGAAATAGCTAGTTACTTTCCATCCTCTCCACAAGAGGTTTTATACAGAATCGTGGCTTCTGCTATTAAAATGACACACTCTTAGAAATAATTCCTCGATAGCACAACGAATAATGTCAAATGGTACTCATTTATTTAATTTTATTTGGCATGGTGGACGATAATATATTATCTCTAACGAGCTCATTTGTAATGTTTAGGATTTTGATGCGATTTTAATATGGTTGGTAGAATCCTGTCGTCGTTAGGTTGTTGAATACACAAACAACTTTAAGTGCTTTTAGAGCTAAGTGGTGTAAAACAAAATTAATAATGTTTTGTCAGCTAATAAGATCGGCTCTTAGTTATAATTCTACCATAAGCATATAACAAAATGGTTTCAACATGCGACGTTGGTAGTTTATCGTCTGTATTTGCGTGATTTACAGCAATTAAAAAGAAAGAAATAAGTGTCACAACTTTTTTATATGTACTTATTTTAAGTATAAAATGTAATTAGTGTCATTGGCCCTATATAGGAAGCTATTAACCAAATTCTGAAAATGAATTAACCAATAATTCGGATCATGTCAAACTATTTTGGATGGTCGACTAATTCGGCAGAGCAATTCGAAAAAATTAACGATTTATGTCGGACAGATAGCACAGGTCCGCAATGAAACAATTGTTTTAAAAACTATTAGATATATATTAATAATTGTCTTTAAATAATTAAGTAATTTAAATAATTTTCATGGTTTTTTTGGGTTGCTGGACGTTACAAATAGACAATCCCCGACGAGTTCAACAGAAGAAAAGTTGAAAATGTTTTGAGAAGAAGACAAAACGCCACTATAAAGATTTGCAACTCTTTTTATAAACTCATTGATCATTTACATCATAATAAAGAGAGGATATAAATATAAAATATGCATTTGCGAGGTGATACAATAAAAATATTTTGATTTAAGTTATTTTCCCAAAAATATGAAATCGTTTTGTGAAAACACCTTACGTGATAGAAAAAATTGAATTTCATTTTTGAAATCAGTACTGAAAATAATATAAAAATCAGTTATAGAAACTAAAACAATTTTCAAAAAGTATTTATTTGCAGGCCTATGCAATTGACACTTTGTCTAGACAATGCCACATTCTAGTTGCTTCGGATATTTTATTCTCCAGGCAGATGATATCAGTTGCTCAATTCGAGACATTATAAATGGGAATTTTCTCCTCTCAACTACCCCATCAAGGCGAATTTGGTATTTAGCTTGACCTTATTGTAAACAGAAGGAACTTTTTTTAAAGGACTTTGGAATTATATCGCTTCCAACTGATATCAACTGCTCCAAAAAGTTCTACCGGTCTATAATTTTGGTGAAATACAGCGGACTAAATTTCATTTATCTAGCCCTTAGCGATTTTGAGACACTAACATGCATGGATCGTCGTTGGAATCGATCCTAAATTCGATATAGATCTGCAAATTTTCATGACTACATTAATCCATCTATCCTTTTCCATTTTTAAGTTACCGTAGTCATATAAACACGGAGAGACAAACGCACACATATAATTCCAAGATTTGTTTTATCAGTCACAGAGAGGTTTAAAACGTAGAAATCCACCAGGCCATCGAGGTCGAATGTTTCAACGATTACAATACTTTTTTTGCTATGCTCCGTAGATGAGAAAGAAAAAATGCGGAATACAATAATTTTTTACTTTTTATGCATATTCTAGAAGTATAAAAATACTTCGTTGTCTTTAAGATCACGTATATCCATTATTAATTTCAATGTTAAGCTTCAGTTTGACAACACACAAAAACTAAAGAAATAATAAGAACTATTCAAACTCGTGTGTCAGTAAGGATTTTAAATAAATATTAACAAAATTATATCATTTTAAGACATTAAAACTTATTTAAAATGAATAGCCTGAAGATTCTAGGTTGAAACTAACTGAAAAATTGAAAGGTAGAATATTAGAAATGCCTTACTTAAGAACCTAATCTTCTTAGCGCCGAATGAGAATATTATATTTTTAACTAACAATCTCGGTGCCTTCAGGATCATAAAAGAAACTCATAATCCATCTAAAATTGCGTGTGTGAGACTAATCTCTTTTAAAGTCAAGAGTCGGAAATAATAAAAAGAAGTCTCTTGAAATTTTGAATAAAAAATGTATGGAATATTGATTGTCTTCAGATTCTGCTTTGACTCGAGCCTTTTGCTTATGAATCGTGACAGTAATACCTTGATGAATAACTCAAACCAAAAATTTTAGAGTAAAACTCGTTCAACTGAAAAAAAATTGCGATAAAACATCCAAGAAAGCCGATTAGAGTTGCTTAAATACTGAAAACAAAAATCGTCTTTATTTATAAGAAAACAATTAAATGGAAGAAAATTATATTTCAATTAATTTAAAAAAATTTTTAAAATAATGTTTTTGAGACAAGAATAAATATATTAAAACTACTTTGATTCTCAAAAAATACTCTAAACGTATGCAATCTTTTAATTGGTCGTTTCATAGTATCTTTTATTAAGTTATTAATTTGTATATGATCATGGAATAAGTTTGGCTTTGAACTCTCTATAATTTCTAAGAACGTTATTTGGGAAATCCACAATTTTTTAAAGGGATTACGTAGCTTAAATACGCTTATGTCTCTTTTTGTCCCTTAATTGTGGAACATTGTCCGCTATAATAAAAAAAAGATGTAGTAAAACGGACAGGCGCTATTCAATGAGACCGCTTATAGCATCTCCTGATGGCAAAGTGTTGAATTTAAGTGTCAATCTCGAAAATAATCAGTTTTAAAGTTGTAAAGCAACCTATTATCGATATAATACGAAAAGAAGTCTTCAGCACATGAATGCTAAGGATAGAACAAGTACAACCTCGTTCATTTGTTTGAGATTCTTGACATTGTTTTATCTCATAACGCGTCAGAAATGAGCAAATATCTGTTACTTTTACAGTCGCTGCTCAATCTTTTCTGGTTAACCACAATTCTAAACTTAACCTCACGCTGCATACTTTACAGCAAGGCATATTGGCATAAGCATCAGTTACGCATCGAATGTCGGAGGGCTATAATACACCTGATCTTTGAGGAAGAAGTCCAATGAAGGCGAAATCCGATGAGTGTGGATTCATTCTACGCCACTACCAGAGTCGGATTATTTTTTGCCTAAGTTGCGCACCCCAGAGGCTAAAGTAGAAAAAAAATTATCTAAATACTGCAACACCAAAGTGCCTCTGTAATAAATAAAAGACTATATTATCTTCTCAGGGCATTTCGAGATATAACAGGATTGGGAACAACAAACAACTATTAAGAATTTACGTGTTCTATTTCTAGCATTCATGAGACTTCAACTATGTAATTGACTATTTTTCCATATCTGGTACAATTTTCGAGTTCTGATTTTACCTCTAGAGAACTCCATAAGTGATAAGAGAACTCTGTAGTGACTTTAATATAACTATACTCCATTTTCATGAGTATAGCTATCGGCCTTCGAAAATTAAGGGGGTAAGAAAGGACTTTACTCTCCACTGTGTATATGAGAATCAAAAGAGTATTTCTGATTCACTTTTACCGTTTGCAGCAAACTAGGTCTCCTTTCATCTGAAGTTCAGTACTCACCTAAAATGAAAAGGAAACAACAGTTAGATAAAACGGAATATAATATAATAAATAAATAAAGTAAATCAGACACATGAATAAAAATAGATGAGTAAAATACTTCATAAAACATGCACATTTAAAATTATTCATATGGAAACAATGCAACTAGAAAACACAAACAGTACTTTTGGAAACTTGTATCCTGAGGATTTATGGCTAATTCGGGAGACGAAAAGTTATAAAAATCTGGTAATTAGTTGCATCTTTCTGGCTAAATTTGTCCTAAATGTTATTTCCTTGTTTGTAACATGTTTTTATTGTATTACTGATGATCATGAAGGTAATATTTTCTTTTCTATGCACTATTTAAGACAATCTTCAAAGACTTATTAATAGACTATAGGCTTGAAATTGCTAAAATAACTTTGACTAGAATAGAACTTTGAGTAATTTGGCGAACATTCTCAACGAAGTTTAGTAATAAAAAAGCTCTCCAGGTTTTAATATCATATTGCTATCTCAAACAAATTCAGCTTTCCTAACTTTACGAGACGATTTTAATAAATCCAACAATTTTCGGTGCTGTGGAGGCTATTGCTCCTCCGTAGTTGCTGGGCTGAAATAAAATAACGAGTATAAAAAAAGTGCCAATTTAGTTGTCAGCTACTAATTAATCAAACGTATTTAATAGAACGCAATCGAGTGACACAGTAGTAAATTTTTAAATATCACCCCTAACGGATAATTTTACTGGTTTTATTTATTTAATTTTATTGTAACAATTCTGATGCATTTGTGTAAATTTATTACGTCTCTCTTATGCCAATCAACAAAAAACAAGATGATTCCTTCATCCCCTCTTATGTACATGTTAAATTCTCTAGTCCCACAAAAAATTTCACAGTGGTGATATTAAGATAAATACATAGAAGAAAGTTAATATATCAAGAGATAATCAAGATAAATGCAAATGAAAATTTATTAAAAGAGATGCTGTTATAAGCATTTTTAAAAAAGAGTGTCGCCATGGATATTGTGTTGAAAGAAAAATGCTACAATTATTTCACGATGCGTTTTCAAATATTAGGTATGTCTCTAACAGCTTATCAATCGGTTTGTTACATAAATGTGCAATTTTGAAGCTAAACGAAAGCTATTGGAAACAAACCTTGCGCTCGGATAACAACAGAAAATATTGGTAAACCACAACACCATCCATATTTTCACAGCACAAAAAATCACGTTCATCCACGACAATCAAATTAATTTGTGTCAGGTCCGTATATAAAAAGCGGACCATTGACGGAATCCTATTACAAATCCGCGATCTCCCGATCTTAAAACCGTAAATGCTGCCAAATCACCGAAACTTTTGTCCATGAAGGAGAAATTTTTAAATTTTAATAAACCGTGGAACTAAAACCTAACCCCCTTTAATAAATCTTATATTACAATAAGCTATAAGTAATATCCGAAATATATTTATCACTCATATATAAGTTGAAAACAAAATAAGTACTATCTCCTTACAACTGCTGTAGAATTGGTTGTGGGTTAACAAACACTAACGGATATGAATTCCGAATATACAGGCATTATCTAGCATATATCATAAATCTAGCATTATAACAAAACATCCAGGTGCATATTGGAAGAATTTACTGTTTGAAAAATATTTTTCTTTTACATACACTTTACATTTTTGTATTGTGGTTATTTCTGTGTTTGCATGTGCTATGTTAATTCTATATTAATGTTATTTACGTTAGTGTCCTAAATTCTGCATGATGTTCAGTGGCGAATCCAGGGGAGGGGCTATCGGGCTGCAGCCCCCCCCCCCAGAGCTAAACCAAAATTCTCGATTTAATTTAAAATCACTACAACTGTTTGATCTTAATTTTCATTTTAAAAGAATAGTAATAAAATCGTGACAACATTGCTTTCTGACTGGACAGGCTCGAAAATTTTCCTACTTTTCTAGTCATTCCACTTGCACTTGTAGCGTTGGCGCGGTCGAAAACATTTTTAGTCAGCTATTTCATTGTATTTTTTTATTAAATTATCGAAAGTATTGTAGCGTTCTTTATTATTCTTATTGTCAGGAGAGGAAAGCCTGTAAAGTTAAAGTGTTTTGGTTTATATAAGCCATGAGGTTTGACATTCGTCACTACGATACCAAATTTTTTATGACCTCAGCCCCCCCCCCCCCCAGACCCGAATCCTGGATTCGCCACTGGTGATTTTATTTATGTTATTACGTTGACTTATATGAGCCGTACATCCTTTTGAGAACCGGCGGGGATGAAATAAAAATAAACAGCATTATAACGAGTAAGGATGTCGAAACATCCCTTTGATAAAAATAGATCAGTTATACAAAGAGTCATTCAAGAAACCGGCAATTCTGAGTTCAAGAACTCCAACGCACAGTCAAAAGATGTTGGTAAACGTAATATAAATTCAGTTGAATGTGAATTCAGGATTCACTGATGTTTGAACACAGATGACCAAGATATTATTACTACCATGAATCATGAGGAATATATGACAGTACTATGTATTCTCTCTGGGCAGGATAAGAATTCGCTTTGCATCATAATAAAAATAGAATGGCGATGAAACTGAAGGTATCTATTTACGGCCAAATGATGGCGTAGCATCTTTGTAAATGGACTCCTTTACGTCTTGCTCATCTTTAACAATATTCATACCTGGTTTTCGCATAACTTTTAAATTATATTACTAGCTGATATACTTGGCGTTGCTGGGGATAAAAATACTTTTATGTCTAGTAATTTTTAATGCAAAAAATATTTTTATATAAAATATTAAATAAATAAAATCCTTTTATCATCTGAAACGTTTAATTAAAATGAACGTCTAACGAAAAGTAAAATGAAAATGAAAATATCAAGTAAACCAAACGATTTTTAAATACCGCCGAAACCTAATTCTTTTCAATAAGTTATTAATATTTTTTAAAGAATTGAGATGAAATTCAATTAAACTTGTGGAGTTTCAGTTCTATTTGTATAAAATCAAACTCAAAATTCTAAATATATCAAAATAAAATAATAAAAATATGAGGCGCTGAACAATATGGAAATTAAGCCACGAAGATTATCTTAAGAAAGAAAAAGCGTAAACATTCAATGAAAAATTCATTTTAAATGTTAAAATTATAGTTAGTATATTTCTGTCGGCACCTTTTACGATTTTGTTTCAAATTCCATATTCTTGATAAAACAATATTTTCCCCTTTTTAGTACATTAACAAAAGTTTACATTTAAAAACTGGTTTAATTTTAAAACTCAAATACAAGCATATTCTTCAATGCATATCACTATGCGACTTCACTAGAATAAAACTGAATAATAACATTTACAGTCAAAGAAAACTTTCATATTGCATCATAAAATGTTACTTAAAATTAATTATTGATTAAACGCACGGAACATACAACGATGTTGAAACTGTGGCCAGTCTTATTTCTTAAATATTTCAATAGTTCAATATAGTAAACTTGAAAGAAATTTTCCAAATGGTTATTACACATTTGTACTTCTCCAGATGCTCCTATGCGGGCAGCAATTTTGAAGAGACGCAGAATATGTCTCCATTTATATAATCTCTATAATCCTACATTTGCAACCCATCATCTGGCACTCCAGGAAATAGTTCCTCTCCTCCTACTAACATATAACGGCGGCCAATCGTAAAATAATCACCCTGTTACCATGGTAACTAAAAATTCTTTTCCCCAGCGTCAAAATTTTCGAGATAAAACTCAAAGCACGCGAAGACCATATTTTACACACGGAGTGCCCAACTCGGAAAGAATATATTCCGAAAAGTTCTTAAAATGCAATTTTCCCCGTTGAAAGCACATTGCTGACTGTCACGACCTCTTGTTTTACGTCATTTGCTACTAGCCGACCTAGTTTCTCTGAACTTAAAGCAGTGAGACTCTTTTCTTAAATTGGAGAATATTTTGCCAGTGTATTTTATGCTAAAAAAGGATTGAAAGCATAAAGTTAGAGTGAAAGAAGACATGTAAATTTTATTTCATATTTCAAGCAAATATGTATGATTTAAGATGACAAATCCTAATAAATTACCAGGATATGCAATGATGCAACGATGAAGGGGAAAATATATTGAAAAAGCATTAAATTCAACTTCTCAGTTTGAAAGTACTTTTTTTATTTCAAAATTGGTGCTCAGTGTTCTGAAAAGCAACAATAATATGCCTAGAATGGATGAAATGAACATGCAATGAGATTTTCTAGACACTCCCTGTAATAATTCCTATGACACTGACACCTGCAGTGGAAGGTGTAATATTTAGCTTAAAAATAAAATTTTATATGTCTCTACTTATAATAAAAGTGTGTGTGTGTTGGCGCTCTACAGAACACACCGCTAGGCTTAGAGTAACGAATTTGGCACAAACATACTTTGGAGGGTGGGAATGTGCATCTCGGAGCCGTTTTCTTAAATTTTAATTTAGAATTTTAATCAATTAAAATTAAGCTAAATTTCAGCAGTTTTTGGTTAATAACTTCAAAACTATTATAGCACAAAAATTACTTTCACACCATCTGAAAATTTAAAAAAATACCTTTTCAATGATTTCAATCAAGTTGCCGTATGATTTTTTCTCAATTTTTAATAAATTTTGAAAAATATTTTTGGCATAATTTACAACAATGCTTTCATTGTTGCAACGTATTTCAAACCGTTTTCATTGTTTAAAGAAATGCTTAATTGCATGTTTCTCTTGCATTGTTGAAAGCTAAGAAAATATCTAACTTGATTTTACTTTCTTCTTTTATTTGATCATTTTTTCTGTGAAATCTGTAAAGGAGGTACTCAAAACAGTAAGTATACGATGAAATAATCCAGTGAACTTAAAGATTAACGTTGCTATGTATTATTTCTTTTTATTAGCGTGTTTTAAGCCAATTAGCATGCTGCTGGACGTAAAATGTGCCGCGCAAATTTAATGTTGATTGAAATCAAATGCGTATTTTATGTTAATGTGGACAAGAAGCAGAACA
The DNA here is from genome assembly GCA_013235015.1 of Araneus ventricosus. Classification (NCBI taxonomy): domain Eukaryota; kingdom Metazoa; phylum Arthropoda; class Arachnida; order Araneae; family Araneidae; genus Araneus; species Araneus ventricosus. Next base: position 162,641 of record BGPR01000140.1, on the reverse strand, counting down.
AGTGCAAGGCTACGAAAAGAACGCGGATTAAATGTATAGCAATTTGAAGTTTAAAACTACTTTGTTAAGAGAACCTTGAATATAAAATTATGGATAACAGATCGAGTTGAAATTTTATTTCCGGCGGTCCAGCTGGTCGCCGAAGGCGGCTTACCTATATATATAATTTAAGAATTTAGTTTAAAAAATAAAATAAGATAAGAGTCAGAATTTTGTAAAGAATAAGAATTTGTATATGAAAAGTCGATAAAATGAAAAGTTTTGAAATTATTGTTCGATTGACTATCCTGCAGATGAATTTTTCACAAATAAGTACCTGTGTCATTAGCTCACATATTTCTCTATGAGGAGTTAAAAGATAAATCATGTGAACGTGGTGGGTGGAAAAAAGATACACTTATTGTTCTGCTATCTGCATTTCAGTGGAAATACAAGAAAGACGTTATTTTGTTTTTTTTCTTGTAAATTAAACTTTGAATTGACTACTATGAATAGCCTGATAAGAAAACATTAAAAATATTAATTTCATTTTGGTCTTTTCTTAATAAATATAATTTTTTATCAAACACAAATTTGACTTTAATATACTCTTTGTAATTATCAGATAGTTATAAATTTGTAATATAGTTTTTACCAATATTTATTCCCAATATTTTCCTTTTATACCCAAAAAGAAATGAAGGTTTTTGAGAATATATGACGCATACAATCTTTTAATTTACACTCCCAAAGGTTTCTGCGATATACCATTTACATAATTTTTCTGATATTTTAATGAAGTTGAAAAATTATGTTCTTATTTCATTCAGCTGTCCTTTTGGATCTGTCGATATTTTAGCCAAGGATTTAACACAGGAATCAAAATAAGTTATGATTGAAACTACAACATTACATAAAAATCAATTATATTGGGTGACAAAACATCTTTAAACAAGTAAAGGGCAAGATATACAAATTTCTTGCTGTAATAATATGAAAAAATAATATAAAGTACACAACTCGTTCTTCTTATTCTTTTTTAACAGAAAATATATTTAATTTCTTGAGAGCTGGGACTGTTGAAAATAGAACAAAGTTTTTGTTTCTACTGAGAAAAAAGGGGTATTTTTGGGACATAGAGCAAAACATAGAGAAAGATTTAGTGTCAGAGAATTTTTTCTTAAAAAAATAATCTTAAAATCAATTTTAAGTCCCTGGATGTGTTCTGCAATTGTGAATAATTATTAAAAGTTAAATTATTAGGATCAATAAATTTCAGTAACCACGCAATCGAATATCTTTCTATGCAACTTAGATTAGATGTTTGATGTATGGATTATCGTACTTAAAAGGGGCTTATCGGAATCTGTTCGGAATTTTGGGCAGCAGTCACGAGAGTGTACGACACACCAGTATAACTTTCGCCAGAAACTTTTAACCCTGAAGCTGAAGCAAATGTCTCTATTATATTCCTGGATGTATATTGTATTTGCGAATATTTATCAAAATTGAAAGTGCGAGAGTAAAAACATTTCTTCAATAAATTTTACTAACCATGAAACAGAATTTCATCTACGCTACTTAATTTATCGTATAATAATCGTACTTATAAAAGAATACTTATAACTTCCGAGGAGACTTCCCTCGGAAGTTTGGGCAGCGGTCACAATCGGGAACTAATCACTAGTAAAGTCTTGACGATTTGAAACTCGATCCGAAAATTTTCATGCAATTACGAGGATGGAACCAAAAAAAAGTTTCAAGGGTAATAAAAAAATTATTTATTTACATTAGACAGAAAATTCAAAAGAGAATTAAGGGGCATACTTGCCGCTCACTTTTCCACATAATCACCAAATCTATTTAGGCATTTACTTGAACGCAGGATAAACTTGTTTAACCCGGCTTGATAGAAATCACGTCCCTATTGAGCCAGTTATCGGCAGCTGATTTCACATCATTGTTTGAAGATAACTTTGTTCCAGATAAGTATTTGGAACACAGATTGGGTGCCAAATCTGGGCTGTATGGGGGTTGGCTCCAGACTTCCCACTTGAACTTTTGCAGCAATTCTTGAGTTTTGCGAGCAATATGGGTATCATCATGCAGGAGGATGACTCCATCACTCAACATGCAAGGGGGTTGCGTCGGATGGCTTCCTGATGGCCAAATGACTATTTCCTTTTTCCGAAATTGAAGGAACACTGATCTGGACAAATTTATCTTCTGACGGTGATGTGAAAACAGCTGCCGAGAACTAGCTCAATGGGCAGGGACGTGATTTCTAACGAATCGGGTTAAACATGTTGGTCCTGCGTTCAGATAAATGCCTAAATAGATTTAGTGGTTATGTGGAAAAGTGAGCGGCAAGTATTCCTCTTAATTCTCCTTAGAATTTTCTTTTCCGTCAATTTCGGAAAAAGGAAATAGTCACTGGGCCATCAGGAAGCCATCCGACGCAACCCCCCTTGCATGTTGAGTGATGGAGTCATCCTCCTGCATGATGATACCCATATTGCTCGCAAAACTCAAGAATTGCTGCAAAAGTTCAAGTGGGAAGTCTGGAGCCACCCCCCATACAGCCCAGATTTGGCACCCAATCTGGGTTCCAAATACTTATCTGGAACAAAGTTATCTTCAAACAATGATGTGAAATCAGCTGCCGATAACTGGCTCAATTGGGACGTGATTTCTATCAAGCCGGGTTAAACAAGTTGATCCTGCGTTCATGTAAATGCCTAAATAGATTTGGTGATTATGTGGAAAAGTGAGCGGCAAGTATTCCTCTTAATTCTCTTTAGAATTTTCTGTCTAATGTAAATAACAATTTTTTATTACCCTTCTGCCTTTTTTTTGGATCCATCCTCGTAGTCTCTTCCGATTCTTCTTTAAATTAGAAAATAAAAGTTTTAACTCGAATATAAGTTTTTCTTAAACCGATATAAATTTTTATTTTAATGAACAGAAAGGACATATATGCCCTGTCATTCCATTACGTGCATGGAAATAACCCATCATGCTGTCTCCTCGTTGAACAAGCCTCAAGATTTTTATAAAATTAAATACCAGTTAAAGGTAGAACCACAGTTATAGTTTCATTCAAGACGGCAAAATGCTTCTTTCCTAGTGTAGTTATTGAAATCTTGAGACAAGGAAATAATAATAAAGAGTGAGATAGGGACTGAAATAAATGTATTAAAGATTATACCTCCACATAGAAGTGTTTAATGGCAGCTACAGAAAAGTGCAGCTTCGCAAATAAATGGCAAGTTCAATCTTTTTTCAAACAGTAATCTTTATTTTACTAACTCTCTTTCTATATTCATGAGAAAAGTTTTATAGGTTTTTTTTCTGTGGCACGACAAATGTGTTGGTCTGAGAATATGCTAATAAATAAGCCTTAAAATTCGCATTAATATCCTTTGCGAATTAATATCCAATCAGAACTGTTTATTTGTAATTCCATATTCACGTACAGATGTTGTTGCCGTGCTGGCGTATAACATATAAATTAAAAATAGCGACAAACGAGGGATATCAGTTAATAGTGCGAAGAAATTTTGTCGAAGGAAAAAGATAAACAACCCTTTCTTAATAATCTTACAGAAAAGTTTATCATCTTGCATGTTCTTCAAGCTGCAGAAGTTTGCAGAACATACCCTAGAGGAATATCGGCCTTCTTTAATGGTTGGCAGTTACTTTTCGGAATGTGATTTTATACGCTATTTATTTTGTCGAAGTAAAGTGGTATAAACACTTCCCTGAAGAAGTCTTTACTTCGTAAATTCATTCGAGAATTATTTTTATCCGATATTCTGATGGCAAGAGTTAACTGCTCAGTAACATTCATCGGCAACGCTTTCAAAGTGAAACAATGAAAAGAATGCTGATTATGCATGATATTAAGTCAATGGCGACATATTTCAAATTAGCATGATTTAATCATATTATCGGTTCTTTCCCTCGTCCATACAGTTTGTAATTACTTTAAATTTTCATTTTAACTTCGTTAAAATATTTGTCTGAATTTATTTTCCCATGATAGTTCTACTACGAAGGAAAAAATCGTTTCACAACTAAAAAAAAAAATCCTTAGGTTTGTTCTATAAAAATTGCTATCTAATACAATGGGAAAATAAGTTTCTGCGGAAACAAGACAGTACTTCCAGCAGCATATTTTGATTGATATGCAACCAAAAGAAAATCTTCCTTTTCCATAGTAAATCCAGAGAAAACATAAAACAATGTCTGAAGACATCTGGGACGGGTTAAATTAAATTTATTATTTTTGGAAAGATGGTTGATGGTTGAGCCTAACTCTGAGCTGCTTCCCCAAAACAACATTCTCACTGTCAAGCACCGAATCTTGTATGGATCTGTAGTTTTGGAAAAGGCGTAGAAAATTTAATAAAAGCCAAACTAAAAAAAATGAATGCATTAAACAATTAATTTAAAACAAAGTTCCTTAAATCTGTATTTAGGATCGAATTATATATTTAATCAAAAATAGCTGTTGTATAAATGTAATATATGTTGTATAATTGTGATATGCAATTTCAAATCCCACCCTAAGCCTTCAGGTCTCACTGACAGTGAAAAATTGGAGGTCTCATGTGGAAAGAAATTTGTTCCGAACCGTGATTTAACCCCTTAAGAGTAGCATTTATTTTTTGCTATCTAATAAGACGACCCCTCCTGTTTTGGAAAGGGGCTGTCGTTTTCATTCATCTAAGAAAACTTAGAATACTTGAGATGCTTATGGATTCTGCGTAATTGTGTGTCAAATTATAAAGCTAATTAATGATTAAATTTTAGTTTAGAGGCCTAAAAATGTGATTATTCGATGCATGTCAATATGACGGGAGGAGTTAAAAGCAAAGAACACTTCACCGTTACGGGGACATAACATTTATGCCATAGAAAACGAAAGGCCTCGCTACGGGGACGCAACACTTATGCCATAGAAAACGAAAGGCCCCGCTACGGGGACATAACACTTATGCCATAGAAAACGAAAGATCCCGCTGCGGGGACATGAAGAGAATTTAGTTTTGATATCATTTATTTATCATCGCTGTAGTTTTCTTTATCAAATATTGCGATTTGTTACATCATTGATTTGTTGATCATATACTTTCAAAAATTATACAAATTAATTTCATTTATAAAATTATAAATCAACTAAATATATTGAATTTATATCTAAATAACCAGTTTAAATGTTTAATTTAAGTTTTCATCCTTATAAACGTTTTAGAATTTCACCTAATTTTCCGCCGTCTTATGGGTGAGAATTACAAAAAAAGCTCTCGGCCGTTAAGGGTTAAAAGAACTTTTACAAAAAGAGCGGAAAAGATAACCAACGAAACTGTACAAATTCTTGGTACAGCCCTGTAATGCCATTTGAAATGGAAAAAGAGATGCAACATAATGTTGGCTAAGTTTTTTGTTATTTCTCTTTTCTTTCCCCTCTTTTTTATTATAAAAGTGGTGGAAATTCGTAAAAATTGTGCGTTGAACATAAAGATTGTGCTAATAAAAATCTCAAATCTCATATCTGTTTTTCGTGACAAATTCATTTTTAATGTACATTTCCTTATTTCTATAAATATTAATCTTGAAACAGCCTTTAATATTATACTTTTATATCTTTATAAAAGGCTAGAGTGATGTTGTACATTCAATTTTGAAACACACTGTAAATCCCATTTTTATGACAAAGCATTTTTCTTTCTCCCGTGTAATAAATTATCTCCATCTAATATTTTTATCTATAGAAAACGAATTTGAAAGAAATCACTTCATGAGATTTTAACCACAATATGGCGAGGGAAATCTGATGTAGAAATCCCAAATACTTTGTCTTATACAAAATATGGTATCACAACATTACAAAATTTTTAAAGGTACTGTTATTGTTCTTACTTTGCTAAACTCACCTGAGATTGAGAAACCATTTCTAAAAAAAATCAATCTTATTTAAAGGTTTTCAGTATCTTTTAATTTTTACTTTATTTATTCAATGATTTCCCATAAGTTTCTGATTCGAATTCAAAATAATAAAATGTTCTCATGATTTCACTACAAACATCACCTTCAACCATACGGCAAATTTCGATAAAGTAAAAAAAGCAAAAACCATTTTTTATTCTCTGAATTATATATTCTGATTTGACAAATTCTTACAATTTGTAAAATTTCCAGTTCTTTTTACTATGATGGCTATATAATCAGGAAATAGATCATTTGAAAAAAATTACCAAATTTTAGTATCTACTTAATTTTTAAACTAAAAGAGTAACTAAAAAAATCGATAAAAGAATTTTCACTGACGTATATATACATTGGAATCACAAAAATCTAGAGTATAATCTAGTCAAAAAGAATGTTGTATCGCATTCTTTTTCATTTCTTCCCAAGCAGAGACGTTGTTTCGATAAGATAAGAAAAAATAAGAAACAAATGAGCGGTGAAAAATGCATTTCTACTATCACTACACTCGGAAAATGTACGAAAAGCTGTCGAATTCCCGTTCAAAAATTCATTTTTTGGAAGTTTCCACCGATTCAAAAATGGTAGAAAGAGTTAAAATATGAAAGAAATGGGAATTCGATTTTGGTTTATTTTCCATTTTGCTTCCTTTACTGACGGGAATGTATTACTAGCCGACTGGAAAAAAGCTCGAGGGTTTCCACTAAGATCTCAACGCAATGTAAATGTATATTGTCATTTTGCCAAATAAATATGAGGAAGTCCTGAAAAGTTTTCTTCTCCAAGTTACATAAAAACCTGAAATCTTTTCCATTCAAAGAGCAGATCATATAAAAAGAAACGGAACTTTGAGAATCAAGGCTCATATTTACTGTTTTTTCTTTAAATTTTAAAGCTCACATGCAGTGGCGTGTGGAATTGAATCCAATAATGTCAGATATATTTATTTACATAATAGTATTTTATTCGAAATTATAAAGAAAAGTGCAATTTGCTAAGTTGATAAAAGTTAAATCATGCGAGTAACTGCAAAGAGTTTTATTGAAAACGACTATCGTGTTATGTTTTTTTCACTACTAATTTTTTTTGGATATTTATAAGTATATTTTTTCAGTAGCTAGGTTGTGGCAACAGTAAGATATTGTTCTACAGGGTGTCCATAAATTTTTGTCGGTTTATTCTTACCCCATAACTTTTGATTAAAGAGCATGACGATAAATATTATTACTTATCCATAAATCTACACAAAAAGTTATTTTAACCCTTTGAGTACTGAATTATTTGAAGATTTTTATGCCCATGGGACGGATTTTATTTGTCGCTATGTTAGCGTTAAAGTATGAAATCCGTTATTCTATAGAATAACTGATAAAGTCACTTAAAGTGTTAAATAAACTTTTATTTCACACTTTAACTAGTTATTCTATAGAATAACGGTCCACGCATCGTTAAAGTGTAAAATAGCCGACATGATGCAGCCTGTTTGTTAGTCAGATTGGTTATTTGTATTTTCAGCATCTGAAGTGGGCACCGGATTTTTTTTTTTATTTTTAAGAAACATCTTACGTCTTCGCTAGTAGCGGGAGCCGGAAAAGTGAGGAATCTGCGTTTTTTAAATAATGACATGAAGTAGGAAAAATTGTGCTCGCGATGCCTGCGGCATCCTGAAGTGGGCGCCGGGCAAATTTTTTTAACTTTAAAAACATCCTACGGCTTCGCTAGCAGCGGGATACGGATCCTAGTAGCTTCGCTAGCTCATTGAATGTAAGGAATCTGCGTTTATAATGGAATTTGTCCATAACTTTGTTCCTAATAGAGATACCGAGACAATTCCTGTATATTCTGGAACCTTCATTTTGTCACCAAGTTCGCCACATTTCTCGCCAAGGTTCCTAAACACTCGCCAAGTTTGTCGCCAAGGTCGAGTGTCATTGACTTCCTTCCAATACGTATTCCTGTAAATCTCTCTTTCCAACTATAAGAATAATATGGCAAGAAAGCGACATTACAGTTTTATGACACTATTATAGTGGTTTTAATTTTCCATCGGTTATGGCTGATGTGCAATCAGTGCGAAATTTAGAAAAAAGCGGACTTGTTTTAATGTCATAATGTTTATTTTACTCTTTAACGGTCTATCATTAGTTATTTCATAGAATAACTAGGTAAAGTATGAAATAATTTATTTTACACTTTAACTGACATGATCAGTTAATCTATAGAATAACTAGTTATTCTATAGAATAACTGAATTATACACTTTAACGGTGACAGCTATATGGATTAATATGTAAAAGTAATACATTTTATTTGGAATATACTTACATTGGTGATATAAACATACTTTTGAAACAGCATTTTAGTTACAAAATATAAATAAATATATAAATGAAATAAAATATAAATATTTATATAGAACAAGAACCAACTTAAAGTCTAATAATTTTGTACCGAGTGGTATTTTTCAAAACATGTCGGTAAATGCAAAGGTACCTGGCATTGTTTGCATTGCCAAGTGGTTTCTTTTCTTAATATATGTTTATAACATACGCGACACCGTTTTGTAGGGTGTTTCTTTTAACTCTGTTGCCGGAATATTCTCCGGAAAATGTGCCCAATTTTCCGCTTGCAAACGATGTGGCGCATCGCTACTTGTAGGACGCCACGGATATTATAATTTGGCAGGACCACTTGCGCCAATAATTCTTCTTAAATTCAGATGACGAGTCAGACTCGCCCACCGTAACTTCGCCCAAGTAAGCAGATGACGAGTCTCACTCGTCAAATGTACCCAAAGGGTTAATAATACAAACAAAGTTAAGAAAGGTTCACATGGCAGCCTTTCGCGGCATGTAACCCATCGACACTTGGCTGGAAATTGACCTCAATCTCGATGTCTCTAACTTGAGATTAGTAAAATGCATGCAATCTTTATACAAGAGCAGTTAAGTATCTAATTATCTTAGAAGATTTGCTGTTTTTATTTCATCCGAGAGGTGGCAGCTATCAAAAAAATTCCCCATCGGCAAGTCGAAAGGCAAAGGTAGAATCCTTTATCCGGAGATATAAGGAAAAGAACATTTGACCCTCTATTTTGATAAGGATTAGAGCAGCAAGAATGAAAGAGGGTGGAAGAGACTGCAAATGACGAGAGCTTTCCAACAAGGGATAACATGCATAGGTTGAGGGGCACTTTAAGTTAGGGAGAAGGGAGGGAAAATCACTTTTCAGCTCATAAAACTTCTAAGCAATTGCAGCTATCGAAAACGTTTAAATGCAAAAATTGTTCGTTATGATAAAGCGATAATTCACATAATTTGAAGTTTCTTTCTATTTTAAATTGCAAAGGATTTATGGGGACCCCACCACCACCATTTCCACTCCCTTTGAGCTGGATAGCTCATTTACGAACTCGACCGAGATTTTCATTATCCTTACAACATATCCCCCGCTGGTTAAAATTAAATAAAAATAACTTCAGTTATCGTGCTCACAAGATAACATGGGCAAAAGCGTTATACATATATATATATATATAAACACATATAAACTTTTTAACGAAGGGTTGTTTGGGTCATGATCGGTGAAGATCTGCAGAAATTTTCCGGAAGTCGTGTCATAAGAACCATTGCAATAGGTAGACTTCTTATACGGAATCTACCTGAAAGCCTTTAATACGAAAGTTAGGGTAGCATTGAATATCTAAAGAGACAAAAAGGTAAGAATATCTAAAAAGACAAAGAATGATAGAAGCAATTTAATTGGTGTGCGCAAGTGCAGCATCATCCAGGAAAAAATTGCTAAGTCACTCCTTTGTTTTCAAATATGTTATAAGAGGTAAGATTTTAATCCCTTCTTTTTACACTTTGTTCTGGAGATTGTCTTCAATTTCTTCTTTGTGGGCAAATGTTTTCTTTCCAATACATTCCGGTATAGGTTCAGGCCAAAAGAGGATATTAAATTCAGACCGCAAAGTCTTTTTCCTCTACAGAAAACCTATTCCACTTTTGAATCTGCATGAATGTCTGGCCTCTGATGAAGTCATTCACCAGATTCTTACTTCTTGTCGTTGTCCACTATTATTTTTACCCTTCCACCTTTTTATTCCCCTTTTTTTAATATTTGTATTTATTTTGAAGTTAGGGTAGCATTTCGTGGCGCGTAACACATGCAGACTGAACTCAATTTATAGCCAACTGTCGATCGTGAAATTCTGCCAGAGGGAAATTACTAAACTTTATTTCTGCTATTAGAAAAAAAAAGGTTTTTGATTGTTTCTTTATGAATATATGCAATAATATTTACGCTAATGTTCTTTATTCAAAAGTTATGAGGAAAGGAAATCCCGAAAATAATTTGTAGACACCCTGTATTTAGAGATAATATTAGTACTAGTTAGTACCTAATACTAGTTAGCAAATGCTTTTAAAAATTTGCATACAGTTGAAAGATGCATTTACGCTGCAATAAATGTTTTCCGACTCTCGAATAATCAAAGACAGAATTAATTAACTTAAATATCATAAACGAAGAAGGAACAAACAAAATGATTAAACAAAAAATAAAATTAAACTAAATTTCACAAAAGAAAGTAACATCTTGATTAATACATAGAACAGATCTAATAAGAATTTTTAGTCACGCTAACTTTAAATATATATTATCCGGAAAAGCTGCAAATTCATTTCATTAAGATTCAGAGATATAGCTCATAAATTTCATCTGCGAATCAACAAATCAGTCTTTCATTTTCCTAACATTTTTATTTAATTTTTTTCAAAACTAATATCAAAAAATAAATTTATGTAAAATTTATAAAGTTCTCATCCCGATTTGGAGCTGCATGATGGATGCTTGGAAATTTTGATCTGTGAACCACATAACCGATTCTGTAACCCACTCTGCAAACGTTGACATCACACCAGCGGAAGGACTTTTGCAGAACGACAGGTTTTACACTCACCAGGCCACATACACGGCGCATCATCGATGAAAACCATTCAAAATTACGCCTCTCTGACTTTTAGTAAGTCATTAGACAAATCAATATTCTTTAACGATAACTGGCTCTGTATGATGCGAATTTTTACGCTCTTATTTAATGTAAAACACATATGCGAGAACATTCCATTTGAAATTAAATAGATATACTGCTTAAAAAACAACCTCAAAAGAAATTTTATTTGCTTTTTTGCTATCTAAGAGGGAAAAGTGGGGAAAAACCGCGTTGTTTTTGCGATCTCGGAGTTATTTCGGATAACCCAGGTTTCGGTTAATCCGAGTTCGATTAATTGGGGTTTTACTGTATATGCAGCACCTTATGACGAAATACTAATGAGTGTCTTACTAACTTCAAATATTTTTTTGAGATATTTGATTATTCACCTTTAAGCAGACTAGCATCTTGCAAACGGACGGATATATATTGTTAAATCCAGCTTACAAAAATAATTTTGTGAAAAATGGCAACTACATTTATTTTCATTATTAAAGAGCATTAGAAGGGTGAAAGTTTTATAATACAACAAAAATGCAACTTTCAGTTCGAGAGAACAGAATTTATGATCAAAAAAATATTTTATGATAAAACAATGCTGGCTATAAAAAAATGTAGTTTAAGTGTAGGGATATTAAATCAAAATTAATGAACTGTAAATGAATATATAAAATAAAAAGTCTTTCAGTCAGCTGAAAAAGTGGAATAGATTCATTAAAAAAAACATACTTGCAGAACTACGTAGACATCTATAAAAATACCAATTTCATTTTTTACTTGTAATGAATGCTGTTTTTTAGATTAATCTTTCAACCATAACGTAATATTTCAAAAGTGCCAGAAGTTATCAAATATTGCATAATTATTTTATAGGCAGATAATTTATTTAATCATAAAAAATACTTTCGGAAAAATTGAAACAACACTGCACTATACTGTTTACAAGTGGCCAAGATACAGTACAATGCATTTGGCCGAGGCACAGCACCTACTCTCATACTATTTATTTTACTCTCAAGTAATTATTTGTGCTTTTATTGATAAAAAAAGTCCTTTCAATGTGGGTTAGTTATGGAGCAAAAAGGAGAACAGGTGAAAAATAAAAAAAATTCTTCTTGAAGATAAGAGGAAAATTCAACACCCAAGAAGCTTGCGCCGGCATCCGAAAAATTGGGTTTTCATTTCAGTAGAAAAATAACTACCTGAGATGACCACGTGCAAGGTGACATGACGCCACCCCACACCCCTGATGCCTATAACGTCAAGGGTTATCTAACCAATTGGGTGGGTGCAGGGTGGATGAGTACAGGAATTTCCACCACAGGGCTCTGGGAACCCACGCGAATGCCATACCCCTAACAAATTTAAATTCTCCCCTCCCCCATGGTTTAAACTTATGAAAAATCCCAAAACTTAAACTGGAGAAATTACTGAATCAGAGCAAATATATGCCTTGTCTGGAGTGTTGTCACTCTAAACTAAACATTTTGGGAGGGAAAACGAAATTTCTCTACACTCTCTTTTTGATATATCGAGATACAACCCTGGACAAGGAACAGGACCTTCCCCATTATAAAAATTATGCGCGAAAAACAGCTTTTACAATCAATGTCGGGGAATGAAAGGAGAACAGATGGACATTAACTTGTAATTAGTTTATTTAAAATGTCATTATCATTTGTAAAATAATTATTTAATTCATGGAATGTTTTTATTTTGTCTCCGTTGATTCACAGAATCACATCCTATGCGAAGCCTCTGAATGATGAAATACGTCCATGCAGTATATTAAGCTGAATCGATGCTTAAATATTACATTCACCAATACAAATTATTCCTAGCGTGCACGCCAATTTTTCCCGTCGTTTTGAACGAGCAAGCTTAGTATTCATATTTTTCGACAATTTAGGACAGACATAATAAGGAGCTTTCCTGAATATTTAAAAAAATCAAAAAGTAATACTTGAATGTTTAAGCTGATATGCATAACATGACTTTAAATTCTTTCAACATTTTTTTTAAAATTCTTTAAACAACTAGTTGATCCCGCACAGAGCATCTAGAACCAAACTGGCGATTCAACGCTCCAGGAAAATTTGCCAAGATAAAAAAGGATGCCAAGTGGTGTACGCATAACAGAAATGTAGCGAACGCACAATGTTCCCAGTAGTGAGTTCCATGATATTCACCTCAGTGTGTGAATTGGCACGATTTTATATTCGCTGACTTAATCCATTTTGACGTTGATCTAAACGTTATCCGGCTCGCCTAAGCCCTTCTGCTTCATTTCTATCTGATCTCCTTTTAATAACTTCATTCAAAGTTTAATTATATTGTAAGAAACATTGTGAATTCATCTTAAACTCATTTTCTTCCCGAGAAAAAGTTATTTTACACCAGAACGAATATAGTAACAGGATATGACTATGAAGTTATGCCTAACATGGCGGAGGCTACCGTTTTTGTTGCACAATACAGTCTATCTATCGATACAATAGATAGACTGTATCGGCGCCTCTGCGAGGCTGCTGTGGAGTGAGGGGGAAATGGACTTGTGGTACTGTTAGAGCGGCATGGTATCATGGACCTGGTCTAGTATTTGGACCAGGCGGACATGAAACAACAACACAATAGATAGAGACACGCATAAGACACATCACTGGATAGAGGAAAGTTCAAAGTTTTATTTTATGCATTAGAATAATCCCGGTAAAAGCGGACTTGCTCCAACACTGGTTGTTTCTACAAATTCAAGAAGATCTGGATGATTTTATCTTCATGTAAGGCGGTGCTCCACCTCACTTCCACCAAGAGGTACAGCAGTATCTGAATGACACTATTCTCACCCCTTGCGATTTTTATCTGGAGAGTAAATAAAAGACAACGAGTATGCACCACTTATGCATGCTACTCTTCATGATTTGTGGGATCGAAGTGTTACAGAAGTGAGTTCAGTAATCAGGGAACAGTTACTTCGTGTGTGGAAAGATTTGGACTCGACGTTTGTCGTATAACCAGCGGAGCTCATGTTGAATGCATAAAGTAAAGTTCAGTGCCTTCTGCACCTCTCACCTACTTGGAGCTGTTCTCTACAGCTAAAAGTAGGAATAAGACTATCTGGCTCATTCCACCGGTGCATCACTGGTATCAGGGTTCTCGACCAGGTGGCTGTCTATCAACTGACTGCAGCAGACGCGACCAAACAACTCTTACTCGCTTCCTTAGTGGGCATATCAGAAGTTTGACTTTCTCTGATCATTCTAAGTGTTTTGAGATCTGCCCAAAATTTACTTTAGAACAGGCCACACCTGATCACATTCTTGCATGCCTGGGGCTTTCCAAACAAGATCTTGTTTCTAATCCTCTATTGACTTTGGATTTCTTTGGGGTGAACAGGCTCATGGACCTGATATAGCCCTGCTGATCATCGGGGATCATCAACAACAACAAAACTTTGAACATTCCTTTGTCCAGTGATGCATAGTATGTGTCTCTATCTATTTTCGTTCATTGGAAATAAATATTATAAATCTGCTCCTTCTTTTTGAATGACCCTGTATGCACCGATAAGTACTTCCAAACAGAGATAAAAAAAATCATAACCCAATTTTCGAGTGTTTTCAAACCCGGCTGGCAAATACTTCTAAATCCAGGCATCCCAACTTTACTGAATTTTGCCTTCAAATCTGAGCAACAGTGGAACGTTATTACCTCATTCAATACAACACGACTAGTAATCGGTTGTTGGAGAATATTGTGGTTCGTTATTAATAACTAGAAAATCACCTGTCATGGCATGGCGGGTGCACATTGTCTCTTCATTCGAGAGATTTCCCGTCAAATTTGAAGTGTTTAAGTAGATATATATGCGAAAGAAATGATTAACATTGAAAACAAATAAAATAAGCATATGTTTTATGACAGGAAATATTTTTTTATTTACATATTTCTTCTTTCAGAAAAATCTCTTTGTAAACAACATTCCGTGTGAAGTATTTTTCGTTGTTTAACAATTTTCCTTGTTCTTCAGGTGTCCTTGTGTAAATTTTAACGTTGCCACAAAATATTATAAAATTATATCATCACGATTGCAATAAATAATCAGAAACTAATAAAAATAAAATAATAAATTAAAATAAATAATCAGAAATCAGCGTCTAAACTCTATCACGCGTATGATATACCACTGACGTTATTTAATACTTTCTATTAAAAAACGGTAATTATTTTGAAATATATGATTAATATAATTTAAATTTTCTTGGGAACTATTGATCATGGAGAGATAAATTTTATATCAATCGATAGAAAATTTTATTTCACTATTTTAGAGCTATTAATTTTAAAATTAGAACGACAATTACTATTTTAAATTTAAAATTACTGAAATTTAGGTGCTCTAACAATGAAATAATGCTGTTTAACGTCTCTCAGTGCCATGGCGCGAATTTTATTATTGGTGACGTCAGAGCGTTACCGGATCAGTGAGAAACAGATCTGGGCTATTGTATTAGTAATTATGTATAATCAGTATTTTAAAAATTAAGCTATGAAAGTTCTATTAAACATTTTGTTCCATGCATTGTTATGTTTGCTGGGTTAAAGATACTCGTTGTGAGCCGCGAGTTTGACACGCTTGTCATAAAACATTACAGAGAAACAAAATCAAATATTGTATTATTTCAACATTTATCACATTATAACTAGTTTGTGGTAAAACTCGTTGTTTTGCACCACAAATTACACGCTTTTATGTGCAGTGAAAAACGGTGAAGCCCAAATTCACGAAACAGGAGATGGTCCCCGATTCCATAACTGCGTCGAAATAATCTTTCCACGACTTTCAAACAACTATTCAACTATCAAGAAACGGTATTGAAAAACCACTAGACAGCGAAAGGAAGAAATGTCTTCCGGTAGTTGAAAGATTCATAACAAAAATCAAAAGTCTGTGCGATGTTGCCATGGAAACGATTCCATAAACCAGACTAGAATTCAATGTGTGCATTCATTTTCAAATGTTTACGTCAAGGATAAGAAAACGAGTAAATAATTTTTATGAATACCGAAAATATCTTTCGTTTCCATTGTTAAATAAAGTGAAGCAAAGAAACGCGGGAAGCAGAGTTTCGCTTACATGTTGCGTCCTTGTTGTTATTGATTTGGAGCTTATTTATTTATTTTTCTCTTATATTTCATTGCAAACATTTTTTAATATCGAAATGCCCTATTTTTGTTGATTTTCCTATGCCCGCTATTTTCGGTATTTACAGCAGTTTAAATTTTTTTAAATTACTTTTTAAAATGCTATAATTTAAATGTATTAGAAAAGTTTTTTATACAAAGAAAGGTGAAAAATGTTTAATGCTTCAATGCACGATACGCAAGAGTTTATTATTTTTTTAAATCAAAGTTAGGGTGATCTATAGTATATCTTTTCTTAAACATAAAATTATTCGCTTTTTTTTTAATGTTTGAAACTGGTTAAAATAGATAGATCTAGATTGTCCATTTATTAACTGTAATTTCAATATACGAGTGTTTTGCAATATTTTAATGTTTAATTATTATCACACACAAATCAGTTTAAAATAACGCACTTCTCACCTTCTATAAAAATAGAAAACTCAATGCACGCTCCAAAACACGTCGTCTTAAAAGACAAAACCGATGTTTTTATAAAAGTAAAAAGCAAAAATTTAATATGTTCCATCAATAAATTTTCTTTTAACAAACACTTTGTTCACTTGCCTTACTTTGATTTAAAGAAGAAGGTTATTAATCACACACATTTGAATACCACCCGAAGCGTAAAACTCCTTTGATAGTCACAAAGCATCAAATGCGATAAGAATATTAAAAGAAATTACTTTCGAAAATAAGAAGAAAGTTAATTTGCTTCCCTGAAAATAATGCTGTGCGGTGAAGGGGAATCTCTATTTTTTCTTAATTAAAAACTACCAATAAATTACCCAAATTAACAATCTGTGAAAGTAGCGGCATTTTTTATAGCCATAAAAAATCCTTTTAGAATACAGAATTGCTTTTATTAATGAACTCTTGTAATTCACTCTAGAAATTTTCGGTGTATGAAATTAAATTTGGCTCAAGAGTTTTAAATTTAATAGTTTTCTAAGTTACATCAATAACTACAGAATATTTCAGTTTTACATTTCTTTTCGAACCAAAATTTAAAGTTGCTGACATTTATAAAAAGCGTTTATAAATAAATCTTAAGATTACGGAAGGAATCTCAAAATAACCTTTTAAGTTTCAGATTTTGTCGGTGAAACAGGAAACCGCTTTCCCTTTTGCAAATCACTGAAAGATAAAATCATTATTAAAATCGTTATTCCGCAAGTCCGAAAAATAAACAGTAAAACTTGTTTATAACGATATTGTAGGAACGTAGAAAAATTATTGTTATAGACAATTTGAGCATTTGCGCTGCTAATATTTATGTATGCGTGCATGAACTAATATACTAAATAATTTACTGCGCTCTTCATTCAGCTTTCAAATACTCGCTGATATTAAATTGTATTTTATAATTTCTAAATTAGTTAAAATTTTGTTAAGAACTTAAAAGTAAAAATTTTAGTTAGCGTATTTGTTAACAATAAAAGTATTCACAACTGGAAGATACAAGCATAATTTTGTTTCATAATAATGTAAATATTTTAAGTAATGTCTTCAAATGTCAATGTTTTACACCGCGCCATCTTAGATTCGTGCCTAAGATTCGCATTAAAAACAAAGTTGAATGAATAGGTTCGGCAGTGACAGCCGAAGACAGACATGTTTACAAATTCCAATGACTTGCTTCCTCCGTCCCAATCCCCTTACTAAAACCCCCTGATATCTCACGGTTAGGTTAGCTTAGATTAACGATCCGTTTTGAAGCAACACGAGGGCTACTTAGGGACGGACGTCATAATTTTGAACCGCGGTCAGATGACGAGGACGACACCTGAGCTGGCACCCCCTCTCCAAACTTCCGCGCCACACCAACGGGAGGACGTTTGGCCACTACGTATGATTTAGCGTGCAACAGGCCGCATACACGGCGGATCTTCAGTGGAATCGGATCTCGAACCTGCGACGCTCCGGTCCCGAGGTCGAGACCTTACCACTAGGCCATTGCGACCTCCCTGATATCTCACATTCTGGGCCATGGGGTGCTGTTTTGGGAGGGGGAAAAACCGGGATTGTACTGTACCATCTTTCTAAAGAAGCAAAACGATCGTTATAGACAGATGCATCTAAAAAGTTATTATCGCTGTAGGTAGGTTCAAAATACATGGAGTAAATAGGAATTACGCCAGGACCATAGAGAATATCTTTATATATTATACAGAGATTTTACTGTATAATTGATAAAGTATTCTTTCCGGTAAGTGAAGAAATGCATGAATATTTTTAAAATGAGCATAAAGAATTTGGTTCTCATTAAAAGAGACAAAGAACATAAATATATACCATGTACGAAAAAAACTTGGAAATAAAATTCTTCAGAAGTTAATATTAAATCAAATGTATTTTTTGTGATAAGAACCGTTGACCTTCTTTTAATCGGGGGGAAGGGTGCTCTTCCGTGAAATTCTTCGTATATTTACATACTATGGCACGTTTTGAGTTCAATTTCATAGCAAAGTGAAGAAAATTCAATACGTATTTGCGCATCTCCTAAATTCTGATGAAGATCTACGATTCTAGCAATAAAAACATATGCCACATTTCATCCATCCAGCTCGTTTTGATTTTGAATCGTGTTCACTTGCGTGCGGAAAACGACTTCCAGTGGGTGGAATTCGTTCAAAATTTGACAGAAATCTACAATTTTGGGTAAAGGTCAACCAGATACCGAATTTCATTCTTCCAGCTTCTTGCGTTTTTGTGTTATCGTGTTCATAGACAGACATAATTTCCAAAAGTGACTTTTTCGGACTTAAATGTAGCGATTAATCAAAATCAGGAGATTGAATTTTTTGCCGATTACAATACTTTCCTTTTGCATACTTATTATCGGAGAAAGTTAACAAAGAAAAACCTTGATAAAAAATTAACTAAGGAAAGTCTTATTCAAAATCGGATGAGTAAAAAAAGATAAAGGAAACCTAAGCGATGTTTTAGTCAGAATCGGAGCCGTTCCGTAAATTTCTGGATGTTGGGTTACTTTAGTTAGTAGTACGAGTGCATGTACTGTCACACGCTTTCAGATGACTGCATGTGTTTTTTTTTATTATTATTATTATAGCTGTTAAAACTTTTTCATCACCCTATTTGGTTCATCATAATTTCTCTCTAATATATGTCCACCACCTAAAGTGTACACAATTTAAGGAGACAACCAAGAGAAATATTTCTTATAATTAATAAAAATAATAGCTCTTTATAAACATTTATCAAGACATAAATTATAAAGCTTTATCAAATTATTAGAAAAATGCAAGATCTCAATTTATAAAAAAACGGAACAATCCATTGAAAGCATTTCCAAGTCAGAAATCCAGGCCAGCGGTTATAAAACCCAGATATCTCGATTCGAATTCTAGTACAGAACGCATATCACGAGTTTACTGAGTGCCTATGCATCATTTCAGTGAACCAGGAAAGATCGAGTTGGTTTCGGTAAACATGCAGACAAGCATTATGCTCCCTGCTTTCGGGAAACTACTCGTTCCTCGCCCAAAAGGCACATAAAAACGAGCATCTTGAGTTTCCTCTTTCGAACTGAAATGGGTGCGAAAATAAATAAGGTAAGTGAAGCGAGACGAAGGCGGACAGGCAGTATTTACTCGAGGTGGCAAGGAATCCTATCGAGATAGACTTTGGGGACCATAAATTCGGTAGTGTCTGACGTAATGTTCTGCGTCACTCCCTCAGCCTAGGCTTTAAGGGATCTACGAAGTGGTAAAACTTCAAAAGAGTCGCTTAGTGTCCGTTTCGGGCGACGAGATTTCTACGAAGGCACCCGGAAGAAAGAAGAAGCGGATATTTCGCTGGTTTGCATCAAGGCATAGGTTCTGTATGAGGATTTCTTGCAAATGGAATTCAGAGAAGTGTTGGAGATATACTTTTAGCAGTATTTGTTTCGCTCTCGAGTATTTATGGGTTGTAAAAGTCGGATAACAAATCCGGAACGTTTGTTTACGAGAACAATATTCAGACTTTCGCAAATAAACGTGTCTGAAGAAAAGAATTTTTCATTTTAACGTTTAAAAATGCAAAATGCATTCAATCCTCATACAACACGGCTACTCCGCTCCGCGTTATATAGGAACTAAGCTATCCGCTAAGCACAATCAAAGTACTGCGATGGAAAAGTTTGTGTTCTATGAAGAGTGTCCAAGGTCATTAACAATCGAAACAGTATTAAAAAGAACTATCCACTTAGCACAATCAAAAAAGCAATTTGACGGAAAATTTCGTGCTGCAAAAGGCATATCCAAGTTCATTAAGTATCGAAACCGTGTTACGCAAAACTATGCACTTAGCACAATTAAAGTAATGCGATGGAAAAATTCCTGATGTATAAAGAACGTCCAATTCTTTAAGTTGTGCTACATGAAAACGTGTTTTCTTATCACAGTACCATAGAAAAGTTGAAGCAATTTTTGTACCGCGCTATATGGAAACCATGTTATCGGAAGAACGTGTTGGGGAACTTTTACTGCATTTAGGAAATTTCAACTTTACCATACGTATTTTCTAATGCTATTTAATTTTAAAAATGAATCTAAAGTTAGATTACTGTTTGGAGATAGTTATTAGTGTTGAGAATAAATTTAAAGTTTAAAAAAGACAAAGATGAACAACCGAATTTCTAAGGTATTATCCTCCAAATGTAAAATTACCATACGTTTGGCGCAATTTAGCCAAAAATGGCTCTTGTGCCATTAAACCTCACACAACCAACCAACCAACCACATGTAAAATTAATTGTTAAAATGAGTATTTAAGAACATATTTAGTTAAAATGAGTATTTAAGAACATATTTAGTTAAAATGAGTATTCAAGAACATATTTAGTTAAAATGAGCATTTAAGAAGATATTTAGTTAAAATGAGCATTTAAGAACATATTTAGTTAAGAACATATTTAGTTAAAATGAGTATTTAAGAACATATTGAAGGAATTTAACAACATGAATAATATGTTGGGATAGTCAGAATTAGCGTGGAGATCCTATATTCATAGACAAAACTAAAGTTATCCTATTTCTAAAATCAAACACGCAAGTAAACTAAATTGTTTAAATTTATTTTTTTATGAGCATCCGTCTAGATAAATGGAAAAAATAGATGAAATTCGATTATTAAGTGAGTAAATAGAGTAATCCTTATTTGAAAGGCACACACAGACCCTTAATATTTCTTGTTTTTTTAAAAATTACTATCCCAGATCATTCAAATTATAAAATTAATTTTTAGATCCACCTTGATGTTTGGCATGAAAACTTGGGAATAAATATTGAAAGACATTTGTTTTCAAATATTCATTTTGTGATTGATAAAAACTTTACAGAAAAGAGAAAGAATTCATTATCTTTCAAAACGTTCATGCAAATCTACTTATTTTGCATTTCTTTCAGCTGCCATTTCATTCACGTGTTAAGCAAATATAAAAATTATATGCAAAACCATATGTAATTCTGAAGCGATAAAACAATGTCATTACGCGTATTTTGAAAGTAAATGGGTCGTTTCTATCCCCAAAGAAAATAATCAAATACGTAGATGCGGCACGACAAAATTTGGATTGAGCAATCAAATAATAATGGCATTGCCATACGAAAAGCATTTCCACCGGATTTATCTTTCATTATTTTATGCTAATATAACCGTTCTTTTTTGCTATAATTTTAGCCGTAAGTTTCCTCATATTATTTAAATTACCGCTTCAGTTTATGTAGTTTACTTTGTGGTATTTTCAGCTTTTTATAGCAAAATGTGGGCAAGGATGCCTAAAGCATGTCTTAGATGGTGTTTATTATTAAAGGAAATCTCCATCAAAAATATACGAGTCACCATTTGCGATAGATCTCCATTTCTTGAAACATCAGCTTTAATAAATGGTTCAACATTTCGTGTAGGTGCGGTGGAAAAATAGTTTATTTTACAAAAGTAAACATCATGGTTACAATGAAGATGCCTAAAATATTTCAAATATATCTGTTAATTAAATCATTCAAATTATAAAATTATATATATATGTAATAACCTTACTTAATTTTACTTTAAATTCTAATATGATATATTTTACAGTCTTAATGTATTCTAAAATCACTTTTCTTAAACTCCAGTTTCGTTTTATTTCCCGCGATGGAGGTATATTAAATCTCACGTTTGGCATATTTATTACTAGAAGAATACTTTAATCGCTTTCACGTGCCCACAGAAAATCATGACGGCATCTCCTTGGCGCTAGACTTTTCCCTAAAACGCTTACGTAATTTATTAAAAATAGCCAATATTCCCTTCACTTTGATCACGTGTATATCTGTTAAATCCCTAAATGAGGAAATGCAGGGATTTTCTGTTCGTTTTTTTTACTTGAAACTTCAACTAAGATGTACGTATGTCTGCCACTCTCCCATAATAAATGAAAATTACTTAATAATTCAGCCTGTTTTTTATTTAATGACCGCAACAAAGAAATCATTTCATATATATGAAAGATCAGGCTTTAAAAAGGTGAAAGGCAGTCTATTGTCATCATGGAAGAGACGATATTTGTTTAAATCTTCTTTTATTTAGGCATCAGGCGTTATTCCTTCATAGGTAAAGCACTTAATTTTTACGTAGCTCCATGACCAGATTTCAGAAGTTTACGCCCGAGCGGCGCGTTGTTGTTGAAAGCTTACATGCCGGCGTGAAAAAGGGCAGAAATGAATGCGCAGAACGCTTAAGTACTCAGGAAAGGGAATTCCCCTTGAGAAACTCGTGATTTGCAAAGAAAGTTGTAGTGCGTTAATTATGATGAAAGTGGAAGTATTTAAAATGAGGTGTCGTTAAGATTATTTAGGAAAGTTAAAAAATTAAATTATCACATATATATAGCTATAATAGTTTAAAAGAAAGTAATATGAGAGATGATTGCAACTGTATAAAATATAATAATTTCTTGAATGAAGATCATGGGCAAATAATTATTATAGATTTGAATACTGTTAGAAATGAGCAACTTAGAGAATTAATGAATAAGGGTACAAAGCACCACTTGGTTCTGGCTAATGGTAATGAAATTATTAAAAAGCAATTTAAAAAAGACATCGAAAATTTAAATTTCTAATAGAATGAATATAAACTAAAAAACTTTATTAGATCTTTTTAATTATAACTTTAAATCTCATGACTATATTAGATATCTCGATATTAAAAAACAAATAAAAGAGCTGCAAACAGACTTTGTAATAGTCCATATAGACAAAGTGCCCAGTAACTTTGCTATAATATGTAAATATTATTACAAAAATTACTTAATTAACATATAACTAACAGTGATAATTATAATGAGACAAAACCATGTGACAGAGAAATTTCTAATAGAATTCAAGCCTTCTATTAAAAAAAACTAGGAATTCATTATATTAAAAAGATTATCCTCGCATCTTTCCAACTCCAAAATTTCATAAGAGTCCTCTTAAATTTAGAAGTGTTACCAATGGCTGCAATACTTATATTACAAAATCTGGCAAACTCTTACAAAAATACATACAGACAATCATAGAGAATTTTAATGAGCAAAGAGATACAATTATTGTCAATAATAGTGTAGAGATTGTAAATGTAATCAAAGATGTAGGCATATCTAGTGTACAAATATTTGACTTCCAGGATTTATTTAATAGTCTAGATATTGAAGATTTGATTAATACCCTAGTAAAAATACATAAAGATTTTGATCTTTAAAAAGATATTAACATGAATAAATATAAAACTCTAATTAATCTTGTACTAAAAGAAAATTATATTATTTTTGAAAATAAGATTTACCATCAAATTAAAGGATTACCTCAAGGAGGTCCAGTTAGCAATAGTTTGGCAAATATATACCTACACTACTATGAGAAAGATTTAATTAATAATAGATCTTGTATATTATTTCAATATATAGATGATTTGATATTATTTAATGAAGAAATAGACCTAAAGCCACAAATTAACTTCTATCCTGACTATTTAAAAGTAATACAAACAAATGACAACGAATTAGCTGCGGAAGTTCTAGATTTAGATATAAAAATTATAGATAGTAAAACTGTATAAAACATCTTTCAGAGTACAGAACCTAGCCACATGTCTACTTTATATGTCTTCCAACTTTGGTCTGGTTCATTTGTATCGGACAGATTCAACACTAAGGTATATTTAGTATCTCATAAATCTGTAATAAATACTGTAACCTTTGAGAATATGTAATAAATACGTTAATTGTAATAAATATAATAGATTATTGATTACGTTAATTGATACCCGATAGGAATAATCTTTGACAATAGAATGAGAAACAGTATTACACAGGTATAAACAAAATTTTAAAATTTTGAGTTCACAGAAAATAAGCAATTTAAAATTTTTGAGGATCATGATTTTGACTTTGCGGATCGTGTTGAAATATGTAATTTTATGATTATGAGCTTACAAATTTATGTAATTATATGATTATAGAAAAAAATTCCAATTTCTAAAATATCAGACTCGCAAAATAACCTAAAGAATTTAAATATAATTTAAAGACTCGTAAAAGTAATAAGCTGCGTTTTAATGTACATAGTGAGGTAGGAAAATTTATAATATTTCAGTAAATGTTATAGTATTTTTCACCAATAATTCAAAAATTACAGATGGCTTTGGTAATTTATTTAACTTTTTAAGAAAGGTGTCAGATTCAAGAAAACATCACAATATTCTCTTTAAATTTACAAAAATTAGAAATCCCACAGAACTTCACAAGCAAACACCATTAAATTAAAGATTCGAGTATGTATATATACACACATATTCAAAGCTTTCAATCATATTGCATGGAAATTCGTGTATCTCACAAAATCACTTCAAGCATTTCAAGGTGCAAGATATTTGTCATAATTCGAAAATCATCGAAAGAAGCAAGCGTATTTTAATGATTTGAAACTAATTTTTAAAAAATACTGAAATCAATAGTTAATACGTATCTGTAAAATGGAACACTATTAAAATTGATACGAAATGCAACAATTTTCCAGAAATTTTATAAAATATCTATGCGAGTATTGTTTATGTAGTTTACACTGAAATATACTAAAAATGTATTGCATAATTTTAAAATATCGGTAGTAATTTGAGCAATATCCTAAGAAAGGCAGACTATGTTTTTAGAAATATTCACAAATAGCTTAATAAGCAAATAGCAAAATCAGCAGTATTTGATGTTGAGTAAGATTTATATATTAATTACTTATGAAGAAAATCAAGCACTAACTTAATAATAAAAGAATTTTTTGCGAAATATGTTGTTATATTCGATGAATATAAAAAAAACCAAGAAGGCACATTTTAACGAGCGGAAGAATTCTATTAGCACCATTCTTTTATATCTTTTCATAAAATAGCGCATTTTGTGCTTAGCTTCGTCGTAAATGAAAATGATTAATTAAAGGCAAATAAAATTATCTCCGTTATTTTCCCCACTTCACAAAATTTTAATGGAATCAAAGACATATTTCTAAGTTACTTTAATAATTTTTTTCGGATATCTATCCTTCTAATTTGACATATCTGTTATTTAAAACATCAACGACTTTTATTAAGAAGCAAAGTACCAAAACATTTAACCAAATAATATTCGCATACTAAATCGTCTTTAATTCATTCACAACTTAAAATTCTTCTGCAAGATATCAAATATCTAAAAAAAAGTCCCTTCGGTCGGAGGAAAGCGGCAATCTGAGCTTATCTTAATGTCCTGGCGATAAGCTGCGACATTTCCGAGCCCTTAGCCAGAGGCAGCATATTTATTGCTTTATGATGGGTCGTAGCTCAAATCGGAGTCTTAACTTTAATGGGTTAAAAACTGATTTAGAAAATCCCAGAATAGCTCATACGGAAAGAAAAATGCTGACATGATCTTTCAGCGGCCATCGTGTCTTCAGGATTCATTTAAAAAAGTTTCACTGGTTTAAATTTTGATTTAAATTTTTAAAGAAATTATTAAATGAAGGATTTTCTTTGATACACATTTGATTTGAAGAAAAAATATGAAATAAGTAAGTTTACGTTGATGTACAAGTGAAATAATTTAACATGAGATATTAAAAATTAAACGTTGCATTAAACAGAAAGGCTCAAAAATGCAGCAACTTCCAATAAAATACAAAAGAAAGATATTTTAATTGTACAAAAAAGAAAATACAGAAGAAATAAACAATATTAATAACAATATACCTTTTGCGTGCAACGCAGCAGCATCTAGTGATTGCATTAACAATATTGCCTATAATCAACTAACCAATTAAGATAGAATCAAGCAACAAGAATCATGCTTCAATAAAAATTATTACACATTAAGATTAAACAAATAAAATGGAAAAAATGAAAGAGAACACGGATGGCGAACTTTTTCAAAGTGCCACTCGCCGTCGGAGTTCTAAAATGGAAAAATTTTCTCTCAAGGGAATGACTTAATAGTCAAATAAATTTCTTTACTTTGATGTGGTACAGAAAACCAATGCTTGAAATAGATTTGGAATGTTTTAAATAACATTTTCAGATGGCAAAGTTCGCAATCGTGAATTTTTTTTTATCATGAATAATAATAATGTAATTACATAGCATACCATACTTTCCAAAACTTTTGCTTATGTACTTACTAATCTCAAACTGATGTTTTTCACAAGAATACATTTCCGCTAGGAATGAAAATTATAATTAAAAAATCAGTAAAAATAACTTTAAGAGATCGTTTTATATTAAAGCACAAAATTTGAATTCAAAGGCAATCGTGGTAGGTCATATGTATGAAAACTGCAGGATGATTTTATAGCTGGGTCAAAATTAGAAGATCATGTTAAATCCACTCTAGATTTACAGGGTGACTTTTAATTAACCTACAACTTTTAACTGAAATAACTTCTCAGGATCTCACTAGATGGCGCCACGAATGCACGCAGGGCAGAGGGCGTAAAAGGAATTTGTTTCGTATCAGTTCCACGCCATTTTGAAAATGTCTCCCAAAGTGTCATATTCAACCAAAGATCGTCTATTTATTGTTAAAAGTTGGTATTGGTGTGGCGAAAATGCCACACTATTGCTACGGAAGTGGTCTGAAACATTCAGAAACTGATCTAAGCCGTCTAGAGCAATCCTGGTGCATTACATCGGCCACCTTATTCACCAGACCTGAATCCATGTCATTTCTTTCTTTGGGGTCATATGAAAGATTTGGTGTACAAGAAGAAACCGACACACCTTATTAGCCTCAAAAGTCCCATAACTGACTCATTTGCAAGCATTAAAAGAAAACACTTGAACTTATAACTGACAACTTAGTGACTAGTTTCCGCTGTTGTATCACCTCTGAAGGTTCTCGCTTTGAAAACATTCTGCATTAAAATCCTTTTCAACGTTCTTTTCAATAAACAAATGTTTGTAGTGCTATCTGCAACGACTCAAGAGTTATTTTAGTTAAAAGATCAGTTAAATTAGAATATTCGAGATTTGACGAGTTTCCACGATTCAGATCTCCTAAGTCCGAAAATTACATTTTAGGAATTATGTCGTTCTATTGATCTGCCTATAAACACGATGGCTAAAAAAAAGCAGTGAGCTATATGGAGGAAATTTCGTGTACGATCTTCGAGTGAAATTGCAGATTTCTGTCAGACTTTGAACGAAATCTGTCCGGCCGCGATGATGCAAAAACCCAACTAGTTCAAATTTTGGATCAAATCAGCCCAAATTGCTGATTGCCTCTCAATCTGTCTATTCATCTGTAAATTAACAAGATAGCTTCAATTCGTGACAAACAAGATGAGGAAAATTTGGTATATGATCTTTACACCAAAACTGCATTTCTTTGTCTAATTTTAGACCAAATCCGTCGGCCAAACTATCTTTCAGACAGTTTGGCTGATTGTTTGTCTCTGTGTAATATGTGAACACAACTCACAACACAACAAGCAAGATAAATGAAATCTGGCTTTTGATTTTAACATAAATATTGTAGATCTACAGTGGCTCCCGAAAGTGTTCGTACACTTACGATTTTCAATGAAATAGGGTTCTATCATTAATTAAAATTAATATTTCAGAATAGGTATTTAATAATAAGATCTATAATCTATTCTTACCAAAACTACATGAAATATTTTAAAAATAAAGTAAAACTTTATTTTTTTAAAATCAATAATCAAAAAGTAACAAAAACTTTATCTCACAAAAGTCTTCGTACACTGAAATATTTTCGGATAAATTCGTAATTTAAATTATCGTCTGTCGCTTTATTTTTATTTTTGCATTGTGGTGGCATTTAAAAAATCGTTTAGCTTTAATTTTTGCTTGCTTACACCGTAATATTCTATTTATTATTTAAAAATGGCTCATAGTCATAAAGAAACAACAATCAGCATTCGAAAATTGATCATTTTTCATCATAGAGGTGGTAAATTAGTTCGGAATATTGCTAAATTAGTTAATTTATCCCATTCTACAGTGCAGTATGTGCTAAAACGCTTTAAAGAAGAAAATTGGATAGAAAACAAGGTAAGAAAAGGTCGACCGGCAAAATTAAAAGAACGTGATCAGAGATTCATAATTAGATAATTTGTGAAAAATCCACGTTTCAGTGCTTTAAAAGTTTCAGCAGAATTTAATGAAAAATTTTCTACTTCAATTTCATCTGAAACTGTTCGATGAGTTTTCAGAGCAGCTGGATTAAATGGACGTTCTACCCGTAGAACATTTTTTGTTAGTGCGAAAAACAGGAAGCTTAGGCTTTCCTTCGCCAAATCAATGTTATATTGGAATAATGTCTTATTTGCAGATGAAAGCAAATTTAACATTTTTGGTTCCGATGGACGTATAATGCTAGGGAGAAGAAAAAATGAGTAACTTAATCCCAAGAACTTAGTTGGAACAATTAAGTATGGCGGTGGAGGTGTCCTTGACTGGGGAGAGGGGTGCATGTCAGCATCAGGACTAGGTAATTTGGTATTTATTGATGGCATAATGAATCATGCTCATTATTTAAATATTTTAAGAGACAATTTAAAATTATTTGCCCAAAATTTGGGTACTGGAAACAACTTTTTTGTTATCAAGATAACGATCCTAAGCACACGGCCCTCAACGTTCGTCTCTGGTGTCCCCATAAGTGTCCACAAAATTTGAAGAGAGCACCTCAATCGCCATATTTAAACCCAATAGAATATATTCGGAGAGAACTGGAGGTTAGAGTATGAAAACACGACATTAAAACAAAAAGGGAACAAAAAACAGTAATGATGGAAGAATGGATGAACATTGACGCAGAAATTACAAAAAGAACTAGTGAAATCTATTCCCGAACATTTAAAAGCTGTTTTGGACGCTAAAGGATATCCTACTGAATATTAATTTAACGAAAAATTAGAATATTTACTAATATGCAGAGATATTTTTAAAGTGTACGAGGACTTTTGTGAGACAAAGTTTTTGTTACTTTTTGATTATTGATTTCTTAAAAATAAAGAGTTTTACTATGTTTTTAAAATATTTCATGTAGTTTTGTTAAGAATAGATTATAGATCTTATTATTAAATACCTATTCTGAAATATTAATTTTTATTTATGGATAGAACCCTATTTCATTGAAAATCGTAAGTGTGCGAACACTTTTGGGAGCCACTGTATATCAAGTTGTGAGCCCGATTGGTAAAAAGGAAGAGGTCAGAAATGCATACTCAATTGTCCTCACCATACTCTGAGCTAGATAGAAAACATGTCGCATTGTTTAACCATAAACGAATGAATTACTCCGATCAGCCTAGGCATGCGGATAACCTGAATGACCAGGCCGCTGCCGCAACAATTAATCGAGCACTGTGGCCTCGCAAAATAGCTCTTATTACGCGCGGCTCATGCAACGACCCCTCAGATAGAGGTACGACCCATCATCGGCGGGAGTAATTCAACCCCTACCATTATTATATCCCACCGGGAAGAGAGACTGTTTACTTATACGGCAGGTTAACATCCCCATATTGGAGGTGTCCCCTTAAGTGGGACATGTGCATACGTATACGGTCGAGGATACCTGCTTTTAAAGAGTAAAAAGACAGCAAAAATATTGTTTTCACATGTAAAATATGCCATTTTTATGTCTTCCAGAACTTTTAATTTAGTATCAAAGAAAATACGGATCATCTCAACCAATTCTCTATAACCTGGGAGAGCCCTTCTTCACTCTTTGAAAAAAAATCACCCACTCGAGCCTAGTGCATCAAAGCTACATTTTGATGAACCGCAAATTCCCTGTTGTTATTTGATAGATTCCATGGTGAATTGGTATATATGAAAACGATCAAGATTATATCGCAGTAAAAATGGTTACGTCTAACATTGAGCTTTGGTTCCGTTCCAGGAGGATATAGGCCTCACTCTGCAATAAAAGTTGTGGCATTCATGGGAAAACACATGGAATTCACAACAACAAAATTGTCATGCCACTAACCTCCACGTAACTGTTCCGGCTGTCAGACGAAGGAGGTTGATGTGAAAAGTGGGAGAAGCAGTTGCGAGGTGGTAGCCGCCATTAATGGTATTGGGTCTCTGTCAGGGTTGTCATATTGACCTTTTTAAGGTCAAATTCTGGAAATTTTGCCTTTTTTCAAAGCCCTTGGCCTCAGGAATTTACATTTCGCCTTAAATTCATTTTTGACCTTTTTTCGGCTTGATTTTTGCTTATGATTTTTAGAACAATGCTTAATAAATAATTTTCATATTTTTTAAAATAAACTTTTGATATGACGCTTTGCAAATGACTAATGACTCATAGTGATCTGTCAAACGAAGTAGTTCCATGCAAGAAAGGTTTCTGTCACCTTTCTTCGGACTTGTAATCCAGGGTTGCCAGATCAAAATAGTAAAATAAGGCCAAACCTTCTTAAAAATAAGGCCAAATTTGACAAATTGATTGAAAACGTCATTTGCCATTAGAAAAACCGCTATCCTTCATGAAAACGAATCCCACTTGATAGGCATATCTTCAATGTTCTAATTATTAAACTGAAATTGAAGTGAAAAAAATTTAAAATATCCTTGTTCTATTCAGGATCTCTTTCGTTTGACAGCTCATTATATATCATTTGAAATGTGCAATATCAAAAATTTATTCAAAAGCAATGGAATAATTAATTAAAAATTGTTCTAAAAGTCATTAACGAAAATAAAGCCAAAAAAGGCCAAATGAAAATTCATAAGGCCAAGGTCTTTGAAAAAAGGCCAAATTTCCATAATTTGGCCTTGAAAAGGCCAATATGGCAACCCTGTTGTAATCCGAATACCTCTAACGGAAGCTATGTGTATCTCTGCGCAGCATGTAGGGAGCCACTTTCTCTGTTTTTATTCGTTTCTTTTCATGGTCGAAGACTTTTACAAAAACTTCCACACAAAAGCGTAAAGTATTTTTTTTGGAAGAGAGAGGAATCGAAAGAGGACATCATATTATAGTTCTTTTTATAAAAAATGGAAATAAAAGTATTTATTTCAAACAATAATTTCGTTATTGTTTGAAATACCCATTTCCAGCAATTTAGAAGCCAAATCTATGGGATAGAAAAAAGTGTTCAAAAACAATTTTTAGAACAACGCAGTATATTGGATTTGGGTGTCCGCAATTTAAATAATATCGAAACTTATAGCAGTGGATTTTTAATATTTTTATCACGTTTTGGAAACTCAGCCATCTATTATGAGTCTGAAATCTATTTCTTTTTATATTAATGGATTTCTTTTTTACTGTTAGTCATTTTCTAAGTTTGGAAACTAATTTCATTTATTATAATCACATTGAAAAATAATATAGAACATGGTTTTTAATACAAGTTGGTATATTTCGTTCCACCATTTCATTCTGCACTGGCAAGAATAATATTTTTTTGCAAAGTCTTGTATGTAGATTTTTTTTAAATTTCACTTAAATTTTAATTTAATAACAGAGCATTATACTTATGCCAACCCAGTGGGATTCCTTTTCACGAATAGTCATATTTTTTATCTATACTTATAAAAGGCAATGTTTGTGTGCGTGTGTGTGTCTGCGATGTCCAGACCAATCTATTGCACTTACAACCATGAAATTTGGCACACAGGTAGCCGTAATGGTGACTGAATGCACCTCGAGGCCGGAATTTTAAAATTTAATCTAGAAATTTATTTAATATTTTGTGTTGTTTTGAGAGATTTTTCGCACTCATTTCTGAATAGCATAGCTCCGAATAATTATACGAAAAAAACAGCGACACTATCGGAAAGAACAAACGATTGATTTCCATTCTAATGAAGTTTGTTTCGTACGTCTAACGTAATTTACTGAATTTTGAAAAATAGTCACTTTTATGGTAATTTTTAATAAAGATTTCTTCAAATTATCGCAACTGACGTTCTAGCATCTCTATAATTTTCATTTTTTTCAGCTTATAACTGGAACGTTTCTGTCTTGGATTTAAAACAAGAACGGTTAAAATATCTTTTTTCGTTTTTTTAAATTAATTTTTCCATGATCAGTTCAAACAGTTTTTTTGCTAGCGAGATTTAAAAGCGAGAGTTTCTCCGGACGAGTGACCTTCCTCGCGGCAGGTGACGTCATATGCTTTCATTCCCAGCATGCAGTTTTACAATCCGATGTGTATTTTTTGTTTTGATTTTGTCTTCAAAACTTTTTCGTGTCATTGTGGGCATTCTTTTTTCCCATTTTATTGAAGTCCTGATTCCACGGGCAACGCCGTGCGCGTATTACTAGTAACAAATAAGGAGAAAATGTGTTCTTTATTCAAATTTTCAAAATTTGGCCTTATTTTGAAGACGGTTTGGCCTTATTTTGCTATTTTGATTTGGCAACCCTGGTCTCTGCACAGAGTGTGCACGTTTTTTGTAGGAGTTCTTGCGATGAATTCCGAGTTAGTAATTATGAGCAATCTTAAACGTGAATCGCAATTGTACATATGTATATAGCTCCTATTTAATCGTATATTAGAATTAATAAACTAGTGTGAGAAAAAGTGAATTTATTGAAGGCTGGAGCACACAGTTATTACAGCACGCTCTCTTTCGAGAACCAGAGGCTAAATCCGAATTAGAAAATCAGATTACCTAGAAAAGGTGAGCTTTATAAGCTTTTATTATCCATTTATATTTGATAGAGATAAACAGTAACATGTTTAAAAATGTTACAAAAGTTAACCTGCTCGCCGTGTTACAAGAGATGGGCGAAACGGCAAATAAAAGCTTAAAAGTAGTTGAATTACGAGATGTTTTGTTAAAATCAAAAGAGTATTTGAAAGACAAAGAATTTATCTCTGACTTTTTTGACATTACAGTGGCACAGCGAAGAAAGCAAGAATTAAATCGTTTGCGTTTGAAGCAGCAAACCGAAAGTAAAGATACCACACACAGTAGTGTGGAAAATATGCAGTCTTTGGAGAAACTCTTTAAAACTGTCCAAACATTCCTGTACCTAAGAAAAATGAAACTTGGAATCTATTTTTTGATTCTATTGAAAGAGCTTTTAAGCATGAAAATGTCCCGGAAGAATATAAATCGGAAATCTTGTTGAAATTAACAGGAGAAAAACCTACGAATATATTAGTTTATATTGATGAGGATGACTTAAAAGATTATGATAAAATCAAAACTTTAATTATAAAAGAATACGAACCATCTTCTTTTGTTTGTTTAGATAATCTTAAGAAAACTAAAAGATTAGCAGGGGAGACTCGTCAACAATTCGCATCTCGTTTACGATCTGGCTGGCTTCACCATTGCAAGATTCGCGAAGTGAATGATTTTGATTCATTAATAAATCTGATCATATCAGATAAAAGCTTTGAAACTTCTGCTTATGTTGCAACTGCATGCTGTTGCATGTGTAAACTGGCTACAGCCAGATGAATTGGCGAAAGAATGCGATATTTATTTCACCGCGAAAAGTAGATCATTTGAGGAAATAAAATAGGAGAAACGGTGTGTTTATCGCGAACCAGTATACGAAAATACTAAGTATATTCCCCTACCGTTAAGAAAACCCCAATATACAAACAATAACAAATATGCTTCGAAAATACGCGAATGTTACATCTGTTATAGTAATTCGTGGAGAGGATTGTAATAAATACGACGGACCTCTTTTGATTTTAATAATATGATTTATTTTTCTCCGCTGAATGGGAGCTGATTTGTTCGCACATGGGCGAAGCTGTTGACTAGTGTTCCTTAAACATCGATAGACTATCGATACTATCGAAGCCAAGTCGATAGTATCGAGTTTTCGAAACTATCGACTGAAACTATAGATAGTATCGATAGTTTCAAAACTATCGATACTATCGATAGTTTCCTCTCGGGCAATACTATCGATAGGCGCATTTTCAGTCGATAGTTTCAAAACTATCGACTGGAACTATCGATAGTTTCAGTCGATAGTTTTAAAGCTATCGACTGAAACTATTGAATGTCCATAGTATTGCTTCTGTCTAATGGCGGGTCATGTATTGTGTCAGTGGGGGTGCTGTATTATATAATACCTATTATTGATGCATTTTTGTGTAATTTAAATATTGGCCTTTTTGGTTAATTTTGGATATTTTAATAAATTGCTTTTTGACTTGATGTAAGCAATTTTTTATATATATGGTATTGAATTTTAATTTATTTTGCAGTTCTTGTCGTTAGTTTTGAAACTATCGATTGTTTTCTCTCAAGCAACAAGTCTATCTATTGTTATAGGGGTGCTTTAAGTAATTATACCAGTTTGATTATTGATGCATTTTTGCATTATTTAAATTTTGCTTTTAATTTCTCATGTATTTACTCTAGATTGCTTTCAAACTATCGATAGTTTTTGTTCAAGTAATAAATGGATCGAGGAATTGATCTTGGATTACTGAGAAATTTTTGTACTTCGTATCTGTATATATGTATGGAAGTAACGTACGTAGTACATAGGTATTTAAAGTACTAAGTACATACGCATGTAATGTGATAAGTATGTAGGTGAGTATTTTAGGTACTATAAGTACACATATAAGGTACAACGTCGTTACGTATATATGTTAAGTACTAAGTTTGTAAGTAAAAATTTACGGATATACGTACGTATATATGTACGTTCGTATGTGTGTAACGTCCGTCCGTCTGTATGAATGTCACTTACGTATATGTGTATGTAACGTACGTTCTATGCCAGGAACGCTCATACATTTGATTGCACGTATGTATTTACGAATCATGATTATGTATGTAACGTACATACGTATGTTTGAAACATACATAAACTTAGTACGTTACATGCTTACGTATGTATGTAACATACCTATGAAGCATGTTACTTAGATTAGTTTGTACGTTACATACATAAACACATTTCATTTCTAAGTAAGTTGCATACACAAGTACTTACGTTATAAATGTACGTACGCTTCCGAACGTTGCATACGTGCATATGAAACGTTCCTAGGTAAGTAACGTACGCGTGCATATACGAAGGTATCTATATAACGCACATACATATTTAATGTACGAAAGTATGCAAATTACGTATGCACATATGCATGCCACATACGTACGTTCATAGTACATTTACATACCCAGTTTTTTATACACGTACGTATGTGCATTCCATACGTAATCACGTTTCATATATACTTATGTTACATACGTACTCGCGTTTCATACATACTTACGTTACATACGTACCACATTTCGTATATACTTATGTTACATACGTTCTCACGTTTCGTATATACTTACGTTACATACGTACTCACGTTTCATATATACGTTTGATGTACGTTACATAAGAACGCATATTNNATATTTACGTATGAACGTACGTCACATACGTATGCATGCTTCATATATACGTATGACGTAAATTACATTTCTACGTTTCAGACGTACGTTACATACGTACTCACGTTTCATATATACTTACGTTACACACGTACGCACGTTACATGTATACGTATGACGTAATTTACATACGTACGTTTCAGACGTGCGTTACATATGTACTTACGTTTCATGTATATTTACGTTACATACGTACTCACGTTTCATGTATACTTACTTTACATATGTACTCATGTCTCATTTATACCTACTATCGATAGTTTCAGTCGATAGTTGGGAAAACTATCGACTGGACTATCGATAGCTGAACTATCGATGTTTAAGGAACACTACTGTTGACAAGATCAGTATTTCATCGATACTGCAAGGTTCTTACATTCGGTCACTTGAGGGCGCTACAATTGGTAGGCGGGGAATTGTGCTTACGTAACAACTCGCATTTAGTGAAAAATAGAAGAAATAAATAGGAACAGGTAAATAAACCAAGTAATGAGGTTCATAGAAAGTCGAGAAATAACCCACAGGTACCTGTAAATAACCCAGTGATAATTCCGCTATCGTCACTAATGTAACTAACTCTAAACATTTGCAGTGTCCTAAAAATGTTAATGAAATTAATTTATATCCCTTATAAAAAGTTTCTGTTCGTATCGCAAGTAGACAAATCGTCGTAATTATTCATAGTGGCGCGGAAATTTCTATTTTAAATACCACGTTAATTCTAGATGTAGAAATCGAAGCACAGGAAAACTAATATTAGAATCCGCTTTTAAAGAAAGAGTTGAGGCCAAATTAGCAGTATTGCCAGTTCATTATAAAAAATCAAGACGATTGTCTATTTTATAGCTCTATTCGCTTTGACAGATAAACTAAACATTTCTTGTTTAATTCCACCGGATGTCTATAACTCTTTAATTCAGATTCCGCGAAACGAGGATTCATCAAAAGTTGAGAATATTTTGAGTTCAGAGTGCAGTTCTTCGTTACAGATGGGTGAAAAAAGAAACGAGAATGATTCAAGGTCGGACGAATGTTCTAGAAAGCGAAAGTGAGTCTGTAGCAGCTCTCTCTACGTATGATATTATCTTTGTTGTCGCGAAGTTTAGTTTCCAAAAACTGGCAACAAAAAGAGTTGTTGTTATAAAAACGATACGGATGAATAAAGTACGATGTTGGACAAGAATATGGAGGCCTTTCTAGGAAGGCGCCATATATTTTTCTCTTGACCGAATCAGATCGGCAATATTTTAGCCCATCTTTTGAAGGCAATTTTTGTTTCTTTTTTTATTACGGATTGAAAAGAACTTTGGAATGAATAGGGGATAATAGCCTTTGTTGCTTTAAATCCCATAAAAACCCCTTTAATCAATCAATCAATCAAAGTACGATGTTTGTGATTCTAATCTACTTCTTTTTCTTTCGAATTTAAATATGCCTAAATCGTTCCTGAAATATAATTTAATTTCTTAATTTATCCCATGCATTAACTGCGCGTAAGCGCTCTACAAGTCAAATTTAAGTATTTATTTAATCTCGGAAAGTGATAAATTATCTAGCAGTAATGATGAATTTTCAGAATCTAATAAATCCCGAAAATTACAAAGGAAATGTTTAACTTCAAAGGATGCTTTTAAAGATGCTAGTTTAAAAAAGAATAATTTCGTTTTGCGGGATGAGTTTTTATTTGACAAAGACAAAATTTGTGGGGACACGGTTTATCAGTTAGTATTGCCTAAACGTTACGGGATATAAAGTTCTTCAATTGGCTCATAATGAAAACCATTTAAGAATGAGAAAAACTAAAGAACGAATTAAATTATCTTTTTATTGACCAAATGTTACAAAAGATGTAGAAAATTATTGCAGAACATGTGAAAAATGTCAATTGAAAAATCCGGAGCGACAATCGGATAAAATTGGTATTAAAAACCACAAACGTGCACACTCTATTCAGAGACCCAATACCATTAATGGTGTCTACCACCTCGCTCCCGCGCAACTGTTTCTTCACTCTTCACTCCACCTCCTTCGGCTGACAGACGGAACAGTTACGTGGAGGTTAGTGGCATGACAGTACACAGTTATTACAAAAATAATAAATTGCACGTAACCGTATATTACTGAATTCAAGCCTCATTATCTCAATCATTGATTGAATGTTAAGCCAAGAGTCTCCCGTCTTGACCACACTTATTCAACAGAAAAGTAATTACTGCATTCGGATGCAGTTCCCATTTCCTTCAGATATATCGTTCTCTCTGTATACCATATTTTATGGGAATGTCACAAACATCGTTTTTTGCGAGTTAAATGATATGGAAATCCATATCTTACTTTAAGGATATATTAGAAGAAATACATTATGCCAACTTGTTTGTACAAAACTATGGTTTGGACATAACATATAGTTCATGGACGATGCTTTTAATAGCTGTGTGGTTTTCATTATATCATATGATAATATACTGAATTTAGAAAAAAGAGTAATTTATCTTTACGAGCGTTTGGAACAGCTTGGCCAGTCCGAGATCTTGGACCTTTAAATTTATTCAAGAACACCTCCCCTTAAAGAAAATTCATTAAGGTTGTAAAAAAATAAGCTATGTAAGAAGTTAGGTATCGGGTATATTTGTTAACTTATTAACATTGAAGTTTTTATTTTATTAATGCTAACATAATAAATGTTGATTTTATGATTCTTTTTGTTGATCAGTACAAGTTCGTAAACAAAGCAAACATAGATATATTTATCATCTGCTGTTTAAAAGATACGATGATATAAGGTGTGCCTAAATGAAAAGGAGACCTTAGCTGTATCAGCGTTGTATCAAATCCCAGTGAGTTAATGTGCTAGCCGATAGATGACGTGGTGGTATTCCCAGTTGCACCTGCGTTGCACCTTCGCATCAATATCCTTATTTCTGGAGAGTTGTTTTCGCAGTTCCGTGCATGATGTATTCCTCCAGATCAACACAAAGAGCAGTTATCCAATTTCTTCGAGCAGAAGGGAAGCATGGTTCACAGATTTATCGCAGAATGAAAGAGGTGCACGGAGAGCAGTGTATCGCACGGTGCACCATATTCAGGTGGTGTCAGCGTTATGAAGCACGACGCGTAAATATCAAGGACTGTCCACGCCCTGGGCAGACGCACTTTGTGGCCAACAGTGCCAAGATTTCGTCTGTGGATTTGTCGGATCACCACACGTGAAATTGTTGTTGAAGGGTCGATAAGCAAAGAAACTGTGTGCATCACATAATCCACAAAGAGCTTGGTTATGGCAAAGTTTGTGCACAGTGGGTGCTCAAGCATCTGTCAGAGAATCAGAAGACGGCGAGATGGAAACTGGATCCGTCAACAACCCAGGAGTTTCTGCAATTGAAGCCATCCACTCCCTTCCTACGCGCTGGGGATCAGTGTATCAATGTCGATGGCGATTACAGTTGTACTGTTCCACGTGAACTGTCATAAGATTATTGTTATTAAAATTTCTTTACAAATAACTGTAGTCTCCTTTTCATTTGGGCACACCTTATAGATGAAAAACGAGTTAGAAAACTTAAATATTAGAAATGTTAGCTTAGTTATATTAACGCCCATCTTGGAAGCAACAAGAGGGCTATTTGGACCTATCTAATACAAAACCGTGGTCAATTAATGAGGACTACACCTGAACTGGCAAATCCTCTCCATCCTTTTATACCACATCAGAGGGAGGGCGTTTGACCCACGACGTCCGTTTTAGCGTCTACTAGGCTTACACACATAGGGTATCGAACCTGGAGTCCCTCGGGTCGCAGCTCAGACCTTACCACTAGGCCACCGCGGTCGTGTGATATAATGAAAAATTAAATTATGTAACTGAAAAATAAAAGTATTAGAAGTTGTAAAATAGTGACACCTGATTTAATCCATGAAAAGTTTTCAACTGGTGGTTCTTTACTTTCAAAGGTGTACATACAAGACTGCTGTAAAAGTATTTAGAATTTTTTCTACAGAGCAATTATGCGTGAGAAATTCCATTAAATCATTCTACCATATCTTCTCCGCTGAGATAATTATTATGGGATACTTACATTTATAATCCAAAATAAACAATTGCAGAACCCAGGAAAGTTCCAAAACTTCTAATTACAGTCAACCCCGCCTCACAAAGTGAACTCGAATTGAACTAAAAGTTCTTCATCAGCTGGACGTAGACATGTTCAAACATGAATAAAACAATTACTTCACACGATTATATTGTAAATAAATAGAACTATAGTCGGGAGTTTAGAGTTAAGAAATACGACCAGGTATTTGCTTCCTTTTATCCGCAACTAAATATTGGGGTGTTTTTTTTATCGCCGCTGGATATACCATCACTGGTCCAAGAGAAAGAACTTCTGCATTATTGGACCTTTATCATTATCGCGAGGATTTCCATAATCCTCGCAACAGCGACAGTACAAAAAGAGCTAAAATCCTTCTTTCTAACTCTGAATCATTTTTTAAGCCTTTACTCATCAAAGTATTCCCAAGAGTGCTCTTCCTGAAAAACGTTGGTGATTGGTTGCATTGAAGAAAATTATTTTAAGCCACCAAAACAAGAGTCGAAAGTCGCTAGGCGGAAAAGTTAAATTTAGAAAGCGGAATCCTGTCTTTCTGACGGCTGGGAAAAGATAATACACACAGCGAAACGAGAAAAATCAATCGGAGTTTAAAGCTAGGAAACAATGACTATGTATCTTTTCAATTTTTTCCCATCTCTCCTTTTGAGACTTTCTTTTTTCTTGGACCTTATTAGAAATGTCGTCCCTCACATTTCTCTTCCAGAGATGTAAATAGTGGAAATAAATAAGAACGGTCTCTTTTGAGAAAAGACGTTTTACTTTCTCATGGATATGCATGTCATAAATAAATTTAGACGAATTGCCTTCGGGCACAAATGTGCAGAGCTGCCTAAAGAATCCTACTTCTACAGAGCATACTTGAAGAATAAATATAAAATATATCAAAAGATTTTGAAACCACAAAAAATGTCTCCTTTTTCAACTTTATTAAGTTAATTTTCAAATTATTACTTAACAATATACGTTTTTAATAATTTTCTTATAATTCCAGAAGTTTTTATAAAGACTTTAAATTTGTAAAAACATATAAAGTTTACAGAATATCTTGGTCTTTAACTTTCTAGGAATAGGAAGATTTCGTTCGCAAAACTACTAAAGATAGAAGAAAAATAAAAGCATGTTTTGTAGGGAATTTTATACTATTTAATCAGTTAAATCAATTGCAATTCGAAAACTGAATAGTTTTAGAGAAACTAAAAACGAAACCAGAAAACGCGCATTGGCTTCTGCTGATCGGTAGCCATTGCGTATGGAATTCTCTCGCTGTAGCAAATTTAGAACGTCGTAATGCGACTCCACCTATCTGAGAAAATACTTTTTTATTTTCTCTATAATTTAAAAAACTGAAGGTGTAACATTAGTTCTCTATTAATTTTTGAAATGTGTCAAACAATTCTTGGGTACCCAGTGTATCATAAATATAATTAAAATTGCAAGACACTTAGGTTAATTCCATCGGTGCTTCACGCTTCGTTTGATTTCCAGATCTTTGATAAAAAAAATAGTTTTCTACTAATTAGTAAAATAGTAAAAGAATGTTTTGGAAACTATTTTTAAATTTAGAGTATTTATGTTCATTTCAACTTTCAAACCTTTCCTATCATTTCAATTGTAGTGGCATGGCAAAGAATTTAAAGTAATCACATGTGTTTAATGTTTGGACGAGTTAATGTTACAAAGATGCGAGTCGCTTTTTTAAAAATTCAGTTTAAAGTTGTAACCATGGTACTAATTCAATTCATTTGGACTCCTATGCTAAATTTCGATTCAGAAGACGTCCCTAAAATGACAGCATAACATTCTTGTTCCCGAATTTATTACAGTACATTTTGTGTCATACT
The DNA here is from genome assembly GCA_013235015.1 of Araneus ventricosus. Classification (NCBI taxonomy): domain Eukaryota; kingdom Metazoa; phylum Arthropoda; class Arachnida; order Araneae; family Araneidae; genus Araneus; species Araneus ventricosus. Next base: position 120,633 of record BGPR01000140.1, on the reverse strand, counting down.
AATTTCTCAGAACCACAAATATGCAATTTACACTACAGGAACTTGACGCGTTCATTTATAATTGAGTCTTGTCTATTGTGCATAGTTTGTAACCAGCAGACAGCATTAATTGTCCCTAAAATGACAGCATAACATTTTTGTTCTCGAGTTTCTTACAGTAATTTTGTGTCATACTAATTTCTCGGAACCAAAAATATGCAATTTACACTACAGGAACTTGAACGGGTTCATTTATAATTGAGTCTTGTCTATTGTGCATAGTTTGTAACCAGCAGACAGCATTGATTGTCCCTAAAATGACAGCATAACATTTTTGTTCTCGAGTTTATTACAGTAATTTTGTGTCATACTAATTTCTCGGAACCACAAATATGCAATTTACACTACAGGAACTTGAACGCGTTCATTTATAATTGAGTCTTGTCTACTGCGCATAGTTTGTAACCAGCAGACAGCATTGATTGTCCCTAAAATGACAGCATAACATTTTTGTTCTCGAGTTTATTACAGTAATTTTGTGTCATACTAATTTCTCCGTACCACAAATATGCAATTTACACTACAGGAACGTGAAAGCGTTCATTTATAATTGAGTCTTGTCTACTGCGCATAGTTTGTAACCAGCAGACAGCATTGAATCACACTCATTGATATTGGTTTTTAATATAATACATATGACTATATATTTGGCAGATCAGAGATCATTAAAGCCGCTTATCTTTTAAACGGCAGGATGTTTCCGCAGCGTAAATAATGAATAAAACATTTTTGTTATACAGAAAAAATCTAACTTGAGTTTTTAAAGTAATTCAATTTTGAAATTTTTCCAAGAATGTCTGATATTATACTGGTAAAAATATCAATCAGTTCCTTGCATGCTCAAAACAGGATCTTCGTTTTCCAGTTCGGTTTTATGAATCTCTTGTGACCAGAAATTTAGAAACAAATACTGCATTTTGAAACAAAAAAAAGAAATAAAGTAAATTCAAAAGAAAAGAGAGACAAAAAGAGGTGCATTTTCTTATTTTATCTCTGCCGAAAGAAAAATCTTTTCTCGCCCACTGCCAGAAGTCGTATTTTTTGTCCGTTGGCAAAATATCGAATTCCAGAAATAGGAGACGTATTTTTATGGGAAAATCCCGTCTTGGCATTAAATCTTAATCCGTCTTTCTCGGCATTAAATCAGGCCGAAATACCACAATATCCGATAGGTGTCAGAACCTGCCACGTGCTGGGGAACACAGACATAAATCCTAATAAAGTGTTTTTCCAGATATTTCACATCCATGGAAGCCCGTTAGGTTTTATTTTTACAACATAAACTGGCATCAATGAATTAACAAGCCATCGTAATCCGGTGTTTTCGAAAATGAATTTCCTTAAAGGATTAGACTGTCAACAGCAGTTTGAAACTTTACCACGATGTATGGGTTCAAGCTTTTTCTTGTTCGAGAAATGATATTTCCATTAACATTATTTAGCACTGGGTTCGTGTGGCTTTGTATTTGAATTTAGGTATATTAGAAAAGTTATTTTTATATGTAATTATGTTTTTTCAAATTTAATTTTCTTTATGAAAAGGTGTAATGGGGAAATAGAATATCTAATCTTATTGTTAAAATTCTGTAGGACGTTTCAATAGAACCGCACCATTGGCACATAGGATGATAAGTAGCTTTGTTTTTTTCCTGAATTCGGAGGAATCTTCTGTTCAGTTGTCCTATCCTGTGCTTACGTTTAATGAAATGCATCATTCACTGCAAGATGGGGCCTCTGATATCAAATCAAAATTAAATTTAATTTAATTGAATGGATTAACTGATAATTAAGTACTGAAAATAATAAAATATTATATTGTCATAGGGAAACACACAGTTGTCAAAATTTCAGAACTCTAGTAGATAAGGAAATTAATTAAAAATAGATCACAAAATTTCATCTTTGCAAAGATGAAACAAATTAAATAAAAGGACACAAAGATACGCCAAAAGAATTCAAGACTCTTCGAAAATTAAAACCATTGATAAATAATGAATCGATGAAACCAAACACAACAACAAATGAATTCGGAAAGATAAATAGATGAATAAAAATAATCCAGCGGTTTTCGAGGGTCAAGTGATCAAATAAGAGAGCGATAAACCACAATGTAGTCTACTCGGCTCAAGATGGTCGATGGAAACCTCCTTCCCAATGACAAAGAAATCGAAGAGGCGGAAAGCTAATCAGACTTGCAAACGTTTTAACGGATCTGTGTGGAGGGGATTCCATTTCTCTCATTTGTCTCTGGAAGAAAAGCAGACTAGCAGTTGTTCCGGACATGTACACATGTTTTGGAAGGTAGGGAAACTTAGTCGAATAATTTAATGTTCTTTAAAAGTACGGAGCGAGAAAGGAATGCCTTGCGGTAAAAAATGCACTTCGTTTTAGCCAGTAAAAGATTTAAATTAACTGAACATTGCGAAGAATTTATTACGGGCACATTTAGCAGTGAAAACTAAAAGTGAGAGATTTTGTTTTTATTATTGCTTTGAAGTATGTTTCTGGTTCTGTTTTAGTTAGTGAAAGAAAACATTGTTACTGAAACATAATTTGTTTGAAATAAACGATTACAATGTTCCAGATACACAATTTATTGCAATAAGAAGAAAAAGTATTGTAATCGTAAAAAAAATTGATTTCGAGATTCTAATGAATCCAGGCGTTTTGGATCTCCATAAGTCCTAAAAACACATTTTTAGAATTATGTCTGGCTGTAAACACCAGTAACGCAGAAACAGAACAAGCTAAACAAATGAAATTTGGCATGCGATCTTCACAGCCACAAAATAGATCGGTAATGTATTTTGAACAGCATAAGTCAACGGGAAGTCTGTCTGTTCGTTCATGTGTATGCGACCATGATGATTCACGTTCACATACACATGGACAACAAAGAACATCAATCTAGACGGATGATTAAAAAAAGACCAGAATCAAACAGATGGCAATACGCACCAATCCAAACAAGTTTCGTAACAGTTTACCGGTTGTAGATGAAAATCACCAAGCTGTTGAGGGCGCATAATGCTGAACGTGAGGGAGTGAAAATCCATAAATAATAGACAAGTAACAAATTCGCATTTATTATGCCATACTTATTACAAGAAATGCTCGTAATAAGTAAGACTGCCAACCTCAATGCACACCTGACAGGAGTGATAGAGGAACTGATAACTCTACAGCACGCCAGGTTTCTCGTGTACGTAGGGAACAAAGGGCGCAATTTTGGCCACGGGTTCCTCTGTAGATTCTGCAAAGGATCCCGTGTTCATAAAGAGACTCTTAAGGTAATCCCACAAAAAGAAGAATATCTATGAATTTATCATTTCTTCGAATTCCTTATCACTTTCATTTCCAATCCGACAAATTATCACGAAACTTGCTTGGTTGGGTGCATATTACCGCCTGTTCACGTTTGGTCATCTTTTTTTAACCACCCTGTATAATCTTTACGCCAAAATTGTATACTTGTGTTTGATTTTGGACTGAATCCGTCAACGGGGAGACTTGCTATTTATCCGTCCGTGTGCGTGTAAACCGAACTCAAGAAACTAGTCAGATAAATGGAAGTCGTTATGCGGTCTTAACACCGAGATCAGAGAACTATATTAAAATTTGCCACCAAAGGTACGAGCATTTGAAAGGAGAGCCTGGGTTGAAGAACCTATAATTTCCATTCCACGATTTGCTGCCGTAAATTGACTTGACACAGATAAACTACTTAACATGGACAATTATTAGTAATTTAGGAGAAATTTCTGAGAGAAATAAGAAAAAAAGAAAAGAGAAGATGATAAATAACAAATGAGAATGGAACAATTCGCAGTCATATCAGAACAGCTGAAGGAAGGGACTCGAAGAGGCTTCTATATCAATTCTTAGATCTTTAGGAAAGACGAAAAGTTTAATGGCAGGGTCTTCTGTTTTTTTCCATTTTCTCAAGGGTTTTCTTGATATCAGGTATCTTTGTCGAGAGGATTTTCATCGAGTTAAATAGTTTGAGCAGGTCAGCGAGTTCGTCTTGGTTAGAAACAAGTTCTTGAGGGACGACAAAGCTGGTTCCTGATTGGAGGAGAGTTCCTGACAGTGACTATTAGAAGTAGATTTTTCACTGACGCTCTGGGGAGGATTTTCAATAGTCTGTGAAAAACCTCAACCGGTTTCTTCCTTCCTTTAAATAAAAGAGAAGGTTTTTCCTTCATCTATTTTCTTCTGAACTTTTGGAAATTTCGGGAAACCCCTGCAAGATGCAATGTGGGGATCCCCAGGATTTGCACATTTCAGAATGAAATCTCGTTTTTTCTTGTTGGGGCATGTTCTTGAGTCATACGTTTCGGCACATAAGACACATCTAATTGTTAATTTGCATCCAGAACTATGGTGGGCGAATTTTTGGCAGGAAGAACATTGCCCAACTGTTTTCCTTAAATATTTCTCCACTTTTAAGATGCTACAATTAAGCGTTTCTAGCTGGTAGATTTCTTTGATGTTCTCTGTGTTAAGCAGATGAACTTAAAATATTTGAAGGTGTTGCTTGTTTTTGAATTTTTTTTCAGCTTGTTAACTTTCGCAACTCTAAAACTTTTAGCGGTCAAGCTTTCCTTGATTTCGTCAGTTGGGGGCAGGCCTTTTATGACAATTTTAAGTGGCCTTTCAGCTTTTAGTGGCAAAATTTGATATGGATCTACAATTTTGGCGTCAAGGCCGTATACCTAATTTCATTTTTGTAGCATGTTGCATTTTTAAGTTCTCGTGTGCTCTCGCTCACAGGCAAACAAACCTTTGACGTATTTTGTCCAAATTCTGGTAAAGAGTTGAAATCTGGTGATAAAATCAACCCGCCAAATTTCACGGTTGCAGTTCGTTGCGTTTTTAAGTTATCGTGTTCACATGCACACAGACTGACAACCAAATAGACTTCCTGTAGATGAATTGGAAGAACGGAAAGACGGACGGAAAAAGATTGAAAGAAACATGCAATTTTGAAAGGTATGGTGCAAACATTACAACACATCATATTTCTTCCATATATTCGTCTAGTTCACAGACAGACAAACAGAATTCTAAAAATGATTTTTCGAACTTCCAGAGCCCTGATAGTTGGAATTTCATCAAAATTTTGAGGTTGAATCTTTTGATGATATCAATGCTTTCTCTTCGTACATTTCGGATACGAAAAATAAAAAAAAGATATATTTAAAACTCATTCTGAAAAGAATGAATTCGGTGAAAAATCGGCAATTATAAAATTTGCATTCAATAAAAACTAAAATTCAAAGAAAGTAGAGCAGGAATAAAGCTTCGAAAATATTATAAAACAAACTCTTCGGATTAAATATAAAATTGTTCTCCTTTCGCTAAATTAATACTTTAATTACGCCATTTAATACTTTAAAATCCCAATTTGGTTTTATTAGAACAAATGATACAAAAAAAAGCAAAATGGAAAAAAGATAAAACTAAGTATATAAGATTTCGATCTAATATTTGGAAGAAGAAGGCATAATAAATTTTGTAGATAAGGTTTGATAAAGACGAGAGAAGAATCTTGTAATACACGTATTGAATAACTTATTTTCCATAATATGATAACGGAAATTAATTACTCAATTCATCCGGCTTTATAGAAGACGCATTAGAGATCCATGACAGGTACTGCAATGACAACTTTCTGCTTCTATTATTAGTTAAAATCTGAACATATTTAATGAAAACACATTAGCCAAACTACTTAATCATAATTTCCACAACTTTAAAAGAGTTATTTGACTAAAAGTTATTAATAACCATTTGAAAGCCATTTATTTTAAATGTTTCCGAAGAACATTCTTTGGTACAATGTCGAATAATATTACCAAGAGAGCATACTGATTTTAATGAAGATTAATAGCGTCACTACAGCTTATACACTTCAGAGTGAAAGAAGTTGCATATCATTCATTAAGAAGAAAGAGCTTGAAAGTATGTTAGAATAAACATTAATTAATCTGTCAAGTATCTTCCCCAAAGATAGCTAACTTATTCCTAGTCTCACTCAGTGATTTACTACCTTTGAAATCCTAATTGAATAGATCTTCAGGACGAACAATGAATCATGTTACAGAAAGTTAAACATTCTTTATTAAATACTGCATATCGTCAGACAAATGTTTAGATTATATTTTCAGGTATAATAAACAGAACGAAAAAAATTAATAAATTGCATTAGTAAAAAAAATTAATTAAAAAATTTTCAGAAACATACTTCTATTAATGTACTACAAAGTTGATTTTTTTATTTAAATTATCTTCTTGCTTTTCAGACTTTAATTTATACTCCATTAATATAAATATTATGGAATCTTGAAATAATTTTTTCTAAAATTCCCAAGCAGGTGGCGCCACATTTATTGAATCAAAATTTATTTAAATTAATCGATAAATTGATAATTGTGCTCCAAAAATATTAAAATGGTGTAAGAAAACATAAGAAAAAGAGTGAAAATAGATTACAAATTCCATCTTAGCAAACATAAAACAAGGCAAGTTGCATAAAATGTATAAAAATGGATTTAAAAGCAAAAATGCAATTATATAAACGGTATTTTTTGTTTTTTTTAAACGGGAACAATACACGAGGAAATAAAACTGAAATTTTAACAGTGTAAATGCACAGTTAAAATTTACTTGTTCCATTTTTCGCAGAAAGAATGATTAAAATTTCTCCTTACACAGCAAGACCGAATAAAAATATTCACACAGAAATTTATGATAGAAATCATAATCATAATACCCTGGAAAGTATAATTTGTTGCAGAAATAGCAAGGCGTTAAACGACAAAAAATTCCACCTCAAAACATCATGAACAAATACTTTTATTTAGTAACAATCATCTTGTAGGCCACCATGAAAATCATGAAACATTTTTGGACCTACAGACATAATCTCGTCGATAGAAACAATATATATCTGCTGATGTTTGAGAAAAACCGAATTTGTTCCAAAATGTGTGTTGCGTTCTTTTATACATTTCGGTCATCAAGGGTGTTAGAAATAGTTTATATTGAATCTTTCAGATAAAGATATTTTTTGCTCTATCTGTTAAGGTTGATAAAAAAATTCCCCCCTTTATATATGTAATGACTTAGAAATTTTCCCATCTTTAAAATAAATCCTTTTTAACGCCAGTTAATTTTTAATTATGAACGAATTACTTCTACTTCAATCCTATGATAAAAGCACTTCTACTCTAAGTTAGACTCGCAAGAGTCGCTCTAGTTCACGAGCCTCAACTTCGGTACTTTTCCCGTTTCGGTGTTACAAAAACTCGCCACGTCTGTGTAACTCCCTCTTTTTCAATCATGTAACGCACTAAGCAACTCACGCCCGTTTAGGCGTAAATCTTTACTCCCGGCCATGGCTAAAAAATTTTCATAATCTTTTAAAATCCTTATCTGTTATTGAGTACTCTATAACTAATTTAATTGTGCCTTTTTTCGCAATGCAATAAATTGATTTGAACTTCAACGACTGCCTGTTTATTAACATGTTTGTTCTACACTTCATCTAACGATATATAATAAATAAAGCACTGAGATTTATGATAAAAGAAACACTTTTCAATTCAATATAAACAACTTCCCTTTTTGGAATAGCAACATTAGTAGTCAAATATATAGAAATATCGTCATAAATTATATTCATAGAAGAGCTTTTTTAGTCACAGACAGATTAAAACAGAAGTCTCATATTAATACATTTCTTGAAAATTCTACGAGATATAGGTATCCTATAAATTGCATGTATGCTTATATTAATAAGAAATATTTAACTCCATTAAATTAAAAGTATTTTAGATTTATTTTTGATGTGATCATATATAATGGAATTAACAAAGATTTTAGCAAATCAATTCGTAGGTAGATGGCGCCACTATATTAAGAATAATATTGCATCATATATTCATTTATTTATTTTTTTGCACATTTCCAAAAATATATATATTATTATAAAAGGTTAAATTTAATTTATAGTCAATATTTTTATAGTGTTTTATTATAGTATTAAAAGCTAAATTTACAAATAATATTTTCAATTTAAATACGAAAAAGGGCTTTAGGATAATGCTCAAGTTCTAACAATAATTGTAATTATTGAATTGGTATGTTATAAGTTATATACTTTCTCGTTTCTAATCTTGAAAGATTTTGGGGATTTATTCCCCTACTTTTTCGTTTTTCCAACAATTGGCTTTGCAGAGGATTGGCGCCACAAAATCTAGATTTAATGCAAGAAATCAGTTCCCAAGGCTGATAGGCATTTGATTGTTGGAATTCCAATTCTAGGTTGTATTTTTTCATAGTGTAATAGTCTTTAATCAAACTATCTTTTGTATTTCATTTGTATGTTTATTGATACGGTAATTTGATTTTAATTTTAATTTTTAAATTAATATTTGTATATATTGAAAATATAACATGTTCGTATTAATTGAAATATTTAACTATATATATTATATAAAGTTTATTGTGACTATATCTCTATGTTCATTTATTAGTATTCATATATTATTTGGCTTTATTTATTAAGGTTAAAATTAAGTTTTTTGCAAAAAATTTTAAAAAATTCTATTTTTTCGGTTAGAACATAATGTTTTGACTTTTAATCTACTTAAGATATAACTATTATATATTCATATTGCATCGGTATTTTCTAATTACAGTTAACCTACAATTTAACTGACTATTTGGAGAGAAAAGGCGAACATGGGAAACTCGGAAAGTGCGTTAAATCCTAAATGGTGTTTCAAACAATATTTGAAATAGGATATCACCGTTGTCTAGTGTCGCTAATATCCCTCATTTACTCTAATTGTATGACTTAGACCTATTAAGCAAATAGGGCTCAGAAACCATAGATTGCTGATAACACTTTTAATCATACACAACATTTTACATTATATAAACACTTGCACAGAAACTTTAAGACTTTCAGAGACCTAAATGGCTAAGTGTAGCGATTTCTGTGTCCCTGCAGAGTGAAACACAGCTCCCCTCCGAGCGTCCAGTCCTTTACAAGCCTCAACTCCCTCAGTCTCTTCTTCAACAGCTTTTTTCAGTTTAAGTTTAGTTTAGTTATATTCATGACCCGTTTTGCAGCAACACGATTGCTATTTTGGAACGGACCTCGAAATTTTGAACCGCGGTCAGATGACGAGGACGACACCTGAACTCGAGAGACACCGACACAAACTTCCGCACCACACCAACTCCCGTCCATCCCAGTGGACTCTAAACCCTATGGATGAGTCGATGGACGTGGGTTATGGGCACCGCCACACCAACGGAAGGATGTTTGACCACTAGGTATGATTTGGCATGCAACAGGCCCCATCCACGGCGGATCTTCAGTGGCAAACGAGTTTCAAATCTGGAATCCTCCGGCCTCGAAGTTGAGACTTTACCAATAGGCCACCGTGGCCTGCATAGGACAAAATTTACGGAGTCATCCAACTTTCGGACTTGTCCGGGACTAGCCTATCGCTTGCCAGGGAGAAGTCTCGCCCTTTCCGTGGCGCTAGATATCAAGGAGTGGATTGCTCTGCCCGCTGGGGCATAGAAGGGTCCCGTGGTGGAGGTCCTTGGACTTTCTGTGGCCACAGCTCCGAGTTAACGCGACTGCTCCAGGACTGAGAATGATGACAACCGGCTCACAATTGTTTCGACATGACAGGCCTAACTAGAGTCATCGCCTTCGGGTTGGATTTTCGCATTGGTTGCGTCGGACGTCAGGCCTGTGAGTATGTTTGTGGTATTTTCGGGTGGTTTGATTCCTTCAGGCATCCACCAAAGTCAGATGACAAGGACGACACCTGAGCCGGCACAACCTTTCCAAACTTAATGTGCATCAGACCCGCGTAAACGGTGGTCCGTCGATGGACTCGAGTCCCGAACCTGAAACATTCCGGCTCCAAAGAAGAAAAAAGCGAATTTCCCCCTTTTTTTCTCTCTGCCTAGCACCGCCAGTTTTCGCGCATCATTGCGCTAAATGAACCTTTCCAACTCCATTTTAAGTTTTTTCAGTGAGGATCACGTTTCCGTGAAAAAAGTAGTTGTTACCATTTTAAAATTCAGAAATGTTTTCACTGTAACATAAACTGGGATAGCTGGATTGCTGTTCTTCACATCACTCTTGAGCGCATAACGTATAATACCAGCATTCAACATTATATTCCGTTTCCTCGAACGGTATGCTTGTAAGGGGATCATATATCCTTTTATATCACCTTACATATAAAACGGTCAACCCGTTGGCAGATTTAGTCCGAAATTCGATATAGATATACAATTCTGAAGATAAAACCTTATTTTAAATTTCATTTTTCCAGCTACTTGCATTTTCGACCTCCACAGGAATGGACAGATAGACGGACTTCCCGTAGACAGATTTCAACTAAAATTTGATACAAATCTACAAATTTTCGAGTAAAAGATTACATAAGTAGTTTTATCCGTCTAGCTTGTACCATTTTTTGAGTTATCAGACAGACATAATTCCAGAAATGGTGTTTTCGGACACAGAGATGTCTAAAAGGTGGAGACTCATGCAAATTTCCAGATCAAATATTGTGAAGAATACAATACTTTCTCTTTGTACACTATATGATCAAAAGTATCCGAACATTTTCGGATTTTCCCATTTTCTAAATCTTCCCCGGAAAGGCTGAACTAACTGTCCTTAAACTTTGACCATGTAAAGAATAGACTCTGGCTCATATTTTGCAGTGAAGATTCGGTCACGAGGCCATTTAAGGGACCGACTAAAAATTGATGAAAAAATCTGGGCTCACCCTGTTTCACATTTAGCTGCTAATGATTTACAAATTTTAGGAATGGTTTTGTTTAATATGCACATTGCTAACATATATTTTTGTAAAAATAGCAAATATATTCTAGAGGATATAAAGGTTTTCTAAAAAAAATCCCTCATTTTTCAGCATGTTTTTTCCTTATAACATCCACAGTTTTCCACTAAATAATACAAAAATTACAGAATTATCTGGCAATGTGTTGGAAAAGTATTCCATTAAAATTTGAAGTACTATGAACATTAAAGGAAATATGAGTATTTGTAGTAAATAATTTTTTACTGCGCTTGAGCGAAATATACCGCGATTTTTCTTTCACAGCTTCAAATCCAGATATATAGAACAACTTATATAAAAATTCCAGTCGAATACCATAAAGAGAAAGATATCGACATTGTAGTGAGCAGAATTTCTGCGTCTCCCTAAAAGAAACAAAATGATGAGGGGTTTTCCACAAATTGATATATTTTAAACTTGAATTTTCGAATAATTTTATGGAATTTGATAAATATTGAATATGCTGAATGCCTAAGCATACTTATAAATAAAACTCACAATTTAAATTGCTGTTCGACGATAACTATTCGAAGATTCAAGTTTTAAAAAATATCAATTTGGGGAAAAACCCCTTTCATTTTGTTGACCTCTGACTGTAGTTCGCTGTGTCGCAAGGTATGGTTTATCTTTTGGCCTCCCTCTCTATCTCTCGTAATTGTCGGGGCATACTCCTTCTTGGTAATTTCGTGCAATGGACATCAGAATCTTACTAAGTAAGTTAGTAACAATTGCCTTAACTGCTTGCAACTGCCCATAGGAAGGGTGAAAACACCTAAAACCTTCACAAACTTTCGTTTCAGCATTTATTACATAGTCAAATCATACCCTTAAAATCCAAACTTAGTTGTTTCGAGTTACGTTGAAACTAATGTTTATTAGTATACCTCAGAATTATAAAGATATTTTTATAAATCACCAAGACAGAGTGTTTTTAGATGTGTTTGTGCATGAATACAGTTTCAGTGCATCACTGTGCATAAACACAAGGTGGCCATAAAATAACTTTCCCTATTTGGAGGCACATGCCTAAAACTAATGAACGGAAGAAACCAAATTTCATCTACAGACAATGGAAGACATGGGGAGGTGATTTCGGGAAAAATAAGTACCAGAAGTCTCCGATAGGGGAAATTTTGGCGCTACTATCACGTACGCACTATGAAATTTTCTCAATCGAGGTAGATTATGCAAATTTCCTAGTGCTTACCTGAATTCCTTGAAAGAGAACATAAGACGGACTGTCACAAACATCCAAGGCGACAGTTTACTCGCAGCAGTGGAGAGCGCCATACGCCGGATGATATATCTCGCATTCAGGGAAGGTCAGCACATTGAAAATATTGCACGTAGTCCTGGGGGCCCTAATGTTGATTAATAAAAGATTATTTTCCGTGAGTTTCATATTGTTGCCATTCATTTCTGCATGCGCATTTTTTATTATTCGAACATTCCTGAAACTTACATAATCTATTTTCCGTGCATTCATTGTAATTATTGATTTTTTTTCCGATTCCAACAGATCCCAACCCTATTAGCGCAAGATATTTTACGATATCTCTTCGATGTTGCTACGATATTTTGGATGCCGCACAACATCGTAAAGATATCGTAGGAATATTGTTGAGCATCTTGTGCTAATAGGGAAATAAATCACGTATGCACTACGAAATTTGCATAATCTATCTCGATTGTGCAAATTTCATAGTGCGAACGTGACAGTAGCGCCAAAATCTCCCCTATAGGCGACTTTTGGTACTTTTTTTCAGAAATCATCTCCTCATGTCCTCCACAGTCTGTATAAGAAATTTGGTTTCATTCCGTTCTTTAGTTTTAGCCGCAGGAACAGGGAAAGTTATTTTATGGCCACCCTGTAGTTCAAAGTTTTATCTTTCCTCTTGCGATTTCTGAAAGTTTGTTGTTTCATATAATACTCTACATTGCTTACATTTTATGCAAGACCAAGTGAATTAGTCTGCTTCAAAGTAATTTTAGTTTATGAACAAACAAATGTCTAGATCATATGATTGCTATTTATCTCAGAAAGTGAAAGCAATTGTTAATTAAATTAAACTCGTATGGAGTTTGGTAATTAATAGCTTATATGACTAGTTATTCGAACTAAGCAACTAAAGTTTTTCAAATTTCTTTTGAATGGTTCTAAACAATCAACTGTTACTACGAACAACAGCAAAATTTCATGTGTAACCCTTAACTAAGCATTTTTCTTATAACAACTTGTCTTCCCACTTAAGAGGCCACCTCAGATATGGGGATGAGAACCTGCCATATAAGCAAGCAAAATCTCGCTTCCCAGTGGAATATAGTAATGGTGGAGATTGAATTACCCTCCGCCGATTACGAGTCGTACCTCTGTCTGAGGGGTCGTCGCATGCCCCGTTCGTAATACGAGCTATTACGCGGGGACCACAGTGCCCGATTAATTGTCGCGGGGGCCGGGTCATTCAGGTTAACCGCTTACCTAGGCTGGTTGAAGTAATTAATTTGTTTATGGTTTATAATAACTTGTCAAAAGGTTCACTTAACAGCTAACATGCCTTCTTCATGTAAGCATATTTAATATTTATGCCTGACAAAAGCATGACTTCAACTTAATTATTAAAAAATAAGAGACGAGATAAGTACGAGTACGGTTGAACGATGTTACGATGTACGCAGATACGAAGTGTAATAGTTGTGTTTTAATGTTCTAATAAATGTTTGTTTAGTCTTAGAAGAAGCATTATGAATGTCAATCAAGAAAGACAACATGCATAACGTGTTTATCAGCGATCTCGAATCTCTATGAAGACACATAAGTTAGCCTTGTCCCTTTGCACTCGTATGTCGAGTCTGCATCGACATTCTGGATGATGCATCGCTTTCACACTCTTGTTAGATAAAGATTATTATAAAAGCCATATAACAGCAAAAGCGCTGAGATTAATTTCTAGGAATTAAAACAAATCAATAACTATATGTTTCTGCTTCCTAAGCACTAAAATGAGTCCTTGCATTCATGCGTGTATAATTATGCATCTTATTACTTTCCGGAGGAAAAGGGTCAATAAAATGCGGTTATCCTCTCGTAAATATAACTAATAACTTGGTATATTACTTCCACGCAACGTTGATACACTAAAAGGATAGATTACAAAGGGATTTTCTTATCTTTATCACAAAAGCCCTTAAGATATTCAAATTAAACTTTTTAACAACTGTGGCGGCCTCTCGAACCTTTGCATTTTCATCTCTCACTTTGCCATGAGGCCGCAGGTAGAATTTTATTCTTCCATGCAAGATGTTAAAAAGGTGCAGCTCTGCGCGCGCACTATTCGTCCAAGTATTTATAGGAGTGCCTTTTCCATTTCCGTCAGACCCAAATCCAGACCGAGAGAGAGAGAATGCAAGCAGCATAAGCCAACCCACCTTAGTGAGGTATGAGCCTCTGTGGTAGCACAACATTTGATGTCAGCCATCTTGCCTGAACAGAGTTTGAGCCTTTCGACTGATTTCCCTCATCTGCAGTTGCATGCGGCTTGTTGATCATCAGCTGCTCAGATCCAGATGTACCTATTGTCGTTTTTGGCTCCTCAGTGAATGAGTTCCTCTTCTCGCCCAAGTATACTTATGTGAATGGTAACTTCTTGATACGAGATGTGTCTTTCTGCAGATTCATTTTGGTTTAAATTTTTTAATGTTCTAACCGACAATATCATTTTTGCACTGTGAAATAAATGTTTGTTTATAAATCTCTTGCCTGGAATATCATTTGCAACTTTCTGATCTGAGTCAGTAATGAAGTCGGGCATTTTGAGGTATCCTCTATCCCCTTCACAACTAAAACTAACGAGTCAAAAATTGCCAAATTTGATAAGGACGGTTTATATCATCACATGACAAGATTGACATAAGACAAAAATATATTCCACATCAGAAAGAAAGACAAACTGCATTCAGATGCTAATGAAGTGATGGGTAGCGGGAGCTGACACATTTATTTGCCAAGGAAACATAGCGAATTATGTTAAATTTCCATGAATATCCCTGCAGATGAGATAAATTTCGTAGAACCCAACATTGTGGCTGAAAAGCAATCGGCGAAAAGGTTTCATTCTGTTCTAACTGCATGCTCTGAGGTTTTGGCTGTGGATTCAAAGCTTTTTACATTCTCGTATATAAAGTATACAAAGAGAAAGTATTGTAATCGTCAAAATATTCGAACTCGAGATTTTGACGAATCTCCACGTTTTAGACCTCCCTGAGTCCGAAAAACACAGTTTTGGAATTATGTCTGTCTGTGTGTCTGTGAACACGATAACTCGAAAACAGAGCTACGGGGATGAAATTTGGTATGTGGTCTTTCAACATAATTTGTAGGTTTCTCTCAAATTTTGGACAAAATCCGTCCACGGGAAGTCTGTCTGTCTGTCCGAGGTCATGCGAACACTATAACTCAAAAACTTGAATAGCTAGATGGATAAAATTTGGTACACAGTTTTATCATCATGAATGTAGGTCCGTATCAAAGTTTGGGCCAAATCCGTCAAAAGGTTAACTGTCTGTGGACTCGTTGGAAATGCGCTTATACAGACCGACAATCTCCACGCGCATGCGTATTGAGCGCAATCTTCTGTGCACGATATTTATTGACTCCTGCTTGGCGCTTTTTTTTCATCCGATTCTCCATGCGCATGCGTACTTGGTAGCAATCTGTGCACGCGGAAGGATTGTCCTTGAGCCAAGAAAGAGTAGAAATCGGTATTCATTTAATCGGAACGCATCTCTTCGAATTTGATTTTTTACCTAAATATTTTCTGATAGTCATTGGATCCTGGGTTACAACAGGTTCGAATTTTTTTATCCACGCGGGGGGGAGGGGAAACGGCACCTTTTTCGTGAAGTATACGAGAAAGTTTAGGGGAGACCACTCCCGCTGGTTAAATATATCAAGCGACACTATAATGGTTTGAATACTGTAACTGTGAATCTTGACGTACCAAAAAATTAAGGTTTACAAAACTTTAGCGTAAATTTGCTTTGCCAGTTTTTATTCCAATTTGCATATATATTTGCTTTCAGTGATTTTCCAAAAAAATGTGCTGTTGACTCTTAATCACCGAACCTGGGAAAGAATTTTCAGTGGAATGGCTATAAATAAGTATAAAACTAAACTTTAAGATAAAACGTTAAAGATTACATCCCTCTTCACGCACCCTACCTCCCATTCTTTTCCAAACTCTTCCAAAATAATGACTACCCACTAAGCACGGCACAGTCTTTATCCCATGAATAAATTATCACCGCAGAAGTGCTTTAATAATTCAAAACTTCACCACCATAACATGTTTCGTTTAAGACCGGGGAAGTGCACTTGGAGCGACATCTGATACTTTCGTCTTGTTCCACCTGTTATCACGTCCGCCGAGGCAGAGTCACAAATTGGAAACTGCAACGGTAGGAAGTCGTTTACATCCGCTGATGTAGAAAGCGAGTGCTTAACGAAGGCAGTTTGGAAATGACGGGTAGGAAGCGAGAACTGGTTGGGAATCGAAACTTCGCAAGAGAATGGAGCGTGTGACAGTCTGACAGAATTCGCAACTTTCGTTAGATTCAGATCAATTTGCGTAAACTAACATTAAAGACGTATAGCTTGAAAAATGTAATCACTTATTTTTTTCTGAAAATGAGACATATAATAACTTTTGGTCAAACTATGCGAGTTCAAGAAAACGCATATTTCCTCAGTTTTCATTTATTAATGAAAAGAGCTTTATAAAGGAGAATAAAAGATTTATGGTGTTAGATTGCAAAAATTGCATCTACATCTTTTTTCGGTTTTGTCAGTATTTTTAATTAATTTAATTCTTCGCCACCAAAGTTTCTTTCATCTCTTGTGGCATCTTTGACAATTTTTGAAATTCAAACGATAATTTTTAGCCGTTTCATTAAATATCTAAATTTTTCTTAATTATTTACTTTGTATTCGATTTAAATATTAATCGTCTTAACTTTTGTTGTTGTTTCCATTAAGGTTTCAATTTTATTAATTTTTAATTCAAAATTTTTCAACGGGATTATTTCCTCGCCATCTTGGTTCGCGGATGAATTTGGCGTTATTAGGTTTTGGCGTCTGTCATTGGAAGCGTTTTCCGTTATGAAATTTGAGAATCCTTTGTGCTGGTCTGAGCGAGTGGTTGGATTTGTTGCTGCGAGCCCCAGGGCCGTTTGGGACTCTGGGGGCTTGTCCCTGATTTAATTTTTCCGTTAATAATTTTTTGTATTATTGAATTTTGAATCTGAAGCTGAAGATTATTTTGTTCTTGGTTGGTATTACTTTAAGGAAACAGTATGAGAAACCACTATGATGAATAATCTAAAATGTAATGAAGGTGTTTTCTACAGTACAATACCAAAACAATCTGTGAATTAAAATGCGGTCAGTAAAAGAAAGCAGTGATTGCTTCTTCATTTAAAAAAAACTCTGCTACGTGGTGTCATGAACGCTGGTCTTCATCAGTGATACAGAGTTATGAATGATTGTCACCTTTTTCAAAATCTGCAATTTGTGTAATACCTTCAGCATTTTTCTGTTTCATCGTAATAATGTGTGTTGCTAATTATGGTGCTTATGATAATCTTTTACGCTACAATTTCTGCTGTATGTCTTGTTCCCATTTTCAGCTTTTCCAAATTTTTTGAATGAGTGGTACAAGTCTAAAAATGGCTGATGAAAATGTGAAAGTGTGCAAGTAACATACTTCAAATATCATTTTAGGGTGAATACAAGTCAAATTCATTTGAACAGTGTGTTCATCAATTCAAGACGTGTTGTTATGTGGCATAGAATAGTCATCAATATGTATCTTTCGAATTTAGGTTGTTTTTACTTAGTGTTATAAGGTGCAATTTTTAGGCCGGCAGTGCTGATGAGTAGCTACAATTTTTATTTTTGTTTTGGTTAACATATGTTCATTTCTGTGCATCAATTTTTATATATATGTCTAATTTTGTGGTAGTAAATAATTTCAATATAAAAAATTGTTAAATAAAAAATTATTTTAAATTTTTAAATCTTGGTTTTTCTTTAATTGAAGTAGCGCAATGTACTAAAATATTTTCAAATGATTTAATTTAGTAGCTAGGTTTTTCAGGTCTGCAAAGGTAGGTGATTTTTATGAGTATAGCTAGAATTGCTTATTATTGTGTTATATATTTCAGTCCCCAGAATTGATTTGATAATTGATATCTATATATATAATAAACTAAAATTTAACATTGGGTACCTACTTTGCATTAACTTTTCGTAATAATCCTAGCAACCCCATCCAATATATGGGAACTTGTATTTTTCCGAAGAAAAAAAATTGCTTCAGTATATTTGGTGCTGATGTCAAAAAAGAATGAAATTCTTGGCAATTTTCTTGAAATTAACTTAACATTGTTTAAAGAATTGTAACTTACAACTGTTTTCTTCGTCCGTCCATAATTCCAAAAGATATCTTTTCTACGGGTTCTAGTATGGTGGGGCTTTTTGGCACAAGGTCCAGTGCAGGACATGCTGCGCTAATTAAAATGTACAGATAAATATTACATAATATAGATATATTTAGTTTCTCCACGTGATAATTTATTTTACCGGAAATTCGAAGAAGAATTATTAGATTTTCGAACATATTGAAGTTTCGAGCCTATTACAAAAATCATATTTAGCACTAATTATAATTCACTACACACGCGTTGAGGATTCTTTTTCTGTTTTGTTGCTTTACATAGTTTGACTATTACACGTTTTATATGTTTCTTTCCTCACGTTTGATGTTCATAACGTGTTATTTATGCTACTGATATTTGTTTAAAATTAACATGCTTTTTTCAAATATATTTACTATGAAAGACAATAAATACATTGGCTCATGGCCTTTTTTGCTTGCTCGTACTCGATATATACAAAGAGAAATTACAGTAATCGTCAAAAATTCGGTGTCGTGATTTTGAGAAGTCTCCACGTTTTAGACCTCTCTTGTCCATTTTTGATATTAAATTTACCTGGTCGCCATAACTAACCAGCGGGAGTGGTCTCCCCTAACTTTTCTCGTATACTTTCTAAGTGGTGATTCGTCAAAATCTCGAGTTCGAATTTTTTTGACGATTACATTGCTTTCTCTTTGTATACTTCGTATACGAGAAAGTGAAACAAACAAACAAACAAACCCGAAATCAAATATTTGTTGCCACGTTTCAAAAAAATATTACTTTGAAGCAGGTGCGATAAAATAGGCAATGCAATGAATACTAAAGCAAAAATTTTGCTTTGGAATTGAATTCCCAAGAAAACAATTTATACTACCACAACCGTAACAATTGCAAAAGCGCGTGAATAAAAGATTTTCTGAAATAATGAGATCGGTTTGAATTTTATTTACAACAATAAAAAAATTGTTACAATGCATGTTTGAACACATTATTTATTGTTGTAAATAAATTTACAATAATAACAGGTTGCTACCAGAACGCATGCGCATGAGAATCGGATTAAAAGAAATTGAATATGCAATTTGAACGCCTCTTTTTGACGGATTTGGCCCAAAATTTTATATGGACCTACATTCATGATGATAAAACCGTGTACCAAATTTTATCCATCTAGCTATTCAAGTTTTTGAGTTATAGTGTTCGCATGACCTCAGACAGACAGACAGACTTCCCGTTGACGGATTTTGTCCAAAATTTGATAGAAACCTACAAATTATGTTTAAAGACCACATACCAAATTTCACCACCGTAGCTCTAATAGTTTTCGGGTTATGTTCACAGACACACATAATTCCAAAATTATGTTTTTCGGACTCAGGGAGGTCTAAAACGTGGAGATTCGTCAAAATCTCGAGTTCGAATTTTTTGACGATTACAATACTTTCTCTTTGTATACTTCGTATACGAGAAAGTAAAAATTGGAATGAGCTAGAGAAATGAAAATGTGTGGTTTTAACACCAAAACTATAGAACGAAATCCGTCGACGCGAAATTTTGTCTGTCCATCCGTGTGCATGTCAACATAACTTAGAACCGCAACGAGCTGTATGGGTGAAATTTGATGATCTATTAACTAAGCACAGCAAGCATGATAAAAGAATGTTCCAAGGCTAAAACTTTAACGTCATCATTTTGACAGGGCGAAACAAGATAATGAAAACAGAACGACAAACCTCATCAACGTCTTTCTTTCAATATCATTTTTGTTCAAACCTGTCTTCAGATTTTAAAAAAAATGAGAACAAAAGAAGAAGCACATTTAGGCAATATCACAAGAACGTAAATGTAGGAAGCGGTCCCTTTTATCCAAGCTCGGACATAGCGAGTATTAATTTGACATAGAATTCGCTGCCTTTCATAGATTGTACAGAAGAAGAAGAAACAGCCTCCACAGAAAGAAAAAAACTTATTGAGAAAATTCCCTGTTTTGTGAAAAACAGTTTTTGATACCTAAGGCAATTGTTTCAAGAAAGGAAATAAAGAAAGATAACACGAACTGAGAGTAGCGTATTTTCCAAAAGATACATCAATATCTTTTGAAGCAAATAATAGGTTGTTCCAGATAAAGTTTCAAGGTTAATCCGTAAGCATTTAACGAACAAGTTTACTGAAAGATCCATTTCAAAGGTTCGAACTTAAATTGTTGAATATAAATACAAACACAAAATCCTTATTTTAATTGTTATTTACATTTTGCGATTCTGATTATATAATTGAAACACAATAATAAGTTTAAATGATGATTAACTTAAAACCAATCAATAAAATAGAGATAAATTATAAATGGCATTAATTTCTTGGTTTGAATAGGAAACAGAAAAACCAAAAATTTAGAGATACGGTAAAAATTCATATAATGTTAAGCTTTTTATTAATAAGTGGATGATAAGCTTATTTCAGGAGAGTAATATAATGTGTATAATATTCTATATATGAGGGATAGACAACAGGAAGGGAAAAAAAGAATTTGATTGATCAAATCCATCTTCCATTTCCAAAATGTTTTGGATGAAACGAAATCCAAATGTATATAATAGCTAGAAAATAAATTTATGTGGTGTATTTCAACATTTCTAGCTACAACAATTCGACATTTCCAGTTCCAGTTATAAGGATCCAATAAACAAGAACTCTGAAAACGAATGATCGTTTATTTCCATAATGATGAATATTGTAAAAAACATAGATTGTACATACTGTTACAAACATGGCTTCCCAGCAATGTGAGGCTTATGGTTGGGAAGTGAGTTTTACAGGGATAAGTATGGGATGGCTAGCAGTAGCCACGTCTGGTTCCCCGACCTTGGCGACAAACTTGGCGACAAATTTGGCGACGAAATATGGGATCTCAAATGTGCTAGAATCTTCTCGATATTTCCATTAGGAGAGAAGATACACCAGAATATACGAGAAAACTCCATGTGACGTCACGACCTGTCGGAGGGAGTACATAAAGACCGCGCCTGTATCAGAGGGAGTGTGTTGATCCATTGGGAACGACTTTAGAGTTTCTTCCGCAGTGCGAGCTAGGAAGCTGGTGAGTTGAGCGCTATTTAAAGTGCAGTTATTGTCGTTACTAGTTATTTGCTGACTGTTTGTGTTGTTAGATAACAAAGTGCTGAACTGTTATTACCTGTGAATTGTTGTCTGTTCACATTGGTAATCTGCGCAAGAACTATTGTTTCCTGTACCTGTGCTACGTGTTTTCCTGCATATTTGTAAATAAACCTTCATTCTCCATTATCCTGCGTGTTGGACTGTTTACACCATACACCCACAGATAGACTTTTGCAACTATATCATTAATACATCAAATGTCTCCCATGCCTTTATTTCTCTTAAACCTGAAGGCAAAATAAATCAGTCGATATTTAATATTTTGTTAAAATTTTGGATAGAGATGATTATACAAAATAATATTACGTTGGTGGAAATTCAAGTGACAGTACTGGGAAAGACGTCAGAATTCACTTTCAATCAGAAATGCACATCAAAATCGGATCATCGTGCAAAGGTTAATAACTTATTTAAGATTATAGTAAATAATTTTACAGGTGAGCTCTTTTACAATAGAATTTTATTAATTTTGGACAGTTTTTAACTAATTTATTTGAAAATATTTGTTTTATTATTGTTAAAAACTACAAGCGAAAGCAACAATTAATTTCAAAATGAACAAAGTCATCCCTATCAATCATGTTTCCATTAAATAACAGAGGATTTTTGTATTCGAAAACGAATTCTTTAATCAGACAAAGGAAGGTGATCCCTTATTTTTCTTAAGATCATATCTGAAAATGGCATGAATTCTTAAAAACGCCGCTCTTAAAAATAAAAATTTTACTGATTAAATTTTAATGACGAGCAAATCAGGAAAAATTAAGACGTCAGCCAACATCCAGGACGAACAAAAAAATTACACGCAGACGAAATCACACATGAAAGCAGTTTTCTTTCTCATTCAACCTCTAAAGATGCAAACGCAAGAACAAATTCTTATTTTGGAAATAAAAAAGGGCACCTTTTCTATATATATTTTTTCGTGCATTAAATTGCTTTTACTTTTTCTTGCGGAGTCAATAAAAACAAGACAAGGCGAAAAACCCATTTAATAGAATTCTATATTAAAGCTGTCGAGAAAGGAATGAAGTTGTTAATAAAAAAAAGTGCATTCCTTTTTTTTCATTTAAAAGAATGTAGTTTCACGAATACAGCAGGGAAAAAAAATGAAAAAAATATCGCAAGAGCCGCTTTTATTTAACCAACAAAATGTATAACAGAATTCTTCACTAGCTTTTTTTAATGCAAACAAAGGTAAGGCCGCCAGCATCCGATTACAAAATTTGTTCCGGAGAGCTGAGTGCAATGTAACGTTCATTTCGAAACTATTTAATCCTGAAAAAGATGCAAATAACGTTGGATTCGGAAATGTACGAACTTCTTTAGTTTCATCCAAAAAATAGAAAATTCTTCATGGAACACGATTTTAGTTTAATTTGAATATATATGAAATTTTATTTAAAGTGAAATGTTTGACTAGGTATTTATTTAAGTATTATTTAAATATTTTTGATAAACATACTTCAAGTACACGATATTTTATGATTAAATAACTAAAGCTGATGAGTAATTTTTGTTAATCAGACTCGGAAACATATTTATTTTTTTATTTTTCAATCTTAAATTTAGATAAATTTTCATCTATTTATTATGCATCCATACGGATGCAAATCGCGACATTACTGGATTGCTCGGAGAATAGAAAGTGACTACTTACGAAGCCTATATATTTAAAAACATGTTCAATTCTATGTTTGAAATCAAAATTCTTTTTAATGGAAGATTACTTCGGATTTGACGGATCTTGTCACTCTGAACATTAAAACTCTTTCTGACAAAAGACCAATTTTAAATTTTAAATTAATATTATTCCCTAATAATAATAATTGTTAAATTAATTTAGTGGTATCATTTTCCTCCAACTCCCCTTGGATCTAAAAATACCAAATTGTGACTTTTGATAGCTTAAGGATTTCATACCTTAACTGTGATTAAAATTGTGGGTATGATAAACTCCGCTGTAGGAAATTTTTCTCATTTAACCTTCAGATAAAACTATACCAAATACTTCTTTAAAAAAAATTTCATGCATGAATCTCTAAGTTTTCTTAACAAAAGAGGTCAAAAGATTATTATAAGCCCAAATACATTTGTAACACAATATCTCTTCATTATTATATTGCTTTCTTTAAAAAATATATCACTTAAAATAGCTTATAATAAGCCTTTCATGGTTATTAATATTTTCATAATTAATTTTTCGTATTTATTAATATTTAAAAAATGATTTTCGTATGAAAATATAAAACATCTTTTTATTGTTACAATGCATTTTCAAATATAACTGTAATATTTTTTTTCTGCACTAAAGCCAAATCTCTCGCCCGATAATATTTAGAAAAGTGAAACCCATTGCCGCTCCGTCGAACTATTTAATGACCCATTTTCGTTCCTCCTACAAATTACCTCTCCTTGCCTTACAAAATATTTGCCAGAATTTATCAGAGAGTAATACGAGAGGAAAAAATGTTGAACCCTAGAGAAAGCGGCGCTTTGTCGGCAACAATTCATATTTACGAACCATGCGGTTCTTCGATAGATTATCTGCGGGAATTATTGGTAAGGACAGTAAGGTTAAACAGGCTACAATTTCCATTTCGTTGTCACTGCTCAAAAATATGTGACATTACATAGTAGATTTAAAAATGCATGCAGCGGCAAAAGAGGAATTTATTTATGTTTTATCAAGTACTCACAGAGAATTTGTAACTTAAAATTGCTGTTTAAAATAAAGGAGATTGAGATTGTGACGCAATATGGATATAACATACAAATTTCTGATGCTACGTAATTTGTTTAAAATTAACATCTGCAAATTTGAAAAATTTGTTTGCCCGTTAAAAAAGAGATTAAACGAAACGCGCATTTTTAATTTAAAGAAATGCATTCCGAATCATTTCTATGTTATATCATTTCAATAAGAAGGTTCTTTCACACAAATGTGTTTCGCTTTCCATTTTTACCGTAATCGCAAACTATCTCTGTTGAAATTTTTTGTAATTGAGCATTATTTAAAATTAATGTTAGAATCTTTCCTAATCAAAACTATTACATTTTAAGTTTTTGGCATATCTTTTCTTAATGAACTAAAAAAACAAATGCTTTGTTTCCTTAAGTATCGTTTTGGCATCATAACATTTTAACCCACTTTTATAATTATTTTATACAATTTGACATCTAATTTTATCATGAAAATGTTGAGATCTTAAATTAGAAATCTTAGAAATGGAACACCGTTAGTTAGCATAATCATCCAGCATTTTGTTTTAAGAGATACTAATTAAACCAGCGGGAGTGGTCTCCCCTAAACTTTCTCGTATACTTCTAGAAAAAGGTGCTGTTTCCCCTCCCCCGCGTGGATAAAAAAAATTCTAACATATTGTAACCCAGTATCCAACGACTATCAGAAAATATTTTGGCAAAGAATCCCGATTAAATGCGTACCGATTTCTACTCTTGCTGCCTCAAGCACAAAGTCACATAATCCTTCCGCGTGCACAGATTGCTACCAGTACGCATGCGCATGGAGAATCGGATGAAAAAATAAGCGCCAAGCAGGAGTCAATAAATATCGTGCACAGAAGATTGCGTCCAGTACGCATGCGCGTGGAGATGCGATTATACAGACCGACAGGCAGTCAACCTTTTGACGGATTTGGTCTAAAATTTTATACGGACCTACATTAGTGACGATAAAACTGTGTAAGAAATTTTATCCATCTAGCTTTTCAAGTTTTTGAGTTATAGCGTTCACATGACCGAGGACATACAGACAGACAGACTTCCCGTAGACGGATTTTGTCAAAAATTTGATAGAAACCTACAAATTATGTTTAAAGACCACATACCAAATGTCATCCCTGTAGATGTAATAGTTTTTGAGTTATCGTGTTCACAGACAGACACACACACAGATAGACATACAGACATAATTCCAAAATTGTGTTTTTCGGACTCGGGAAGGTCTAAAACGTGGAGATTCGTCAAAATCTCGAGTTTGAATTTTTTGACGATTACAATACTTTCTCTTTGTATACTTCGTATACGAGAAAGTAAAAAGTACTAATTTAATACTAATTAATTAATTATTATTATGCACAAAACACCTATTCATCGTTCCTCATTCATCATGGAGTTAATTTGAGTGATGTCACAATCACATAATTAATTTAATTGCGGAGGTCTTATTTTGTTGTACTATTTTTGCACTATTTTTTTCCTCCCGTACGATACACATTCGTTTTTATACTTAAACTATCAGTACGCGCACGGCGTTTTCCGTGGAATGAGGACTAGGGGGAAAATGCCAACAATGACACGAAAAAGTTTTTGGAAACAAAATCAAAACAAAAGATACACATTATTGATTTTCAATGACATTTATCAAAACAGAAATGTATATATTATTGAGATGACGATGACGCGAATGTAATGACGTCACCTGCCAGAAGAAATCGGATTGTAATGAAAGCATATGACGTCACCTGGTCAGGAAGGTCACGCAGCAACCAATGGAATTGCAACAATGCGTGCTGGAATCGTCCGGAGAAATCTCGCTGGCAAAAAATTTGTTTGAACCGATCAGGGAAAAATTAATTTTAAAAAAAACGAAAAAAGACATTTTAATAGTTCTTGTTTTAAATCCAACATAAACGTTCCAGTTATAAACTGAAAAAAAATTTAAATTATAGAGATGTTAGAACGTCAGAGGCGATAATTTGAAGAAATCTTTACTAAAAATTACCATAAAAGTGACTATTTTTCAAAAATTTCTCAAAATTCAGTAAATTACGTTAGACGTTACGAAATAAAACTTCATTAGAAAGCAAATCGTTTGTCCTTTTCGATGGCGTAACTGTTCTTGTCGTACAATTACTCGAAGTCATGCTATTGAGAAATGAGTGCGAACAATCACCCAAAACAACACAAAATGTTAAATAAAAAATTTCTAGATTAAATTTTAAAATTCCGGCTTCGAGGTGCATTCAGTCACCATTACGACTACCTGTGTGCCAAATTTAATGGCTGTAAGTGCGATAGATTCGGCTGGACATCGCAGACACACACACAAACATTGTCTTTTATAAGTATATATTGCTATATTTGATGCGAGCATGAAGTACTCCTTTAGGGCAACATTCAGAGGGCATGTGCAACTAGATGAAATATTTATGATAAATAGATAAGAGAAGTAGGCAAGTGACTGCAACCTGTAAACCTGACGTGAACTGTCGCATATTCAACGGCGCGGCCCCCATAAACAATGTGCTTTGACTCAACTGAGAATGCTATGTCAGAAGTCGGTATAAAATCATATTCACTGATCCTTTATTCATAGCTAAAGCTTTGTATCAGTTGAGCAGAAAAGGATGTTGACATAAGAAAGAGTATATAGGCTTTTCAGGTAAAATAGGCCAATGGTCAGGCACCGGTTCTCGTCCGATTGCAGCATCAGGCGCGGTCAGTAAATGAGAATGTGACCAGCAGGGAACACCACGTTTTCCTTCTAATAAATTTTAAACAATTATGTGTTAACGTAAGCTGAGTATGCTATGTCAGAAGTCGGTAAAAGATACCTATCCACTGATACCTCATTTATCGCTGTAGGCTTTGCATTAGAGGAGAAACAGGGATACAATATGACAATAGAAATAATATGTAGGACTTTAAAGAAAATAGCGTGTTCTTTTTAAAATCATTTCAAAACTATAAAGAATAGAACAGTCAAAAATGTTACATTTCCGTTCATTCAGTATTTCAGGACATCTCTAAATTTACATCATTTTATTTGAAGAGTCATTACATGACTACAACAACGTGGTAATATTTTGAAGCAGTATCAATGTGGTATAAAGTATTCTGTGTTGACTGGCGTCTCTCTTGCAGGTCTTATAGTTCTTTGCCGCCATTTATAGTAAAGAAAAACACAGATTTCAGCGCAGTGGTGTGAGAGTCATTTAAAACTTCCTTCTTAGATTATGTAACACCGGATCATAAAGGATTTAGAGAGATGTTTAGATGCTTTATGGCGCAAGAGCCATTGATTTGACTATGCCACGCCAAACACAAGTGGAAGTGGTATCAGTGTATAAAAGGGAATTAAAACAATGGTGGGGTACATGATAAAAAGCACACAGTAAAGTGAAACCAGAAATTAGATTATTGAAAAAAAACTAAATAGACTTCAAAAAAGCAAAAAGGTTAGCATGAGGCGTTTTATCAAGCAAGGAGGAAAGTGAAACTGAAGGTGCATGAAAAAATTGTAAACATCTAGCATTAAAGTTTGTACATTCTGAGAGTATATGGCGGACGACATATGACAGTTACAACGCGAGCACATTGGTCATAAAGGATTTAAAAATAAAACAATCACTAAAACTTGTGTGAAAGCATTAATATTTGGACATTTTAAGAATTATGACACCTACAAACGAAATAACACTGAATGAATTTTTATTAGTACTCGTATTTATTGCTTCCTAGATTAATTGAATGATCGCTCGAACATAAAATGCTTGAAAATATTTTAACTAATTATTTTAATTGTCAAAGACTTCGGGATAAACTACAAAATTTCAGTCAACCAACTTCTTTCTGAGTATACCCCCCTTGAAGTATATAAGGTATATTTTGATTTTAATTTCTGTTTCTCGGTGAAACTCAAAAATACTACATATAACATTCCACGAACAATCACAGGTGAAGGTGCTATATGTATAGGTCACAAGGTGCTGTAGGTCTAAATTTTCCATTTAGATTAGCTGATCTCGGTTTCAAGAGCTAAATTTTCGAGATAATTGCCTTGCATCCTGCTTGTTTACCTTTAGAGCAGTACAGATCAGACAACGTCTTAAAACCTCTATCACAATTAACCGAGTTCCGTTGACTAAGCCTTCGTTCGAGTTTAAGTTTCTAAGAGGACTTGTAGAGTCAATTTTCACATTTTTGACGAACTTTTAGAGTTTGTCTATACATTCCAAAATTTCAATTTCGGTAAGGCTTGGTGTTGACCAACTGGAGATTCAGGTGACGATTAAAATTTTTTATCCATTTTTTTAGATTTAGATAAATGAAAAACACAAAGAGATGCATCTCCAGAAAATTTAGAAGAATATTAACATAAGCAAGTGGGCCCTTTTTTACAAGTTTCCATAGATCGTCAACTAATTTGACCTAAAATTCAATATTTCATAGATTTTTGTATATAAAGCAATAACAGCCTACGAAGAAATATAAGAACTTCAATATGTTCCTTCAGAAATGTTCCTCTCTCTGAAAAGCCGTTTTTGATACCCAAGGCAAGCTCTCAGAAAGGAAATAAAGTAACACAAACAGATATAGCAGTAGCGAATTTTCCAAAAGATACATCATTATATTTTCAAGCAAATATTTGGTACTTCAAGATAACATTTCATGGATCATTATTAATTGCATTGTTTAATGTATTACATATATGTCGATTAAAAAGTACTTAATTCGTATATCCGAGCGTATAAGTCTCTATACTAACGAGAAAACACCTTTTTGGTAGATTATTTTACTTTTTAACACACTTTTATTTTACTTGACTTGTTTCATGTTTGTAAAAATGGAATTTGACATTCCATTTCTCATTCACTTCCTGCTATGCTAGAATTTTGGAAATCTGTACAATTGTGTGTTTTAGAAGAAAATACACTATTTCAGTATTTAATTTTATTTTGATTCCGTAGAGATTGCGCCACCTGCTAATGAATTTGAGAGCAGTATTTAATTATATTTTGATTCCGCACAGATGGCGCCACCTGGTAATGAATATGAGAAAAATCTTGAGTTCAAAATTCCATAATATTTCTAATAATGAATTATAAATTAGAGACTAAAAATAGAAAATAATTAAATATCCTAAACACAATGTACTTTCGAAATATAGGGATATTATAAAATATAGATTATTATTAACTAGCAGCCTTCGGTGACTAGCTTGTTCGTCGGGAATATAATTTCAGTTGAGTCTCTTAAACGTAATTTGATATACATGGTGCTCCTAACAAAGAAATTTCAAATCTTAGTGATAGACATTTACCCCGTGTTCTTTCAGTGCCTTTACACCTGTTCTGTTCGTTGTCTACATGAGCATCCCTAATGGAGTCAAGTGACTGTTTCTGTAATGCGACATCTAATTTCACGTTCTCAGCGCCAATTTTACTATTTTATTCCTCATGCAAAATATGCATCTGGTTTCAACATTAAAATAGCGTGGCACATTTCACGTCTAGAAGCTTGTTAGATGGATTAAAACATACCGATAAAAAGAATAAAACATAGCAACCGTAATCATGCAACTTACTGGATATATTTCCTAATAAATTTGTTATCTTAAAGAACTTTGATTACTGATTTTACGGAAAAATTAATGAAATTAAAGAAAGCAAATTCCATTCGGATACTACCTTAGATTTCAACAATGGAAGAGAGATGCGCAATCAAATATTTGTTTAAACAATTAAAACAGTTTTAATTTCATTGCACCAAGGAAAAGTATTGTTGTAAATTACGATGCTAAAAATATTTTTAAAATTTATTAAAATTAATTTATATTTTAAAAATTAATGTATATTTTAAAAATTTATTAAAATTAGTTTATATTTTTAAAATTTACTAAAAATAATTCATATTTTTAAAATTCATTAAAATTAGTTTATATTTTTAAAATTAATTGATATTTTTAAAATTAATTTATATTTTTAAAAATTATTAAAATTAATTTATGTTTTTAAAATTTATTAAAATTAATTTATATTTTTATAATTTATTAAAAATAAAAAACTCCTTGACTAAGGCAACTTAATCAATATCATCGAAAAGATCATTTTTTTTGAATTTTCAGATAGTATGAAAATAATTTTTGTGCTATAATTATTTCGGAAGTAATCAAGGTAAAATGTCAAAATTTCGTTTAATTTTTAATTAAAATTCTAATTAAAATTTCAAAAAAAACGACTCAGAGGTGCACATTCTAAACATCCAAAGTATGTCTGTGACACATTTCGTAGCTCTAGGTCCAGCAGACTGCCCTGTAAAGCATCAACACACAGACACAGACAAATTCTCCTTTATTATTAGTAGAGATAGAGATTTATTAAAACCGGAGAGCCAAAATAAACGACTTGGACTTTATTATTTTGTTAAAATTTGAACATAGAAATTGTTATATAAAATAATATTAAGTCGCTGAAAATGCAAATGTCACTCTGACAGCAGGCTGTCGTGCAGCGTATAGAATCAGCAACGCATACAACAACCGCCACTTCGCATGAGAGTTTATAAGTTAATTTAAGTTATAGCAAAAAAAATTTTTACAATAGAATTTCATTAATTATGGCATATTTTTGAATAAATTTAACTTAAAATTTACAGAAATTTGTTTTATTAATGTACGTCTCCAAGAGAAAATAACACACCATTTTAAAATCAATAAAGTTATTGTTATAAAACACGATTTCTTAACCACAAGATGTATAAGGAAACGAATTCCTTAATCATTCAAAGAAAAGTTATCCATAAATTTTAAAAGAATGAATCTGAAACAAACATTATCTCTTAAAAAACTGATATTAAAAGTCAAGATGTATGATTAAATGTTTAATGAAGAAGAAATGTGGACAAATGTAAATGTCAGACAATATCAAGATTCACCAAAATAAATATAACATGCAGATGAAAGCACTTCTCTCGCTTTATTATTCTACCTCTAAAGATGCAAACACAGAAATTAAATCTTGGAAAAAGGGGCGCCTTTTTATATTTTTTCAAGCATTAAATTGCTTTTACTTTTTTTAGCGGAGTCAATAAAAACAAGATAAGGCGAAAATTCCAGTAAATAGAGAATTCTTTCTTAAAACTACCTAGACAGGAATGAAGTTGTTAATGAAAAAATATCCTTTCTCTATTTAAAAAATCCTGGCTTTGCAAATATTCCGAAGAAAAATTGAAAAAATATCTTGCAAGAGTTGCTTTTATTTAACCATCAAAATGTATTACAAAAATCTTCACTAGCTTTTTTTATGCAAATAAAGGTACGGTTAACTGCACCTGATTACAAAAGTTGTCACAGAGTGCGGAATGCAATCAAAAGTTTATTTCAAAACCTTTTTAATTCCGAAAAGATGAAAATAAAATTGGATTTCGAACAGAACTTGCGTATTTCATCTATGAAAAGGGAAAATTCTTCATAAAACACATTAAATGCAAATTTGAATTTATAAGAAATTTTGTTTGCTGTGAAATTAGAATGTGTTTGATAAATATGCTTGCAAGTATACGAAATTTTGTGATTAAGCAATTGAAGCTGATAAATAAATTTCAGACATTTCGAAATATTTCTTAATTTACAATCTTGAATTTAAAGAAATATTTATCTTTCTATTACATAACGGTATTATAACGGTTTGGTGAATACGGATGAAAATCTTGATGTTATCATATTCGAGTGCTCTTGATTACAAAATGTATTTACCCCATATGAAATAAAAATTGTTTTTAAATGATGATTGTTTCCTACTTGTTAAAAAGAAATCGAAATATTTCTGTAAGGTAAAGAAAGAACAGTCTATCCAACAGTTTCATCTTTGAATAAAAGCATTTTCACTTAAGCGACAGAGAAGAATTATTAATTTAGTTTAGTTATATTAAATCCCGCTTTGAAGCAATGGAATGGACCTCGTAGTTTTCAAACATATTAAGATGACGAAAAGCATTATTAGACTTACATCCAAAGAGGTAACCAGAAAAACTGGATCTACCCCCGCCCTGCCGTAACATCCGGGTAGCCTGAATGACAGCCGCTGCAATAGCTCGAATACTGAAGCTGGAGTCCTAATAACCTACCATCAGGCCACGGCCCGACCCCCCGAAGGAGGTACGTGCTATCATTGGTGGAGGGACCCAGATTCCCACCATTACACCCAGGGTAAGCGAGTTCTCGGCGGCAACTCATATCCGTGTACTCGCAGTGCATCCCGGGGGACATTCCAAAGAGGTAAAAGAACAAATAGAATCAGAGAGAGCTACAATACATTATTTTTTTAAAGGTTCTGGACAAATTTCGCGTCGTTTTTGGTATGAGCAATGTACAGTAGTGGCCAAAATAGTGGAAACCTTTTCAAATTACTTTAAGATTTGCACATTTTTTCGAATTACTCCCGAAAGGCTGGATTTAATTTCCTTGAAATTCGACCATGTAAAGAATAGGCTTAAACTCACATTTTACATTGGAGATTTAGTGACAAGGGCGATTAGGGGACCGACCAGGAGCTGATATATACGAAAAGGGATTTCGCCTCACCCGGATTCACAGAAAACTGATAATGATTTGCAGCTTTCATCAGTGGTTTTGTTTGACGTGCGCAATATTTATATGCATTTTCGCAAAAATAGCCTATATATTCTGGGAGATATAAAGGTTTTCTTTAAAAAAT
>BGPR01000140.1:27821-87565 GCA_013235015.1 Araneus ventricosus | reverse complement strand
TTAAAATTTAACTCTCCTCGGCTTACAAAATATTTACCAGCATTTATCAAAGAGTACAACGAGCTAAAACGTATCTGGAAATTTTATCCTCAAGAAAAAACGATTCTTAGTCGGCAACATTTTATATTTGCGAAACAAGCAGTTCTTCGATAAAAATTTCAAAAGTCGTTTCAAAAATGACATTTTCTTAAAAGATATCTTAAATATGTCCTTTCGTCAGTATTTCTTTATCCCTCGATGTAGCTCATAAAATATTTTATTTGATATACGAACAAACTGTTTAAAAAATATAGAGGCATTTGGATATTCGACGTATTCAAATATTTGTAAAGTCCTTAGTCAACAATCCAGATTTTTAATGTTTCTGTTACAGATAACATAAGCGCTGGTACAAATATCATACCCCGAAAGTCTTCGAATCACACGAAGAGACTCTTGTGTGTAACTGCAATTACCCTACTGATAGCTTGACCCTTTCTAAGGCCGTGGGAATATACTTCCCACCAAATGCATCAATTTTTAAACGCATTTTTTATGGTTGGCGTAAGATCTCCCCAAATTTTTCGATGAAACAAAAACCTGGATGTTCCAATTTCTTATCTCAAACCATAACGAAGTGTCTTGACTTGGTAATTAATTATTAATTAATAAAATTAATTAACAAAAATATTGTCATCCGATAAGCTAAATGAATTTCTTAAATTAATCTTAATGCTAGTTATTTTATTATACCACTGCTAGAAAAAAAAGGCCTTATAAAGGGTTACCTCCGTTATCCTATTGCCCCTTCGAGCGTAGGTAGGCTAAACTATTTAATTAACTAGGTGCTGGAGGCAAGAATAGGGTATCCCTTGGGTGCTCCAAAGGCAAGGTAAAGTAATTCTGTAATTGTCACGAAGAAATGTTCCTGTTTCTCTCTGAGGAACTCCGTTATGAAAGGATATTTAGAGAATTCTTGAGTCCAGCCATCAAAGGCTAAAATTTTGCCGCTGTTTAAAACTCTTTCCAGCAGAAATAATTTTGTGACAACTTTCTTCAGAAATATTTTTATGCGATCTCCGAATGTTTATAAACGTAAGACGGAAAGCAGAAGATTCATTTAGTATGTTCGAGGACAGTAGAAAAGAAGTACAAAACAGAACGAAACAACTCAATGATCCAGTTAGTCATTACTATAAAGTGCATAATAATTTCAAAAAATTAAGGCTATAGAGATAGATTGAGTGCATGATAATTTGGTTATAAATTTGAATTATATGCAGTTCATGTCAGTTTGCATAAAAAAATTAATTCCATACCATTTACTTTCACGAGCATGCTAAAATGCAATACAGCTCTTTGGAAAATTTCCATACAATCCTTTAAATAGAACTAGTTTTCTCAACTACGTCTCATTTTAACGAAGAAGTAAATAGAAATAAAAGCACTGTAGAATTGTCGTTATCACTATTTCATAGACAATGACTTAATTACGGGCCACAACTCTCAATTAAGAGGCACACAAAAAACTTATCATCTGGTACCTTTTGATCATTGATATATCGATGGAAAAAATATTGTTCATCATTAGAAATAAGACGGTATAATAGAAACAATTCGCACACTTGTGATAAACGCTAATTGTACATATTGCTGTAAGAAAAAGCTTAAGACAATGTCCATTTAAATGTTAGACGACAGGCATAGTTCTCAACGAAGTTTGGAACAGTGGTGGCCTGGTAGAAACGTTTCGACTTCGGGACTGAAGGGTTCCAGATTCGCAACTTGATTCTACCAAAATACACATATGGGCTTGCTACACTTTAAATCCAGGTCAAATGCCCTCCCATTGGTGTGGCGCGGAAGTTTGGAAGGGGGGGGTTACCAGCTCAGAGGTCGTCCTCGTCATTTGACTAAGATTCGAAATTGAGAAGTCCGTTTCAAAATTACTCTCGTACTGCTTCAAAGATGGGACTTGACTGTAACTAAACCAAACTAATCCGAACGATATGCAGAGTACTCTTGCTCAGTACCGAAAAAACTGACAACATTTCAAACCTTCTAAATCTCAAATTTCTTTCGTAATGATTTGAAACTGGAGATATAAAGGGCTGTTTTGTAAGAAAGTTTATTTTCCGACTATGTTATAAACTATTTAATGGTAAATACCCTTTTACCAAATTAAACATTACTGCCATTGTCTCTTGAACTGAAGAAGCTCAAATTCCGTTTCCCGGACATTTGTCTTCAAATAAAGCATTAAAATACAGATTTTTCTCAATTCTTTGCCTTTACGCATTTACCACAACCTCAGAATACCTGGAAAATACGCATACGCCTCATTTTCTTTGTCAGGATTCCCGACTTCAATTTACAACTCTAATTACAAGGCAGAATAATTGCGAATCTTTGGGACAATAAGTTCTTTGTCTTCGAAGTTGACAGTTAATATCGTGGTCTTTTATTTTTGTCTTTTTCAGACGGAAATTCGGAAATAACTCAGAATTGTTTTCAACGAGTTCGCAATGAGAGACAACCCTTCTAGCAGTTCGAATGACCACGCATATTTGCATGCATTTCAAGGAAAAGAACTATTATTACACACAATCAGTCATCATTCTCCGCTTTCTTTTAAAGTTGAGTTCTTTTGTCTTCTCTTTGTTTACAAAGAGGAACTCCGTTGTTTTTTTTATAAATGCTGAATTCTTTAAATGTCAACGCGTAATCTAAAGTATGCATATTTTACCGAAGACGGATTGGGATTCTATTTGCGAGAAGGAAAAGTCTTGTTTCATAAACATCGTAAAATCAACATAAAATAAGGAAGAAATCTTAAATACATGAATTCTGCAAATAGTAACAACTACGCAATGGATTGTTATGAAATCTAGTATATAAATTAGTAATTCATGGATGTCATCGCATTGTGAATGATTTTCGAGTTCAATTTAGTTTTTTTATATAACGAAGAAGCAATATTTCCTAATCCTTTTAAACATCTCTTCAAAAATCTACCGCTCAAATAAATGTTCTTGCATGTTTTATGGATTCAGAAAATTGTTTTGAAGATATTTGTTTATTGTAAGGAAGCAAATGAAGTTTCTTTGACTTCAAAAAATGATTTACTCGCTTCTCAATAATAACAATAAACATTTGCATCATTTTAAAATCTTGATAAATATGAGCCTATTTTGAAGTACTGCACAATTTATTTTGAATTATAATATTGCTAAGCTGGAAGCGAAAATTAATATTATCATACTAAATACGCAGGTTTTTTCAGGCTGTATTCCCTTTTCCAGCAACGTTTGTCAATTAAGAATGCTAAATAATAAATTGAACTCTCTTTTATTTTCTTAAACTAAGTTTTACGTCATCATTTTGAACTAATACAATTATAGGCATATAATATCAACACCAAACGCTAGATTTGAAATTCATATTCGTCTGAGAAGCGTTCCACTGATGATGGCTTAGATGTACAATTAAACTATAGGTAAATCTATGAATATTTACCACAAATTCGAAATCAGCCATAAAACCAAAGCAGTGTTCAAGTCAGTGTTAAGCTTTGAAAATTATTATTCTAATAAAATAATAAATATTTTATTTTTCAAAATATTAGTCAGGAATTTAAATTCCAGACCTTCTGAATTTTCAATTACTTGAAATTAAAATGCCCACACTTATTATTATTTTTATTTTATTGCGATTTCTGTTAAAAATTAATAATAAAAGCTTCCGTAATTTTTATTCAATGCACCTACATTATAGGATTCTTCACACGACACTCACAACGTGGAATTTGAAATTTATCATTTCTATGTTATAAAATGAAATAAAATAAAATAAAATCACTTTTTATTTAGGACAAAATTTAAACGTGAGAACTTTCTCGGCAAAGGAAAGACAACGATACAACTTCTGTAGTTCAAGAATTACTGGCGTAAATTTTGATGAGTACTTTTTTAAATGTCCCAAGTTCTGAAAGCAGTTTTAGCTTATCAGTTTTATTGTAGATTATAAAGAAGGTACTTTTTCGAAAGTAGGTTTTAAACTTGAACAAGTTATATAGATTTTATACCTGAATATTTTCTATTGCCACATATCTAAGACATAAAGTAATAATTTGTCATTCTGAACCGTTCTTCATTCTCGAAACTTGCGCTCGAAAATCACTTATCATTGTTAAACCCTTTCGAAAGCCATGGGAAGTACAAGGTGCTCATAAATTATTGGACCGATTTCAAAAATTAATGAAAAAACTATAATGTATCAACTTCGTTTTTTCAAATGAAACAGTGGCTCAAAAAGATTTTTTCAGATAGAGCCGTTTCGGCGCATTTAATTTTATATAATAAAACTGAATGAATTTCTTTTCTAAAACGAATCGTAATCTCAAATATATTTGAATATACCATAACGAGAAAAAATGGCACTTTAAAGGATTAAAAAGAGGAAAAAATGGCCCTAACGTATTTTTCCTTCTCATCTTCGAACAATTAAAAAAAAACAAATTTAATAGGATTGTGCAAATTAGGCAGTCAAGAACATTTTAGATACAAGAAAATTTCTAAAGTAGATTTTACCTTAACTATGAAAGAATTTTTAAAAAATTAAGAGATGAATTTAGACTTTTATCTCTGCTTCAATATTCAATATTTTATTTTATCAGTATTTCATCCGAAAAGTTCACTTCCACAAATTTAAGAATTCCATGACATCTAAAACTTACGAAATCATGGCATAAAATTTGATGACTATAAAAGAAACAATAGTAGGCTGTTATGAAGTGTTTACTTGTTGCGTCATCATAAGAGGCGCGTAATCAATGAAGGAGTTTTCGAGAGCTTACGATAAAGTATTGAAGATAACAAACTTCCGACGATTGCTCTTGAACGGAGTAGTTCATCGCAATTGATTCCTAATCTTATCCATATAAAAATAAAGGCTTTCAGTCTTCTAATCTTTAAGCATTTTTATTATATCTCTAATAAATTTAATTTTCGTTAATTTGACGCAATTGGGAAATAAATTCAAGAAAAACAATTTTTATTAGTGTACTAAAATGTAGACTTTTCAGTGTTTAATGTATCTTATAAATAACATGGAATCTTGTTACCAATTTCTCACCACAAGGTGGAGCCCCTCTTATGGAATCATAATTTAATTAAATCAATCGAACAACTCATAATTAAGTTCTAAAAATGTTAGAATAGTGTTTGTCGACGAGAAGTGTCAAAACTCTAGCACATCAGGCAGTGAGCGAAAAATTGGTTACAATGTTCCATGTTTAAAAACATCAAAGATGTCAAGCTAAATAAAGTGCATAATTTCCATTAGTACAAATATTGCTTCGATTATCGATAATAAACTTTTTAAAAATTCGTACAAGCCGAGCTTGAAGTTAATTGTCATGCGTTTGAATTAAACTGGCTGGGTTAACTTTAATATTTCAAACATGTATCTGAGTGAAAAGAAAAATGAACAGCTTTTTATATTATAATAACCGTCGATTCATGATTAACAAAATAGAGAGTCTCGAAACTTTTCATTTCTCAAAGAATTAACTTATTGCTTAATTTCTAAAAATTACCTGGTTTATTACCAAAGGCTTGTGAGGCCGCGGTGACCTAGTGGTGCACATCAAAGCACAGGCAGAAGCAGCTTATATAAGAACAACTCGACTTAATATGACAAGTCATTTTCAGGATTCTACGTCCCAGACCAGGAGGACTTCGAGGCCAAATAACTCCCATTCAGAAATTCACCCATCAGACTTCCTTTCTAGACAGTAGAATATCCTTCAAAGAAGAATTCCAACCATCAAACAAGATTGATATCTTCACAGACGGGTCCAAATTCGCAGAACAAACTGGCTCTTCCTTCTGCGTCTTCGAAAACGACAACATCACCCACCAATGGTTCAGCAAACTGAGCGGGAAAAAAATCCGACTTTCAAGCAGAACTTCTAGCGATTAAAAAAGCGCGTATCTAAGGCTAGCAAAAACAACAACGTCAAGATATGCAATGACCTCGAGTCGAGTTAAAAGGCGGTCAGCTCATTTTCAATCACAAGCCCAACAGCACAACAAATCCAAACCATTCTACTCAATCACCCTTCCATTCAACTAGGATGGATTAAAGCACACGTGGGCCACAAAGGCAACGAGGCAGCAGATGCCTTAGCCAAGCAGGCCACATATGCAGGATCCACCCTGCAAACTCCAGCTGCAAGAAGCTTCCTCAAAAGTATCATTAAAAATTCTAGTCTTCGGCGATGGAAAGAAGAATGGGACAAAGGTTTAATCGGAAGTAATATCCACAAAAATACTACCCAAAGTTTCCCTTACCCCAGCTCCTTCGAATAGACAAGACATAATCTTCGCCACGGCCCATTCCCCTCATATTTCAAAAGCTTCCACATTAAAGAATCCGACTGCTGCGGCTGTGGGGAAGTGGGCGATCCATTCCATTACGACACCAGCTGCCCATTCACCACTTCTTTTCACCTCACCAAACCCACCAAGGATCTCGAAACAGTCTGGTGGAATGAGTTCTGAAAAATAAATTATCCAAGATTAAAACAAGGAACCTTGTGGATTTTTTTCTGGAAAACGAATCCTTTCTATCACCAGATCCAGACTCAGAACAATTTCTTCACCTCCACCCAGGTTCAACTCATCTCCCATAACTTATGCATATTCACTTCCACTAATACAGTACACAAATCAACCCAATCAATTTATATGTTTTAAATAATTTCTCCCCCCAGGCTGTACAAAAAGTCTCCAAGTGTGTTATACTAACGTACTTGGTACTACCGCTCACCGTACAGGTACTAATGCCAATTAACATTCATATATTATACAAACGTACTTATTTACTACTGTTCATTGCATCTTAATCATCTGTAATGTCTCCATGCCATTTTATACCTACTCATGTATTTATTATTAGCATTTAGTTCGTATTTTATAACCAAGAAACTTTGTATACAGTGTGTTAGCTGCGATGTCGCCTTTACTTTGTAAATTTTTTTCCCCGATTTTCAATAAATCTTTCTGCGTATGCCCATTCAACTTACAGGGAACCTTCACGGTTCCGAATTCGGGGGGGGGGATACTGCGGCGAGAAGAAAAGAAAGTGGTAAGGTGTCGGCCTCGGAGCCGGAGGGTTTTCAGGTTCGAAACCCGATTTCGCTGAAGATCCGTCGTGCATTGGGCCTGTTGCACTTTAAATCATACGTAGGGGAACAAACGTCCTCCCTCTGGTGTGGTGCAAAAATACCCACACTGGCTCGGCCTACCCAAGAAGGGTGTACGGCCAGGAGAGGACCAACGGGGAGAGAGCCGCCCCACCAGCATGTGGAGGACGGGATTTATTAGATACAATAAACAGGCATTGCCCGAACAGGGGCAGTACTTTGAAATACAAGAGAGCTGGGAGTATAAACATGGTTCGACCCACCTAGGTAGGGAGAGAGAATAGCTTGGATAGGGGGTACCAGCTCTGGTGTAATCCTCGTCATCTGACTGCGGTTCGAAATTAAGATGTCCGTCCCCATATAGCCCTCGTGTTGCTTAAAAAC
Organism: Araneus ventricosus; assembly: GCA_013235015.1. NCBI lineage: Eukaryota > Metazoa > Arthropoda > Arachnida > Araneae > Araneidae > Araneus > Araneus ventricosus. The sequence goes on along the minus strand of BGPR01000140.1, from coordinate 79,995 downwards.
TGGACGTTCACATAACTAAACCAAACCAGAGGCTTGCAAACAAATTTTAATTTCAAGTTTGAATTTAAAAAACAAATTAAAAAATAATAAGTTTTTAAAGTTGCCAATGTTTATTGGGCATTGCATGATAAAACTGATACCTTTTACGGAGTAGGGACATTTCCCGAACCCCATATAAATCAAATAAAAAACAGTTAATATTTCAATCTGTGAAAAGGGTAGATATCCAAAAAAAGTTTTTTTTTAAAAAATCTGCATCTTTAGAGAAATGTGGGTTTATTGCGTAATAGAAAGAATAAAGAGGAATATAATGCTTTAAAAGGTATCTATGCTTGCAGTTCCCATGGATGCATTATAGATTTTTAAATTGTACCTTTCAACGTAATTGCTTACTTGCATGGATTTTGAAGCATCTAATAAAAAAAATCTTCGATATATATTTTTGTTTGTTTGTCCAATAATACATATTTAAAAAATTACGAAGAAGAAAACATAGAGCAATAAAGATTTTTTTAGGTCAAGGGTCCATTTAACAATGAAGCATGCTTTATTTTTAAAAAAACTTCCAAGTACGTATTTCAGCTTCATATGATTGTTTAAGCACGCGTAGCTTACATTCACTCATTTACTTCGATAAACAGGCTGTATTTTAAGATGAGTGTAATATACAGAAAACTCTCTATTTAATGTATCGATTGGGACGCAAAAGTGTTCTTAAAATCGTGAATTTTGTCGTGAACAAGATTTAGAATAGAATATTACACTTGGAAATCGAGCTGTATAATATAAGATGTTTAATGAACATACTGGATTAATAACAAAAAAAATGCTTAAAAATGCGGTTCAGAAAGGTGAGTAAAATTCAAGAATTTAAACCAAATTCTGCCAATTAAATCGAGGGTTACTGCATTAATTATTAACATAATTATGGATAAATATTCAGCTATTTTTTGAAATTCATTTTCATTCAAACTGAACTGTTTAAAATTATGGTGAGGTACTTGTAAGATTGTATAACAGTAATTTAAATAATATAATAGTAATGTAATAGTAATTTAAAAGTAATTTAGTGTAGTAATTTAAAATTCAAACATTAATTTTTAAAATTGATTAGACAAAAATATTCAATATTATCTCAATTTCTAAAATTCAAATAAATATTTTTTTTAAGTTTGCAAAAAACGGTTTAAACCATTTAAGCCCATAACATAAAAGTTTCGCGGTGTTTTTTTTATATCTACCTTTTAAAGATTTATTTCATCAAAACCAGTGAACCTATACTGTAGCATGCATAAATAAAAGGAAAATTTCCCTTTGGGTGACGGTTTCGTCAAACATCTATAACATCGGAGAACAAATATAATAAGTCGACCCAGTTTGGATATTTCGTAATATACAGGTTTCTCACTAAAGTCCTGAGCCTTCCCCTCGCTAATTCAGAATGGCGACAGCTATAGTCATAAAATGGCGCCTAGATATAGAAAAGTGGTTCTCTGCTACACTATGTAGCACTTGCATCGTTACCTTGCGGATAAACTCGGAGTTAACTATTTTATCACTAAAACGTTAAAGTATTGAAAAAAAAGTCAATCTTAAAATGATAGAGCATGATCGATTTTATAAGAAAATACATCTTATGCACATTAATGCCTAAATTAGAACACATAAAAAGTGCACTTATTTAGTCGCGATTTCTAAAATTTTATCGTCACGAAACGCGGAAGAATGGAGCGCATACCTGTAAATAGCTCTCTTATCCTCCTTGCTGCCAGAAAGGACATCTGGATTGCAAAACCAAATTAAAACACAGGTCCTATAGCTTGATACTGAAAATTCTGCAACAAACAGTAACAGACCAGCGTACTTAATGTCGAACTTCATCACATTTAGAATTTTCTATCGTGTAATAATAATTGCTCTGCACACTCTATACGGCAATACGCGAAAAGTGTGTCATGCCTGTTAGTTACTTTAGCTGTATACCTCTGAGAGATACATTTTAAAATTGTACCGCCGTCACCTCACTCAGCCTTCTCTGCTAGTAGGTAAGGTATTGACCGTATGGATAAAAGCCTAATGTGTTCAAGATTTTCCAAACGCGGCTTTTTGAGAAGTATATAATCTATTTGCGATGTCTAGTTTAGTTTAATTATATATTAACGTCCCGTTTTGAAGCAATACGAGGGCCATTTTGGGACGGACCTCGTAATTTTGAACCGTTCTCAGATGACGAGGACGACATCTGAGCTGGCAACCCATCTTCAAACTTTCGCACCACACCAAAGGGAGGACGTTAGACCCACTACGGTGGATCTTGAGTGGAATTCGGTTTCGAACGTGGAGCCCTCCAGCCCCGAAGCCCACGCCTTCCCACAAAACCACCTCGTCCCCTACTCTTGACGCCACAGCTTTAGGAATCGCGATCAAACATATACGAGTTTTACACGTTCCTTTCTTAGAATTAATGTGCGGAAGGCATCTTTTTTTTATTAAATAGATGATTCTCTATAACTTGGAAGTTTAATTTGTTCCAGTATCTCTTAGCGATAGCGAGATGAGAACGATAACTCTGAAATTTGCCACTAGGTGGCGTTTGAAGGCGCCTCACTTTCCCGCTTTAGTATACCTAAACATCAATTTGACTAGGGTTACTTCTTTATTGGGCATCTTGATGTATAATATTTCATATAAGAAAAATTCAATGTATTTCCATAAAGGTTAGGCAAGATCCTTCATACTGTAATACAATTATTAATATTTTGACTCACTTATATGTCTCTAGGGAATTAAGCTGTTTTCTATTGAAAAGGAACACTCACCTGAAATAAAAACAAAACATTAATAAAATAAATTGAAATGTGATATAAAACGCATGAAATATAGTCAATTAATGAAACAAATAATAAACTGGACACAGTTATGAACTCATAAACAACACTCTCGAATATAGTTGATTTCGCAAACCAATACGCATAAAAATCCAATCGCAGCATTTTTTCAAAATTAGTCATTACATTAAAAGTACTCAGTTTCAGAATGGATTGTAGGTGGATCAATTGGGAACTTCAGCAATTTTTTTATTGTTTTAATCGATTTAAAATGCTTCAAAATGAACATTTAAAAAAATTCTAGACCGTTTTGCTTTTTTTTTTTAAATTTGCAATCAAAGTTCGCCTCTGAGATTTGGCGGGAAAAGCGATCCATTCTGGCGCGAAACGGGTCTGACATCATCTCAAACAAGCAGCGAGCTTACGCTTATTTCCGTTCGCTCGCTATAGAAGTTTTGCTTTTTTTTCCTATATTTTCCAACTATCGCATCAGATAAAATAATGTCGTAAAGATACAAGTATTGTATTGTTCCTAAATGTGTTAATACAACTATAACTGCACCCGATATATCTTTGAATTCGAAATCTGTTTTGTTTTGAATGTAATTATAAGGTGAGATTAGCAGCTAAAAATAAATAGTTATATATAAAGTAAGTAGTTAAATTTAAATAGTTATTTTAACATGTATTATCCTTCTTTTCTTTGATTAAATGGAATATCTTAGGAAATCAGTGTTTCCCCATACCAATATCAGAAACCACTGTGAAAAACAACTTTGAATTCGATATCTGTTTTCTTTTGAAAAGAAGTATAAGGTGAGGTTTGCGACAAAAGGAAATAGATATTTTAAAGCAAATAGTTACATTTAATTAGTATTTTCCCCTCTATTCCTCTCCACTTTTTGATTACATGTAATTTATATTTCAACCCTTTGAGAGGCTGTCCAACTTTCTTTAAGATTTAAAAAATACTTTCTCTTGTTGTTTTACTGCATAAATTATTTAAATAGATATTGGAATGTTTCCTATATTTTTTTTAAAAAATACAGTACCATTGAAAAAGAATTAGAATATCTTTGATATTAGAATAAATTTAAATTCATGACTTTTTTGAAGATGAAATTCGTTTTCATTTGTAATGCAAGGAAATAATTAGCAGAATTAATTTTTGATGCAAAATCAATTATTTAGATTCATTTAGATTCAATGAATATATTCAAATCAAAATCAGTCTTCAAAAAGCCAATTGTAGTTCAGTCGGTCTTGTTTGAATATTATTATAAATTTATATAGGTTTCCTTATATAATTTATTCTAACCGGATTTTATATTAATTACTATTAACTAATATCTTAAAATTAATGCTGGTATAAAGGAAATAATTTATATGCTTCACAGCATAGTAAAATAAAACTATATAAAATTAAATTAATTTTTCAAAGGCACACATGTATTTAAAAAAAATGCCGTACTTGAACTCATTTTGAGCGGAACTTCTGAAATCAGTATATTCTTTTTCGGTGAGTGTAGGCATGCGAAATTTCACAGATCATAATATGCAAAAGCAGGCTCTTAGTTTTTCACTTTTTCTTGTGCGACAGAAATCGCATCGTCTTCTCGGAATCAGAATGTCCGGGGGCCTCTCGTCCTCCAAACCAACAAAGCCGACAAAATATTCCCTAAAAGTACCTGCCCTTCTGCTCTCTCGTTGTCTTATTTCCCCTTTTTTGTGTTTAGGGAATTAACTAATCGCCTTTATCCCTTTAAAAGCCCCACAAATTTTTTAACACAGTTGACCGTGTCACTATCAGATGCTCGCATACAAAATTAAATATTTACAATAGCGATATCCAGACCTTATGAAAATCGTTTTCGAGAGATCTCTTACCCCATGACGGAAGTATCTGACCTATACGCTTAACACACAATTACGTCGCTGACACGCGCATCGAATTACAGAAGTTTGCTATTTATATCGTATTTAAGTCAATGTAACAATTAATTTTAAATACAAAAATCCCCTGGAAAAGTTTAAATGTTTCAAATATCCTTTACCATCTTAAATAGATTGAAATAATAAAATCCCAAATGGGTGGTGGCATCTAATTAAGAGGTTAATGGCAAGGGGTTAACAAAAAAAAGAAATTGCTGATTTTCCAAAAGAGAAAAAATAATTTATCCCAATTTTCGGATCAGAAACATATGGAGGTGGCATCAGAAACAGCATATTTGGCGAATCACACTAAAATAGTATATTTACAAACGAAAATAACATGCAATGAATTCGGAAATAGGACCCTTGATTTAATCAAAATGAGAATAAGGAATTTTAAAATGTACAGTTTCAATCGAAACATCCCGCATGGTGAATGGTTTTGTGGTCACTGCAATTGAATTTGAAAAGCTTGGAAGTCACAATATTTCGCATATTCTTTTAAATATAACGATGACAATTTTCATAGTATTGAATATCTAAAAAGACAAAAATTAAAAGAAGCAATTTAATCTATAGTTAGTGTGTTCCCTCACTAGATGGAGATAGGTGCACGCATCTATTTGCCTTGTTTACATTATAACACACGCTTGGTAAGGCGTCCTTTCTTTTGTTCCACAAATGTTATAAGAGGTAATATTTTAAGCTCTTCTTTTCATACTTTGTTCAAAAGACTGCCTTTAATTTCTTCTTTGTAGATAAATGTTTTTCATTCCAATACATCCCGGAATAGGTTCAGGCCAAAAGAGGATATTAAATATCAGACCTTAAAGTCTTTTTCCTCTACAGAAAACCTATTCTATTTTTGAATCTGCATGGATGCCTGGCCTCTGGTGAAGTCATTCACCAGATTCTTACTTCTTGTCGTCGTCTGCTATTATTTTTTACTCTTCCACATTTATAATTCCCTTTATTAATATTTTTATTTATTTTGTACAATTTTCATAGCTTAGTTTTGAATGTATTCATTTCTTTTATATTGGATTTCGAGCATTCACATTGTTTTCAAAACCTACATACAGAAATGGCATATAGTTCAAAGTAATTCCTATCTTGCACAACAAACTACAAACTCAGCATTTTCTCATTTCTCAGCGAACCTTACTAGCGATTCGATTTATATGCTTTCAACATTCACAAGAACAGTTATTTTTAGTAAAATTTTCACGACTGGCGAGGATAGTTATACGTGTAAGTGCGCAACTGTTGAATAGGTATCAAGGTGAAGATAATTCACTAGTTTGTATGGAAAAAATGTTAAAGATCCTGAAATAAAACGCTCTACTACAGACTTGAAATTCCAACAATAAGGCAAGTTATCATTTTATTGCTTCCAAAATGTTTAGACTCGATTTTGCAACCCGTCGATAAAATCAATCCACTTATATTGCCACGCATAGGACAGCTTCTTAAAAAAATCTAAAGAATTTTCTAAAATATTATTTTCAACGAGTTCGAATCTGTGACACGAGCTGAAAAAATAAACATTTCGCAGGCTAACAATGCTGCCAAAAATCCAGGAATAAATATCAGCGCCGACTCGTCAAAGAGGCTTATCTGTAGCCTCGTTGTATGAGATACGGAGATCATATCTCATCACAGATGAGTGCTTGGTGTGGACCGATGAGTGTGCTGAGGAGCTTATCAGAGAGGAGGAGCGCTGGCAATCCATGAGCTAACAAGTGAAAAAGGAGTTGCTATTTCACTCCAGCAACGCTATTCCCAGAAAATGCGTCTGTAAGCCTTTTGGACCGAACAAGAGAAGATAGAAAAGGATGGTGATGATATATAGTGAAGATAAGTACGGTAGCTTTCCAGAGTTTACTGTTGAATGCACTGATATGCACACTAACAACCCACTTGAGATCAGAATTGTTTCTTTAAAAACGTATTAGAAGTAATAGAATTTTTTCTGGTGATGTCAAAATAATAAAAGGGTAAGCGGAACTAATACGGAGATTATTCTTCGTAGAAATGATGCGCTAATTATTATGTGGGCAACAAGAAGTCGATTGATTACTTTGCCTGGTACACATTACAAAAGAAATGAAACCCGTATGTAAATTGAAAACCTTCATTAACTATATTGTAGAAGTAATATATGAATGTAGGAAGAGCATTCCAAACTTCAAGCTTGCTGCACAATCCTTTACTTCTCGATGTGCCGGAGAATTTTAACAGTTGATTTATCCTTACTGCAAGAAATTATTTTATCCTTATTCCGTACTATCTTAAAATTTAAGTACACACCCACGAAAGTAAACATGATCACCATTAACAATAAAAATAAAACAATATGTCTGAATCCTACAAAAAGTACTAATAGAAGATAGAAAAATTAGGGCTCTTACGAAATGACAGATTTTCCAAACTGAATAAATTCCGTTGACAGTAAGTGATCCGAGATGATGAATATTTGCATAAGATTATTAGAATTTTATGTCAGTTGTCGCGTGCAGCTTTTTGACATACTCGCGGCAGAGCTCGCTCACCGAACATGAGAAGAAAAAAAATCAACAACATTTTTATGAAGAAAGATTGATGATGGCGGATTTAACGATAAAAGTTATTCTTGTTAACATTCAGAGAAGTAATATGATAAATCTTCTGTAAATAGGTGTACTGTATTTATCTATGTTGTATTGTCTTAAAAAATATATGAAACCTTTTAGTTTAATTATCTAAGTTAATCGGACTTCCTGCTTCATTTCTAAAAACATGGCGGGCACGGAACAACGTCGCTTTCGTCTTCAAATTTAGCCTGTTCGCCAAATCAGTTCTGACTAATTGAAATGCAAATTATTGACTTTAAAAGGCCTCCTATTAAAAAAAAAACAATTTTTAAAGCTTTTGTTTTTCTTGAGTTTTCTTGAACTCTGTTTGGTAACTTTGGGGCTCTTTTAGAGAACAACCGTGCCTTCAAAAGCCGTTTAACTTTTAAAAGAAAGCACCCACTTTGCTCAGCACTGCCCTTGCCATCTGGCTGCTTCGAGGTTCTCAGCCATTAATTTTTCAGTTTTAAATATTGCATGAAGATCAGTGGAACAAACCATACAACCATAGTAGATTTCGTATTCTTTGCAGAAAACAGATTCCTTTAAAATTGTAAAATCTTTCAATAAACCTCATCTAGTTGTAATGTTCTGTATAAATTTTTCACGAATTTCAGCATGAAAGTCTTCATATCCAAAAATACAGAATGAAACATCACCATAACTAAACAGTTTCCAACACCTACAATAGGTATTTTACAATATTTTTGACACGCTATTGTGATGGAACTGTTGGGATCTACATATTTAAAATAATATGGTAAAACCTTTCGACAGTTCGCCAGCCCCAATCAAAACACCGATTTCGACATTTTTTTTTGAATTGAAAGGTTATGACGTCTAGATATGTCATCAAAGGTTGTCTGCCCCCCCCCCTTTTCGAACGAAATCGTAAAAACATATAGAGAATGTATGGTGGAGAAGTGTTGACCCTTGTTATCCCTTGATGACATATCTAGACGTCAGAACCTTTCAAATAAAAGAAGATGTCGAAATTGGTCGAGTGGTTGAGGCTGGCGGACTCTGTGAAGGTTTTTGTAGCAAATTATTTTAAATATATAGATAATAATTTCCGTCTCCTACCAGATTCATCATCTCCGACTTGGCTATTGTGCTTCAGTACACTTCATTAATTTGTTCAACTTGTTTTGCGAAATTCGTCATTTAATGCAGACATCGGATGTATCGCTTAGCTGTTTGTACTTCTCGTCTTATTTTAATCTCATAGATATTTTTGTTACAAATCAGATTCGACGAGAAAACATTTTACCATAAATCAATGGAAAGAATTAGAAACAATCTTAACCCTTTCTCCACCAGGGTCTCCTGGCAAAAATTTCCACCACAGCCCAAGATGTTTTCGGGATTCAATTGGAATAGATTTTACGCCTGTCACATAAATGTGACGTCGGGCTCTGGGACGAAACAGCTGTGCCACATGTACGAAAAGGTTAAATGACTTCCGTTTTACAGTAGGCGCACTTTTGCATTTCGTCAATGGAAGAAAATGACACAAAAGCACATCCACTGTTATTTGCAACAAGAGATGAATTAAAGTAACTATTTGTTAGTCTTAAGGTATCCGAACACGTGGAAAAGTCGATTTTCGGCCAAAATTCCCATTTTTTAATTTTTGATGTTTTGGATAGTTCATTCATTTACCTTTCTAAAACATATTTACTTTCGTCGGTACGTTAATTAGAAAATGAGATATTAATTGTTTTATAACAAACCGAAAACCGGAAGTTGGCGTTTAATTAACCGGAAGTTGTCATTTAAAGGGACAGAAACCTGTCAAAAATTCTTTTTAACTGCATTTTTTCAAGTTAATATGATGTTAGTATACTTTTAGGAATTTTTTTTAAAGTTTAGATACTTAATTTAAGCGCGTGGCAAAACTAAAATTTGATTTTTCTCAAAACTAGATTTTATGCATAATTTTCACACTTCAAACATGATAACTCAAGATATTATCATTCGATTGTTCTGAAATTTTGTGAACACTTTCTGCAAATGTTTCTCTAGTGAATGTACTAGAATAATGTATATTGTAACAAAATGTTTTTAATTATGGTCTTTTATTTGAAAAATGACATAAAATTTGCTGAACATCTTATAATGATTGTTCGATTAGCTCTAAAATTTTTATTTCTACAAAGAATGTTAAGATTCTAGTACAAGCACTAGTTCATAGTATGTAGTGTATTAGTTTTATTTGAATTATTACAGAAGTTTGACCTCTAGCATGTTTGAAATTTTGGAGAATTTCCTCTAAAAAGCAGCAGAAATTCAAGATTTTTGTAAATTTATAATAATTTATGCTCAAAAATCATACTCTAATATTAATCTTTATTAAATTCGAATCTAAAAAACTTATTTTGGTGTTTCTATTTCACAATTTTTAAAAAAAAGTCCTCCGAACGTGTTCGGATATTAAGTATTAAAGACCCATTACCACGGCTTACTTTGCAAATAAAACCGCATCACTTTGGAGTTTTATTTCCGAGGGTCGACGAAGCAAATATAAATAACCATCAAAGGAATATAAACGATGCATTGTTTAAAAACCGATTTGATCAAGGGGTTCTTATCGAAAACGTAATACAGGACAATTGATGCATGAACAATTGAAACTAATTGCATGCTTTTAAAAATAATTACTTTCTTTTAACTTTTACTGTGTGCCTTAATATTGTAAATTTTAAAGAAATACTAAATAAATAAATTTCATTGAAAATTTAGCAGAAAAGTAACAATGCAAGAACAGATCAAGATCAAAAATTATAAAATAGAACAATTCTTGTTTTTATCAATATGAAAGATAATTTTTAAATACTTGATTAAATAAATTCAACCATTAAATAAATTATTAAATTTAACAAAAAAGAGTAACATATTAATGCAGAAACAGCGGAAATCTTTTAGGTTCAATGACTAGTAAAAGCTCTCTCTCTAAGTTGTCAGCTCAAGTTCCTCTACGCATAATCTGTAACCATTACCATCGAATTAACAGACAAAACATTTATACAAAAGAGTTGCAAGACACTGTGAAATCGTTTTTGTTATTTAGTGCACTTATCAGGTTTGTATTCTGATTAGCGTTTCTTTTTCGAAACTCTGCTTAAAGCTTTCAATTTTATCACAAAAAAACTTGACTTAAGCGATAGCTTTCATTAAATATTTCTTACTTCCGTTTTATTTTATTCCAAACGGATTTGAAAAGATAGTTTTATTTTGCTTTCTGTCGTACTTGAACGGTTGTTTGGTTTCAATCGCTCGCACAACCCTTCTGTTGAACGAGATAAAAGTTATCTCAAAGTCATTGAGATAAAGGGAACGGCTGATAAAAAGATTATAAATTATCGATTATGACGAAAGATTTAGTAGACAAATATAAGTAAACTTGAAAAAAGAAAAACCTAGGAAAGTGCGTATTTTGTATTTGCTTTAAAGTTCAGCAAGTTTCTACTCTTCTGTTTATATAAAATACAGTAAGCAGTGTACGTTTCCGCACTCGTGTCTTAACCTTCCAGCGGGCGCGCCTGCACAAATTTTACGACATATTGTGCATCGTATTACGCAAATATATCCTGCTGTTTTACAAAAATAAATACAACTTTTATTTATATTATCTTTATTTATTAACTTAACAGTAAACAAAGAATTTATAAATAAAAATTGCACTTAAATTTATAAAAGAACGATATAAATACGTAATATGATGCACAATGCAAGTATCTTTTGAAAACGCGCGCCCGTTGGAAGGTTAAATGCCCCTCATACAACAGTTTTTAATATAAAAGACGCAAATCATATTTCTTTTTATTTTCCCAATTAATTAATACGATAAAAAGAGATATCGATGTAACAACAATTCAGAATCTTAGACAATTCAAGTATTAACCCTGCTTAAAAGTAAGTCTATTTTCTACTGCATCCTGCTATTTTCGCAAGCTATTAGGTTTACTTAGTACTATGATAACGTTGAAACAAATTATACTAATAAAGCTTTGCCTATAAATAGCAACTCAGTCGGTTAAACGGTTTTTGAAAATGTTTGATAATGCTGCATCTAAATAGGGTTTTTTAAAAAAAACGGCAGTCGGGAAGCTCATCAGAAAGCCAAACACTTTTCTTTCGATATCAGCCAAAATATACATACGATACAGTCGTTATATACAACTTGATAAAGAACTGCCATTTTGACGTTATTTTGAAAGGAATCAATTTATCAGGATAAACCTGAGCTTTACTTGAACTAATTGTTGTAGAATTTAAAAAACTGACCCGAGCTATAGACTTATTACTATGAACACTTTGATAGGCACATTCTTGTAACTTTTAACATAACTCCAGTAAGTAATGGCAGCGCTCAATGTCTCTCCCAATATCTATTTTTCTAACACTTATCGAACGAAATAAGTGATTAATGATAAATAACAGATTTCTTGTTCACTGTTCAGGACGTGTCGGTCATAGCTTAAATACAACACGACACCGAGTATTTGGCCTTCGATATTGCGTGACCTTTAAGGAAAAATCAATAGCAAGGGCTTGGTCTTGACTGTATTAGATGCTCTATATCGCAGCCAAAATATTCTATTACTATAAAATCACCCGCCATGGTATGACCGGTGCAAATTGCCTCTTCATTCGAGAGATTTGCCGTCAAATTTGATGTGTTTAAATAGATGTATATGCGAGATGTTTAACATTTATTGAAAACAAATAAAATAAACATGTTTTATGACAGGAATTTTTTTTTATTTACATATTTCTTTATTCAAAAAACCTCTTGGTAAACAACATTCCGTGAGAAGTATTTTTGGTTGTTAATATTATTATAATAATTCAATAACCATGAAATTCTCAGCTTGTCAAACGTAAGTCAAAAGTTAAAATTTCAAAGGAATTCCTTTTCGAAATTCTAATCAAAACAAAGCACTTCTCTGCTTGCCAAACGTTGCCAAAAAATATTATCAAATTATATCATCACGATTGCAATAAATAATCAGATGCATCGTGGTGTCCAAATTATATCACGGGCATGATATACCACTGATGTAATTTACTATTTTCTATTAAAAAACGGAAATTAATTTGAAATATATGATTAATATAATTTAAAATTTCTCGGGAACTACTGATCATAGCGAGATAAATTTTATATCAATGGATAGCAAATTTTATTTCACTATTTTAGAGCTATTAAATTTGAAATTAGAACGACAATCACTCTTTTAAATTTAAAATGACTGAAATTTAGGTGCTCTAACAATGAAATGATACTGTTCAACGTCTCGCAGTGCTATGGCGAGAGTTTTATTGTTGGTGACGTCAGAGCGTTATTGAGAAACAGATCTGGGCTATTATATTAGTAATCATGAGCAAATATTATCGCATGCCGTTGTTTTGGACATAGGTCGATTCTGTGCATGCATACAAAAAGAATTTCGTCACTATCAACTCAGAAACAAAATTGAAGACATCCAATATCCAAAAGCAAAATCTCTTATGATTGATTTAATCTGATATTTTAAGCTTTTAACTGCGGATGTGGTTTATAAACCACCTATATAAAAGAAAATACCCGCAATTAAAGGGTTAATTAACTGCCCGCTAATAATATAAAATAGCTTTTTTACAAATTATATAGTAATATTACCCGCTTTCACCAATTGTATATTAAACCACTGATAGACACATTTTAGACTACAGTGATAACAAATTATACGTAAATCATTAATGCTTTTGCTTCTGGAAGCTACGCCAAATTTCTTTTTATAAAGTTCTTATACGCTTTTCCAACTGGAAACATAATATAATTATGTAAGGACAGATTTCGTGATGATGTTTTGATATTGGTCAACACAGGTAAATTTAAATTGGTATTAGATATTGTTAGAAAAGTCTTTCTGTGGGTGTATGGTGTAAACAGTCCAACACGCAGGATAATGAAGGTTTATTTACAAATACGTAGGAAAACACGTAGCACAGGTACAGGAAACAATAGATCTTGCACAGATTAGCAACGTAAACAGACAACAATTCACAGGTAATAACAGTTCAGCACTTTGATATTTAGCAACACACACAGTCAGCAAATGACTAATAACGACAATAACAGCACTTTCAATAGCGCTCAGCTCACCAGCTTCCTAGATCGCACTGCGGAAGAAACTCTAAAGTCGTTCCCAATGGATCAACACTACTCCCTCTGATCCAGGCGCCGTCCTTACATACTCTCTCCGACAGGCCGTGGCGTCACATGGAGTTTTCTCGTATATTTCCTTTCCTAATAGAAATATCGAGAAAATGGTTGCATTTTCTGGAATCATCTATTTGTCGCCAAATTTTTCGCGAAGTCGCCAAATCAGGGATACCCGGAACAGGCGCTTCCCGTCACTCCATGCTTAACCTTGTAAAACTCTCTTCCCAACCATAAGATTAACATTGCTGGGAAGCGACTTTCCCTGCTCGCAACAATATGGTTTTTAACACGATAATGTTTGTAGGCAGGTACATTCCAGCCTATAAACATTAGATGTAAACATTAATGAACACACAGTAAATTCCGGCATGATGGATAAACCGTTCCGAACCGTTCTACAGGGCATACCACCGGACCTAGAGCTACCAAATTTGGCGGGCAGTTACATCTTTGGTAGTAGGTACTCACTAAGAAAGATTTTTCAATTAATAATTTAATTAAAATTTAATTAGAATTTTTAATTTTTACTCCAATAACTTCGGAGAATATTATTGCACAAAAGCCATTTTTACAGTAGAGACCTCAAAATTCAAGAAAGATAATATATCTTTTCAGTGATATCAATTTTATTTTGGTACAAATTTTCTCAATTTTTATATATATTTTTCAAAACCACTTTTCACTGTTTTAGCTACTGCATGTATACACGACAATATTAAATACATTTTTTGTATGTGTACGTTATCATTTCTATATAATTAAGAGTACATTTCTTAAAATAATATGAAGACAGACGAATGAAGCGACATTATCAAACTACGATGCTTCAGACTAGAGGTTTGAATCTCCTGTTTTGTCATTATTTAACAGTTGAAGATTTCCTGTTATGATGCATTTTGACGAAGGCTTGCGTCTCTCCATAGTCGTCTGATGGTGTGTCGGGAAAGGAAAATTCGTAATATTTTTAAACGCTTACAGCTCCGCAACCAAATATCATAGAGAGTTGGTTTCAATTTCAGTTAACAGAGAAAGGTGGACATTGAAGATTGCAAAAGGATTTTTAGAATTTGGAATTACGGTTTAGTCACAGCCGAGCTTCTAAGTTGGTGAAAATCACTAAAATTTTGATGACGTCACAGCGACCGAAGCGCGCGCAGGCAGACTAAGACAATTCATTCATCGATCTGAGGTTCACGCGAAATATTATTCAAGAATTGATGAATTACGTCCAATTTTGTGCTAAATTAAACGCTTATAGCTCCGCAACCAAGTAACATAGAGCGTTGGTTTTAATTTCATTTAACAGAGAAAGGTTGACATTGAAGATTTCAAAAATAATTTTAGAATTTGTAATTACGATTTAGTCACAGTCGAGCTGCAAAGTTGGTGAACGTTACGCGTTCACGCATCGGTTGCGAGAGGTATATTAACTGGATATTAACAGATTAATAATTAATTAATTTCAGATTAATTAATTCATTCATTCAGATTAATTCATTTAACAGAAAGTCACAGTTGAATAATGTTAGTAAGTCTACGCCTCTCAATCCCAGCGGCCGTTTTACAGAGACAGACTCCCGTCGATTTTTTAAAAAAATTATTAGATGGCTGAACACCATTTAGAAACTACTTCCAAACTAAATAAAATCTCTCTTAAAACTCTTTCTTACTTAATATAATCTAGAATATCAATCATCCAATTGAAATTTTTTATATTTATTTAATGTACACTTAAAGGCTAGGAAAGTAAATTGACAATTAATTTCAAAAACAACAAGGAAAATAATAATTAAAAAAAAAAGAAATACGCAATTCATAAAAAGTGAACTATAAACTTGCGAAAAAGAATAAAAAACGCGCCTTTTTTATTTAAGTGGTATCGATTTTACTAGATTGAAAATGCTGGACGATAATATCGGATTACCAACACTAGTTTTCTTCCCTCTCGACATCCAAATATCGATATTTCAACATCTAAAGTGAAATGCATCCTAAAAATAGAAGATTGGATTTGAACCAGTGACAAAGCTTTCTTTTACCAAAGACACGTGCTAAACAATACGATAGAGGATCCGCTTTTTTTAAAGTAAGGACAGGAAGCAAATTTCAGTGTTCAGATGGAAAATTAATTCATTCAATGATGGATATAACTTCTCTGAATATAGCATGCAAATAAAACATAGATAAAAATGAATTCATTAAAATAATATTAATTATCTTGAACATTTTTCGAAATTTTAGACTTTTCAAGGATATCCCCCATTAACATTTAAAGCAAAAGAAACCTTCCAGCGAGTGCGCGTATGTAGGAGATACTTGTATCGTGCATAGTATTACATACTGATATCGAAAGTTTTGCACGCAATTAAGTTTAGGAAAACCATTTACTTTTGGGCGCGACTAGTTAAAGGCTTCACTAATTATTTTCTTTTAAGCATTTCAGTTTAAATTTGATTAACTGCCATTAACTGTTTGAATTCTGAAACAGAAGGAGGAAACTTCTGAAAATGCTATCAATAAATATACATGTAATAATCTCCCTTAATTTTATTTCAAATTCTAATATTATATATTTTAAAATCTTAATGTATTCCAAAATCACTTTTCTAAAACTCCAGTCTCGTTCTTTTCCCGCGCTGGAGGTATATTAAATCTCTCGTTTTGGCATATTTATTCCTAAAAGAATATTTTAATCGCTTTCACGTGCCCACCGAAAATAATGACGCGTCTCTTTGGCGCTAGACTTTTTCCCCTAAAACTCTTACGTAATTTATTAAAAATAGCCAATATTCCCTTCACTTTGATCACGTTGTTATATTGTCATTCCCTTATCTGAGAGAATCGGAGATTTTCTGCACACACTTTTACAAATATCTTCAACCAAGATGTTGGTATGCCCGCCACTCTCCAAAATATTTTTATAATAAAGGAAAATTGATTAACAACTCGGCTGTTTTATGACTGAAACAACGAAAACATTTTATACATATATTTATAAATACTATTATGTTGTGAAATGCATTACCCAAAACTTGCTAGACATAAATCACATTTATGGTGTTGAGTGTTAATCACAGAAAAGTCGTCGATAGTAGAAAAATAAATTTATTTGACACTCAACATATAGTAAACAGTAAAACACTGGTTGTGTAATTTCGTTTTAACTACTTCACCGCTGGAGCGGATGAATAACAGATAATCATTCCGCAAGGGCGGATAATTATTAGAATTACCATAGTTCCGCAGGGGCGGATTTTAGATAGTTCACAGGTTAACACTCTGCAAGGGCAGATGATGTGTTTTGATCACCATATCGAATACGAGCCACAGCTCAGGTGGGTGGCTGCTTTCATTCCGATCAAAGTTGGTAATGGTTAATTAGATGTCGGGCCAGTAGGTGGCGCTTCAATTGCGCGCTACCTAACATATGGAAAGGGTTTTTGAACGAAATTCGGGCCTCATTTTTTGTAAGATATGTCACTAGTACATCGCAAACTATCAAATTGATGTGGTTAGGTAGTTTGGATTAATTGGCAATCTGATTTCTGAGGGTTTTGTGAAAGAAATGTTGGTTTATTAACAAGAAATATGAACATGGATATTTGAAGAAATATGAACATGGATATTTGAAGAAATATCAACTGATATTGAGCAGAAAGGTACTAACCAAAATGCATGAAACGCCTGACGGTCATTAACATTTAAAGCAAAAGAAACATTCCAACGGGCGCGCGTACGCAGGATTTACAAGTATCGTGCATCGTATTACCTAATTGTATCGTGTTTTACAAAAATTCAATGAAACTTATTTATGTAATATGTATTTATTAGCTTTATACTGAACAAAGATTATCACTTAAATTTACAAAAGAACAATATAAGAATGTAATACGATGCAGAATATAAGTATCTCGTGCATACGCGTGCCTGCTAGAAAGTAAATATCTGTTAATGGCTCAGTGATAATAAATTTATTAATCTTTTTTCACAAATGAAATTTTTATTTGTTACTTTACAGTAAGATTTTTATAATCTAAAGTAAAACTCTCAACTGCGAAAATAAAATGTTTTGGCATCTTAGATGCGATACCAAAGATTTTCCAGCAATTAAAGGCATCTCTAAATAGCTGGCAAAGGAAATTTATTTTACTAAAGGTCTTCAAATATTTAACAGAAAATACTTTTTAAATAATGTTTAAGGTACATGAAAGGGTATCGCAAATTAATTCAATTTATAATCATATAAATTTATTTTTAATAATGGATTATTATTAATAGTCCAGTGTCAATAATTTGTGAAAATTATTGAGTAATGTATGGACTAACTTTCCTTCATGAAACTCGTCGATAAAATCTTTGTAGTACACGTTAGAACAGATCCTAAGCATTTGTAATTTTTAAGTGCACTTTCATTTCAAAAATTATGTTGAATATAAAATAACCAATTTCGCTCGCATCTACAGTTGTCTATTAGCTTTCCGAAATTTTATGGGCAGTGTTTTATTTGTACGTTTGAAGTGGTAATTTCTCAAATTACATAAGTAAACATCATGCTAGCTCTTTTCGTACCATCTCTCTGTGTCTTAACAAATACAATGAGTTTCGTTTGTTCAAAGATTCCTTTAGTAATATTTCATTTTTCTACATTTCCTTTCGCATACTTGCTAAATCGTAATAAATACCATTCCAGCTTTTAATGGTTTTCAGTTCAATCTCATTTTTTTAATTTAATCAATCAGTGAAAAGAACCATTGTAGAATAAAAGGCCGAACTTGAAAAACAGCAGAATTTACAAATTTCAAATATATAGTTAATGCAGAAATCTTTTGAGTGTTATTTCTAGTATAAGTTTCATAGTTCTTTGAACTCACTATTTTCATAATATTTAGTTAATTATAATTTTAAATTTTTCCTTCCACATTTCTTTATTTACTACCTCCCGAGTTTTTCATTTTCAAAACATGTGGCACTTTTCTTACTCTAACAATGTGACAAAAATTAAATCGTCTCTTCTTTAAAAAAATATGAACAGAAAAAGCAACATTTATGTTGCGTTAAAAGTCAATTTATGAATAAGAGAGAGGAATAACAGGTCATTTCAAGTTATGTTTTAAATAAGACAGTTACGAATAATTATCAATTTTTTTATAGCGAATACAATTTTTTCATTTCCATGAAAACACTGTAGACACTTTTGAACAATTAATTTTCTAAACTTTAACTTCTGGGAGAATATAAAATAAATTAACATACTACTTCACGCAATTCTCAAAAGAAAATATGAATATTAAAAAAAAGAGTTAAACAGACTAGTTTTTTTAAACAAAATATTATGCATTTTTAGAATGGTTAGTCAGTATGAAACGCATTTAAATATTTTATACTTCTTAATTCCTAAATAAAATAATATTTTTTTATCACGCCGCACATAGTAATTTAAAGTCTTGAATACATAAATTTTAGAATAAAAGAGAAATGAGATTATTTTAACCATTTTAAATTGTTAGTAATTAGATGAATCGAGAGCTGTTCTTTTAGATTAATGTATGCAGTAATTTTTTCACCTAAAATAAAATAATAGTATTTTTTAAATAATTTAGTCGATATATTTTTCTTTTCAAGTTTCTTAAATATTAAATTGAAGAAAGACTGAATCAGATGTAAAATTCATAAAAACCTAATTAACTTCATCCTCAATCCTATACTGGTTGGTCATAAATTATTGGACCCAATTAAAAAAATCTAATTATGTTACAACTACGATTTTTTAAACGAGAGTGCATTTTTAGAAACTCTTTTTTCAGATAGGTAACGCGTCGTACTGCGGTCTGGGTGGTCGTAAATTATTAGACATCTCCCATTTTTGAGAGCATTATCTGCGAAACTATTAAAGCCAGAGGAAAAATAAAAGCATGTATTTGTAGGGAATTTTACGCTCTTTAATTTGTTAAATAAATTATAATTCGAAAACTGAATAGTTTTCCAGATATTCAAGGAAAACTAAAAAAAAACCAGAAAACGCCTACCGACTTCTGCTGATCGGTAGCTATTGCGTAAGGAAATCTCTCTCTGTAGCAAATTTAGAACGCCGTAATGGTACGCCACCTATCTGGAAAAAAACTATTTGCTCTCTCATTTAAAAAAAACGCAATTGTAACATTATTAGTTTTTTTTATTAATTTTTGAAATGAGTCCAATAATTTATCGCAAGATATTACCGAAAAATTCTTTTACATTTTTCTAAAATAAATAATTTAAAATAATTTATGACCACCCTGTATTTTGATAAAGAAAAATGAAATCAAATATACGTTAAATCTTTTGGGAGAAAGTTAGCGAGAAAATTAATATAAATATATAATGCCAACAGCAAAAACCTAAACTAACTGTTGCCATAAAAATATAATATAAGAAATATATAAATGAGGAATATAATCACAACTCTCAAATTAAAACACATTTTTTACTTCGCTAAAAAGATCCAGTATTCAACTTTCCCCGAAAGCAAGAAGCTAGGTTGCAAGTACCCTAAAAGTAATCTCAAGCCAGACTGTTTGAAAGTGTAGTGCTTTGACACTAGATATACGGAAAATTCTAATGCTAAATATATCAGAAAACATAAATATTTTGTATTAGAAATATCTACTGATTATTAAACATATACTGAAATGTGTATTTATCTGAATTTTTTTTTCAACTCCCTCAAATTTCTAGTATCCGAATGTAGTAAGTATACCTATTTTTCCGGATACCCGTCAAAATGACGGGTTTATTATATTAGCAGTTTTTTGTTCTAAAAAGCACTGTAATACCGTTATGGACTTGATAATTATAAAAATTTAGAGTTCTTACTCGTAGCGCAACACAGGTGCAGAATCTATAAAATATGAAAGTACATCCATAAATCCATTTACAAATAGTGTTAGTTGGAGCACACAATATTCATGTCCATTCCCGTAGTCGATTGTTATTTGTCTTACTTTGCAGAGCTGCGTGTAATTTGTAGTGATATAACGGTTTTATACGTTTTAAAATGTGTGTTTAATAATAGTTTTTATGTTAAAAATAAAAGGAATTAAGATTATGTGCCAAAAATCCTTAATCTACTTTACCCGTCAAAATGACGGGTTTCAGTAAAAGTAGGTGTACAACCAATCCCCGTAAATCTAATGTTAAAAAATAAATTCACGTGTACCTGTTATTCTTACTTTATTCAATTGCTTAATAAGAAAACAAACTTTCACTCTTCTGTAATGAGATAACAGAAGTTCTCCTTTTTTGTATCGTAGTATATTTGCTATCTGTATGTCCATGAATTCAAACCTTTTCAGACATTCTTCTCCTTTTATTTAATTCTTGTCTCCTCAAAACAAATTTCTAATCGTACTGACCTTTCTGGCAAGGCAAAAATATTCTTGAGAACTCAGAAAATCACTTTATAGGTATCATCATAAGTGATTATAGTTCTCAGCAACAAGAAAATGTGACATATTTTTGGTGTCATAAATGAAGAGCTGAGTAGATGAACATGTTAAGTGACGTATTTGAAAAAAATTGAGATAATAGGGTAAAAGAGATGTTGAGGTCTAGTTTAAATATAGGAAGTTCATTAAATCTGTTAAGTCAAAAAATAACGAAGTTTTCAGTGGATGAACATGTTAAGTGCACGGCCTCTTTCTGGTTCGTGGTGGAAGAACATGTTAAGGTCACTTAACATCTTCTTCCATGAGAAACCTGTTAAACTTGTGTAAAATAACATCTGCTTCGAAAATAGAAATCTTTTGCTATTAAATGAAGTTTCCGCAGTAATTTTTTTACAAATTTCACTGCGAGTCGTACATTACGCTCAACTGCATTGCGTGGCAAATAAAAGATAAATTAACCGGTAAAATAAAGATCATTAGAAACATTTTTTTCAATAGTTGTTAATTCCACTATTTCTGATGTTATTGATTATATGAAGTTGAACAAGTAAAGCAATTTTTTTTTACTTCAAAAATTTTTCTCTGGTCAGTTAAATTTTTATGTTTAGCTATTATATCATTTGTGTTTTTGTTCTACACACTTTTATTTAAGTTGATTTGTTTCATATAATATTTTGTTTTAATAAAATCTTAAATACCTATTTGACATTCATTTTCATTTTCCCTAGACACTGATAAGCAAATTTTGACAAAAGATTTACGGACATCACTAAATTCTTCAGTGCAAAAAATTATTGAACACTGAATTTCGTTGAATGCGAAATATTTTTATGAAAGTTAATCAAGTTAAAAGATAATATTAAATAATTTTTTGAAAAAATCATTTTTTAAAAAAACTAAACACTCATTATTGCGCTAAAAAGTATATTTCCTTATTTTTATTAGGTAGATTCCTTTATTTTCTATCTTTTAGGCTTATATTTAAAATTTATTTTTATAAATATTAAGAAATTTTGTAAATTTTTCTCAACTTATGGAAAGAAAATTTATTGATGTTAAGCAATCGATTAATAACCGAGTTCTGAAAATATTAAAATAGTGTATTGTCATCAAGAACGCACAATTGTACAAAATTTCAAACCACATTAGTGAGCGAATGAAAAATGAACTTAAAAACTTCATTTTCACAAACATGAAACAAACCGAGTTAAATGGAACAGAAAAGATATGATGATAATGTTTGAGATTACCGAAGAGTTGAGAAAAAGGTCTTCGGACAACGGATATATTATAATGACAATAATGGAAGAAAATTTAGGAAAAATGCGATAAAAATTTATGAAACTACGTTTTTGAGAGAAAGAAATATATAAACTCACAACATACTCCATTTTATTCTTTTCGTATTTTTATGTTTAAGAAATGGAAGCAAACTGTGATGATTTTATTCCACCCTTCCAACCCAGCTCTATTGTTTCATATGAATTTGAAGAGAATCCTTAAATACATAGAATAGACGGATATAATGTCCAAGATGATAAGATCTAGTCTCTAATATTATACACAGAAGATACTTATTTGCTACAGCAATATTTCTGATAATGAACGTTCTGATCATATGAAACCTCAATGGATGAGAATACTGCTCAATTACCTCAAAACTTACATATTATTTTGTGACCTTTTAATGCTGTTCCAACATCCAATTTGCTTACTTTTTCTTGTTCAACGTACTGAAAATATGTACAGTTTTATATTAACACAATTTTGCTGATCATTATTTCGCCTATTATGGACAACTGATACTGGAGAGAAGTAAATTGTAGAAAAGATTAAAAACTTAGAACAAAAGTTTCCTTTTCTTAAAAAAATATTTTTTTAGTGAATCATTAATTCAAAAGGAAAAAGAGAAAACATTTACACTCTTCAATTGTTTTGAGGTTTATTTTTATTATTTCCCAAATTTCCATATTATTTTGTGATCTTTGTGTTTGTGTATTATTTCAAAATCCAATTTGCTTCATTTTTCTTCTTCAATTTATGATGGAAATATATAGTTTTATAGTTATACAATTTTGCCAATTCATTAATGTGCTTATGTATTTAATCCACCACTAGTAATTACAGAAAGTTGCGTTGATGCAGAAAGAAACATGCACTTAACATGTTCTTCCACGACTAAGCAAAAAAGTTTTTCGACTTTTCAATGGAAGAACATGTTAAGTGTAAAAGATTATTAAATTTCTCTAATATTAAAAGAACTATGGACATGTCAATAAACATGAAAAATTTTGAATGCTTTTTCGTCACTAAAGTACCGGAACAACAAAAATTGTGTGGAAAAAAATGTAACCTGTAAACTTTAAAGCTCGCTTTCTCAAATTCGCTTAATTGTCACTTAACATGTTCATCCACTCAGCTCTTCAAATAAATATTCCTTTTGAAACAGCTCAGGGAAACTGAAACATGAGGATGGTGACAGATAAAGATAATTGGTTCATCATTCTAGAATATTGCATTAGTTTTTTGTAAACTGTTTTCATATTCTCCAGTCAGTGTTTTTTTCATGGTGTATTCAAATAGGATCTTAATCCCATTTTTTTTTCATTCCTTTTCTCTCTTTTCTTTCTGTCTTTATTTTTCATCATCTGCAGCATGTCGTTACCAACAACCTCTTCATTGATAGTTTCAGTACGTCGTTTTAATTATGTAAAACACTCAAGTGTATTTTAATACAGTAGACTTCAGAAATAATAGAGAAAACTGTATTGTTACGAGACTGTAAAGTTGTTTTCCTGACATGCTAATCTTATGGCAGAACAGAGAGTTTAACAGAGCTTTTACTCAAAGCCAAGCCAATGAATTCCAACCTTGGCGACAAACTATGGGACTTGGTGATAAATTCGGCACCTTTAGCGATAAAGCGAAACCTCTAGAAAATACAAGAAATGTGGCTCCATCTCTACTAGGAACGGAAATATCAAGAACCTTCGTGATAAATCTATGTGACGTCACATCCTGTCGGAAAAGGTATAAATACTAAGAGTTTATCGAGTGAGTTTGTCGTCTTTGAAACTTTGACCGCAGTGCAAGCTGGTAACCTGATAGACATTGAGCGCTATTGAAAGTGCTGTTACCGAGATTTATTAGTCTTCTGTGCTGTTAACTAAAAAAGGGCTGTTTAGTTTTGTTACCAGTGCTTAGTGTTTTTCTGAAATCTTCGTGGAATAAAGTTTTGATTATTTTTATTTTGCTTGTTGGATTACATTCACCGGATGATTTTTGTAACAATATCTACAAAAACTAACGAACTGTATAAATAAAAGACAAAAAAATCTTTGTTCGTCTATACAAGGAATACCAAAAGATTCATCAATAGTTTCCTATTCCAAAGGAAATATTAAAAAAATACTTAATGCTTTAGAAGCAGGAAACGTAAAAATATGTTTTTGTCGAATTACCCAAGATCAAAATTTTAATTCAAAAATTTGACTTACTGGTTTAGATAAGTTGGACATGTTAATAGATGCTTGCAGAAATACGTCCACTTTTTCTTTTATGGTATAAACACTGTCTATTTTTATTTCAGCTTGCATCTAATTCGTATCCCGCACACAATGTGTTAAGTTTTAATTATTGCACTACTATTGCTTTGATGAAGCTATAAAAAATACAAAAAGGAGGTAATTAGTCTTATAACGCAAGTCAAGGCGAAGTAAATAGGAATAGAAAATATCAAATGTAACTTAGCAAATAAGCAATAAGAAAATCGATATCTAATGATATGATAATGATATCTTCTTTACATCACATTTTGTATTGAATATCGAATATGGTAGATAGATTTTGCTTTCCTTCAAAATTTAACAAAAAAAATTTGAAAAAGTCTCGAGTCAAAATTTAGGTTTTCTAAAAGCTTTCATCCACTTCTTTAAATCACACACACACATACACAAAAAAAAAACATTTTTTGAGAGGGAGGGAGAATTGAGGGGGTTAACGAATTTTGATTTAGCTACTGTCCACTTTGTTGGCTTAATCTACTATATCAACAGTTCCCAACCTTTTTGGTTGGGCGGACCACCTATTAAATAAAAAATATTTTGAGACCTACCAACTAAATATACAAGTAAAAAATATAAATACATATAATACTTTTATATATTATATGCACATGTATGTCAGCAATGAGTAAAGTTTACTTACTGTAAAAGAATAAAAAATACATTGTTTATAAAGCAAAAAAAACAAGTGACGATTCTTGAAACTTCAATGACTTCGAATCTTGACTAGCATTCCGCGGCCCACTAATACACCATCGCCGAAGTGCTAGGGAATTTAATGAATAATCAATATGTCCTGAATAATAAAATAGAAAGAATTAAATAAACTTTAATATTTAATATGTTTCTTACTTTTATATTCGTAATTATATGCCAATTATATTTATAAATGAATATATACGTCACAGTTATAGTGTAAGTTAGCATTAATTAATCACAAAGCGTGTGTCTTTTTCTCTTTTTCGGATGAGAGAAAACTTGGAGCTATAATAAAAAATGAATTTCTGAACGCATAGACTTAAAAACGCGTACTAAGTTTTGAAAAAATTAGCATCGGTTTGTTTCCGCGAACTCCTCCTAGAAAATATCTTGCTGCAAAAAAATAAACACAGTTTTTCAGCACGAAAACTGTGAAAAACTATATTTATGCTCATATTTAAATTCAAATATTTTCTTCTGGTTCGAAACCCATTATACTTTTTTTACCCACGAGAGGCAGTGCTTTTCTCGAAAACATTTTAAAATTTCTGCATGCATAATACATGCGAGTGCTGTTATAGAGGTATTCCTTACGTGATCTCGCATTTGAAAGTGTTGCCCTATAGTTGAAGAGAGGTTGAACAAAATCTAAAACAGCGATTTCTGAAGTATTTTCTGAACAACTTGGAATAGAAAAATAAGAAATGTACTTCTTATGACTGATTTTTACTTCAATAAATGATTACTTAAATCATCTTAAACCATTTCTTCTAACATTTCATCGAAGGAAATTCATCATAAAACACATTTTCAACTCAACTTCCCAGACAAATAGTTCTGAAGTCTTCATGGTGTTACGTGTACCAGTAATTTCTTCTGAAATTGTATTCGAGTATTAAATAACAAATCAATATTAATTATTATAAAGGAGCAAAATTTAGAAATATAATAAATATCGAAAAACAGGATGTTTATCTCCCGGTTTCATTCATTTCTTCAGCAACAGCAAAACAATAGTTTTCCGTTTTTGGTTAATTGAAATTATTAATGCATTAATTAATAACATTAAATTTTTATTACATTAATTAATAAAATTACAGTAATCAATATCAGCAGAATTAAAAGCAATTAGCGAAAGCCTCACCAATATAAAAACAAATCCAATTTTCCATCTTTCTTCGTCTCATTCTTTAATAGTATAGATCAGTAAATTCAAATTTGTTATCACTGGTCAAAGCCAGATTCTATAATGCATCGTGGAGCTCGTAATGCACTAAATTTGTTACATACCATTTTATTCGAATTATTTTATTGTAAATTTTTGCGAGTTTTTCAATATATTTAATTTTGTATAAAAGCAACCTATGTCTAAAATATAACTTTCGACACAATATACTAGAAGAAAATATAAATTTCTTTTAGCAGAAATGTGTTTCCTCTAACAGTAAAATTATTGTGTATTTAATAGCTTATTATTGATGTTACTGCTTAAAACTCTGCTTTCAAAAATCATACATAGAACTGATTTAATTCAATACAGTACAATAATCAATCCAGTTATATTATATCACTAGTTTAAAGCTTAAAAAGAATTTGATTCACATTCATTTTTACATCCAAATTATATTTCTAAACTGGAAGTGATGGGATCCAAATGGAAGAGTTCCGATCCGTTTCACTATAATCAAAGGCAGCTAGAGTTGACGAAACGTCGAAAGACTAGAGCGACCTAATTAACTTAAAATGAAGTAATACATGTTATACGCATCTACAGGATGATAAAGCTAACTAACTAGATAAATAAAACTAACTCTGTTTTAAATATTGTGTTCAACTACTGGGGCTCGAAAGTAGTGTTCCTTGACTATCGATACTATCGAAGCCAAGTCGATAGTATCGAGTTTTCGAAACTATCGATAGTATCGACTTTCTCAAAACTATCGATAGTTTCAGTCGATAGTTGGTAAAACTACCGATAGCTGAACTATCGATGTTTAAGGAACACTACTCGAAAGTTAAGTTACATACGCGAAACATGTAACGTCTCGAATAATATTCGGTTTAATGCTTAAGTGTGAAGAACAAGGAAATTTGTTCAAACTTTCCCAATATTGCACATTAAAAAAAGGAAGAAACTTCCTTTCTTTAAAATTATAAAAATTAGATGCACGTGAACAATAACTTCATGCTTCCTTATTTAATTAATTTTCTACAAGTTTTTAAAAATTTAGCGGCAGCATTGTGTAAAATTATCCATTTAGAAAAGTTCTAGAAGTTACCATGAGATTTTAAAATTTAAGCTCGTGCCTTAGTTCTTTGAATATAATTTATTTATTTTCATCTTTTCTTCCTGTTTAGTCTTTTAGGCTTTCAAGCCGAATAACAACGTTTATTTTGTCTCTCTTGACTTGCCTTTTGTATATAAACCAAATTATGGTACTTACGTATTAACGCCACCGCAGCTGAAGTTGCGCTAATGCGCCAAGATTGGCGGCACTTAAAAATCGCTACATCTGTAGCTGCGGTGGCGTATTAACGTCACCGCAGCTACAGATTTGGCGGTCGCCTACGGATTTGGCGTTTTTAAATGCCGCCAATCTTGGCGCATTAGCGCAACTTCAGCTGCGGTGGCGTTAATACGTAAGTACCCAAATTATTTTCTAAAACTGACTTTTTCTTCGTAACAATATTATGAGACAGTTAAAAGTAAAATTGCATAATAAAGAAAATTAAGTATTTTCAAATAAGTAAAAAAGACTACAAACGGCCAGAACAAGACACCTGACATTTTCATGATTACCCGGTTAATAAGGAGGATGGCCAAGCACACTATTTAATAAGCCTTACAGCAGGACTTCATGCTGAAAATGAGAATTTGATAAAAAGTTTGTGGCAACAAAAACAGTCATATTACAGGAGGATTTTAATTCATGGAAAGTCCTGTGTGTGAGGGTGCGGATGACGTCATAAAGTGGCTCTTTCAAGAGCATCCCAAACATGATTTTGGGGATTGAATCCGGTGATCGAGTTGGTCACACGATTCGACGAATGCCCAGTTAGTCCAGAAAATCCTCCAAAAGCTAAGCTTTGTGTGGAATAGAAATAAAATCCTCACTAACAACTCCTAGGAAATGTCTCACATAAATTTTAAGAACCTCATTCTCTAAGCCGCTGAGCGAGCATACAACCCGCAACAAAGATATCCATAGGTGCACGGTCGTTCAGCCCTATTTCTTTTCATACAAAGATACCACTTCCGAAGTGACTTATGTTGGAGAGATGGTAGAGGGCACCACACTCTCTTTTAAGTGATGACTTGTCAAGAATCACTTTGTGTACTGAATTTCGATTCATCAGTATTAAAGGATATAGCATTAATCTTGCTATGACAAGAATGGTATTCCCTACTCCACGCAGAAAAAAGAGTTATCTTCTGCGATGTGTTGAGAGGAACGCCTGCTACCTGTCGCTGGGCATAAAAGCTCTTCACAGAGAGGCAAATACATGGAAACAATTGTCCCTGTTGTACAACGAGATCCCGTGAAAGTTCTCAAGCCATTTTCCCTCTATGGCGTCGAGCATTTAATACCATGCATCTATCATCTGCAGGTATCGTAGTGCTTGGAAGACTATGTTCGGCCTTCCTGGTGATGCTACTTGTAGTTTGGAATGGCTCCATAACCTGGGCATCATCATTCAAGACACTCCTAACCATCTAAGGACTTCGCTGGAAACTATTCAGCTTCAAGCCCACATATAGCTGTCTTGATCCATCGTCTAAACAATTTCGAGAACTCGTTTTTGCTGTAAAATCAATCAGTCGTGAGATTTTTCTGCTAAGAACAACACTTCTTTTGACGAAAATCCCAAATAAGAAAATCGGTCAAATTCATGTTGCTTTGAAAAACGTTACTTTTTAAATGTGTAAAAGGCACCTAATTCAACCTAAATTCCAAAAGTGGCAATGACTATTCTCTAAATTATATACAATATAATTTTTTTAAAAATATTACTGATAACTGTTGGATGCAAGTATTGGCGAATGATATCAATTTATACGAATTCAGTTACTGCTGATTGGGGCTGTCTTTTCACTCGCTTTATTTAACTCTCTTTCTCTGCGAAACAAGCATTCGGTTTATGTTGCGAGGCACGTTCCGAAAGTAAGTTTCGTCATAGGTTTTTCACAAGGAAGCTTTATTACAAACAGAAACATACAATGGCATAACAAAATGCACAGTTTTGGCTGTTTTCCCACATTTTCGTCACCGACATTTATACATTTGTCGTACAGTGAAATCAATTTCGAGAAACTATCCTGGTAAAAATCGGTGCCCAGCGATTGAAGGAAATTCTTCACATCCTTAAGCCAGTTTGATGTGCATGTTCAGAAATGACGTCCCGATAGTGCTGACTTCAGTGCAGGAAAAAGATGAAAGTCGATGGGGCTGTAGGACCCGAGAAGGACTCTAGAATTGAGGGTTTTTGTTCTTGAACGATAATGCAAGACCCCATACAGAAAGGGGCACAAAGAGATTGATTGACCTAAAGCCCCTATCTTGCCCTATCAGACTTTCATCTTTTTTCTGCATTGAAGTCAGCGGGACGTCAATTCCGAACATGCTCACCAAACTGGCTTAAGGATGTGAAGAACTTCCTTCAATCGCTGGGCACCGATTTTTACCATGTTTCCATGAAATTGATTTCACGGTACGACATATATATAAATGTCGGTGACGAAAATGTGGAAAGATAGCCAAAATTGTGCATTTTTTTATGCCATTGTATGTTTCTGTTTGTAATAAAGCTTCTTTGTGAAAACCCATGACGTAACTTACTTTCGGAACGTCCCTCGTATGTACTGACAGTATATTTGTCTGTGTGTATATGCCCAGGTGGCACATCTCATCATAATCGTTTTAAATAAATATGTGTTTTTACTAAATGGATTCGAATTCTTTTCCACGCCAACAATAACTCTTTTCAAAAATTGCGAACAATGTGTTTGTTACAACTTTTGGAAACCAACGTATATTTAATGTTTTTTCTTAATACATTAGGATTACATTCGAGATTATTCAACTGAGAGTCATGATATATTGGGTAACTTTCTTCATATTGTCACTTAAGTTGTATTTGACAACAGTTTCCCACACAGAAAGAAAACTGAAAAAATTGAATTTATGCATTCATTTCCAGCTTTGAAGTTGTTTTTTGAATTTCAACTGCATCGCTATGACAATAATACCTTGACTAAACAATCGAAAATTTTTCATTTCTCATGATGTTTCAATCTCCTTATCTAAATCCGTAACATATTATTCGTCAAAAAAAGTCTTTCAGAACCCGATAAATATTGGTCTCTCAGAACCCTATAATATTGATTATTAATTACTTTCATTATAAAATTTTCATTACTTTCATTATAGAATTTTCATTACTTTCATTATAGAATTTTCATTACTTTCATTATAGAATTTTCATTACTTTCATTATAGAATTTTATTAATTTTCCCATTATATTTGGCAAACAAGACCATTTAAATCGTGTTTGATTTCATAAGCAAATTTTAATTAAAAAGCTATCGATTGAGACTTTTATTCCATTACATATTCAGACGATTAATTTATTTGACAATTTCAAACACAAAAAAAATTATTCTCAAATATAATATTACCTAAAAATAAAAATTACCTGAGCTAATTGAACAGAAAAAAACTAAAGGTTTACTGAATTTCATAGTTAATTCTAAGGCAGTAATAGGAATACATTATAAGCATACATAATTCAATCTAGACAGTCTGTTTAAAAATATTAGCTGATGTTCCAAGTGAATATTTCTTATTACTTTAAAAAAGAAAAAGAAGCATGTAGTGCTAGGGTACTTTTTAAAACCTAATAAAGGGATAAATGCTCTTGCATACTTCAATATCACATTTCAGATATTACATACAATTCATTCTTTTTAGCTGTTTCATTTTATTTAAATATCTAGAGATAGAATAAGCTTAAAGATTCAGAATGGATAAAATTTTCAAATGATAAATATAAGAGTAAGCAAGGTAAATATTTACGAATGCTTTGAAAAAAAAGATACGTGATAAAAATTGAAGTTTATATAAAATGCAAAAGTTGTAAATATTTAATACATAGGCTCTAAAAGAAATTCAAATACATAAGAGTGGAATTTAATAATTTATTCGGCTCACTGCAATAAACCAAGGAATTCAAGAATTAAAATAAGCGTGCTAAAACTTTTAAGCGAGAAATGCACTTCTTATATCTTAGATCGCAATGAAAATGGACGGCATTTAAAGTCAGTAATATAAAATAACTAATGCATTCATTTCTATTAAGATTATTAAAAAACTCTTTTCAAATTTTCAATGAATATTTGTTTTTATCAAGTGTTAGTGCTGTACTTACGAATAACTTAATTTCTTACTGTTTGTAAATTATTTTCTTATGCATTATGAATTCACTCACTGCAGTGTTTTTAAGGCAATAGAAAAACTTCAATTGGAAGAAAAAAATGAAAAGTAGCACAACAACTTGAACAACAAGATTGTTTTTTGAAGAATTGACTTTTTACAATTTGGCGTCCAAAATAACAAGCACTTAGCCATGGTTTTGGATTTCTCGTAAAACCCAAAGAATCAAAAGAAGAAAAAAATTCAATTACCTTTGAATCGGCATACAATCAGAGAAAATGGAAGTTGGAGATTTCTAGAAGAATACCTGAATTTCGATTTTTAATATAATAGTAGCAATACAATTGCAGTAAACTCGCGAATTAATGCCTGTAATTGTTTTCTTATAGTGTTTTATCCAAGAAAAAGTGGACGCGATTTCTTCATTTGTATTTTTTGATTGTGAATAAGTTTGTGGTTTTGCCTTTGTTATGGACCATGATTGTAACAGAAATCATGCATTTTTTAAAAACTACCATTCTAACAATCTTATTTCAGAGCAAGTACAATATTTACAACCTAAGCAATATGAGTATCGACTAAACATACTTGGTATTTATACTGGGTTACGCTAAATATCAAAACCTATAAATTCGTTTAAACCTAGAAAGTTGGTCAAATTTGTAGTTGGATATATTTTCAATAGAATATAGATGCCAAGTGATAGTTATAAACAAATGCATTTTTTTACCCTCTATCAATATTTATTTTCGTCACTGCTGGACACCTGCATGTCACTGATTCTACAAAACTTTTTCTTAGTCACTGGCTATACACACCATGGTTAGCCTTAGCATGCCGGAACAGCAGTGTTTATCATGGACAATTTATTTACTTTATTTTACTTACAGTACAATCCAGGTTAACCGAACTAAAGGTGGGGGTGGGGGGGGGGCGGTTCGTTGAACATTTTTTTCGGTTAAGCCCTGAACAACTATTGATATTTCTTTTTTATCTAATTGCAGTATGTAATTCTGAAATGTTTCGAGAGTAAAACGAATTCAAAACTCCCTGTTTAGGCTACATTTATGTTCTGCATTAAAGTTGACCGTCCGTCGATCGCAATTTCCCGGGCACAAGTAAACAATATCGCAACTAATATCGTTGATATCCATTTGTAGCGGTTACAATTCACTGCCTTCTCCTTTTTATGGTAGGTGGCGCTACTAGAGCCATCCGGGTTTTTCCCATGATGCCTCTCTTATTCTTCTGTGTACTTGTATTGTGTTGTTGTTCTCTGTCTTGCGTCTTGTACCTTTTATTGTACTGTGTCGTGGAACTAAGCCATCTAATAAAAATGGTTCCTGAAATTGAATTGATTCTTCAACAGCGGCATTCCACATAAACATGAGTCTCGTCCCTCTACCTATTAATTTTAATTTTAGTATTCTAAAACTAATCATTGACATTCTTTGGGAGGCTTAAAAGAAAAAAAGTGTGTATATCGTTGCAAAAGGACTCGCATTCGCGATTATTTCCGAGCAGAACAATACGGGTTTTTTTCGGTTTTCGATTTCTGAGGAATTTCGGTTAACACGAGTTCGGTTAACCGGGGTTTCATTGTACTTATTTTTATTTCCATTTGCGAATATACACTTTTATAGAATAACTGAGATGTTTAACATGGATTTAAAAATAAATTGAAATCACTATTTAATAAGCATGTTTCAAATATCAAAAAAATATTATTTTAATTATATTATAATGTTATAATATTATTTTATTATGTTATTATTTAATTATTATTTATTATTAATTATTTTCCTAATACTCACAAACGGATGCAAGTAAATTTGTGAATTTTTCTAGAATAAACAAAAAAGCAGACCAAAACTCTTGTCAGCCATCCATGTTCTTCGGTGAGATGAGAAAATAGTTGTTGTCTTAAAAAAATAAATATTCTATGTTACAAAATACAAAAAATTATGTCTCAAAATGGTGTTAGCAATAGAAATCCGTTCTATTGTATTTTAGCTGCATTTTATTTCATACTTTAACATTTTAATGAACTAAGCAACAGATTTTCTTCAAAATTATTTATTAATATTTGTTATTACCATAAAAATAAAACGAATGTAAGAGAATAAACGAGGAATTAAGAGAAATTATTTTTTTAAAATACTCTTTAATTAGTGTACTAAAGAGTAGAATTTCACATTTTACTTATTTTCTACTTTTCAGTCTTTTTTTATAATTCATTATCATAAATTTTTGGGAACCTTGAAATCAATTTTTTAAATTCACTACCAGGTAGCGCCACTCGTACTGAATAAAAATTTAATTGAATTAATCAATTACCTGATAACTAAGTACTGAAAATTTTAAAGTAGTGTATTTTCATCGAGAACACATAAGTGTACAACATTTCAGAACTCTAGCATATCAGGAAGTGAATGAAAAATCGATTACAAAATTCCATTTTTACAAACATTAAACAAGTCAAGTTAAATAAAAAATACTTAAAAATTCACATCTTGTGAATATTACAGCATTTCTCATTACTTTATTGTTGAGACGCCAAATTTAATTTTGGCCAGAAGCCATTTCATTTTATTTTATTTATCATAATTTATAAAAAGAAAATTTTTATCCATGTTTTAAATTAATGTACGAAATTGTGAAAATTTCCTAGATTCAAATATTTGCTTCAGAATTTTCAACTGCCTAAAGAAAAATTAATACTTTTAACATTCTTATAAAATGTAAGTTAGCTCAGAAATTGATGGATGGCGATTCACATTCAATATTTTTAAAAGCAGGTTATAATTCTAACAGATTTATTGGATTAAGATTTTGCCGTATAGATGAGATCAATATTCAGATCCGAAATGTGAACTGCTTATGTGTTCAAATAGTTCCCGTAGCCGGAAAGATTTCGAAACACTGTGGTTTACAATCAAATTGCTAAATGGTTTCGAAAAAATTTAACTGAATAATTTTCAAATAAATTGTTAAATATCGCTTAGCTGCATAGGCTAACACTGAAACCATACTTTCATGAAAATAAAGCATCTCTTTATAAAAAATTGTACTAACTCTGTAAAAGAGTCCAGTTTTAAGAAGTTTTTATCACAAGCAAGTAATACTCAAAAGAATTAATGTACTTGTTCCTCAAACATCAATCAACAAAAATCAAATAAAAAAATTGCTTTCAGTTTTGTAAATATAATAAAAAATATTGCACTTTATTAGGCAAAAAAAGGCCAAACCACTTCAATGATAACTGAACATAAAAGGAAACGTTTTCGGCAATAAATTCGGAATATTTTTCAGTCTATTTTATATTATTTGTTAGTTCTTTGTGTTCTAAATATCAAGCTCATAAATTGAAAAAGGGTTGCAAGAAAGAAACTGCTTTACAGAATTCCAGTATCCTATGTATGAAAAGAAAATATTTCTTCCCCTCCAACTTTTGTAAAAAAGTAATATTTCCATTTTCTGTACAATAAACTTCCAAGCATTTTTAATATATTAGAGCGTTCATAAAAGTAGACTTTTCTTTAATGTTATAACGAAAAGTATTTTTGTATAGCATTTATTTTCTTAAAAAAATAGAAATACTTGAAGCTTCAAAAGAGTTCATTTCATGAGAGGCATCTGAAGTTTTTCATAGAAGTACCATCTGTGTAAGCGATAAAATTACAAGTTTGACAAAATTTCCAAACTCTTTCTTTCGCGCTTTCTTCCCAGTTCTTAATATTTTCTGATCGTATTATTTTTGTAAGCAATCATTAACTTGTAGCAAGACCCTTATAAAGTATTAGAAATCGGTTAAGCCAAAATGGGAATGGCAAATAAATCTGAAGAGTAAGTCAGAGAAATATTTTAACCCATTAATATTTAATACTAGCAGTACGCGCACGGCGTTGCCCGTGAAATCAGGACTTCAGCAAAATGAAAAAAAACGCCCACAATGACATGAAAAAGTCCTGAAAACAAAACAAAAGATACACATTATTGATTTCCCCGCTTATTTTTCTTCGCGATGATGACATTTGAACTGTAGAAAATACAGAGTACGTTAATCCGAAACGATATTAAAAAAAACTGCAGCGTGAAAATGATTATTAGAAAGCAAATAAGATATGCGAGACATAAACACGTTAAGACACTGCCGAAAATAATAATCGAAGTCATTCAGTTGAAGGTTATGACGTCACCTGCGCTCTGCAATGTCAGTCAATGAAGTTTTCCAGCAAGGTTCCGGAAAAGTGTCGCGGGAGGGAGCTCGGTAGAGAAAAATATATTTCAACTGACCAGGAAAAAATTAATTTAAAAAAAAAACGAGAAAAAGATATTTTAACCGTTCTTGTTTTAAATACAACAGAACCGTTCCAGTTATACGCTGAAAAAATTTGAAAATAATAGTGTTATTAGAATGTTGGATGCAGCAAATTTAAAAACAAAAATAAAATTTCGATTGTAAAACTATTTTTAAAAAAATTCTCAAAATTCAGTAAATTACGTTAAAAATTCAAAACTAACTTCATTAGAACGCAAATCGTGTGCTCTTTTCGATGGTGTGATTTTTTTTTCGATGGTGTGTCTATTTGTTTCGTACAGTTATTCAAAACCATTCTATTGAGAAATTAGTGCGAAGAATCAACCAAAACAACACAAAACATTAAATAAAAAATTTTCTAGATTAAATTTTAAAATTGCGGCTTCGATATGCATTGAGTCACCATTAAGACTGTGTGCCAAATTGCAAGGTTGTAAGTGCGATAAATTCATCTGGACATCGCACACAGGCACACACATACACACACACACACATTGTCATCTATAAGTAGAGATATACAGCCTAAATCAGTAAAAAATTATTTGTTTTTTAACTCTAAGTGCAAAAGTTTCTTTTCTTTTGAAAACTTCAGCTAATCCGAATGAAACTACGTGTCAAGAATAATTTCAAATTCATATATTATTTTCATAAAACATGCCAAAGCTATTTATTCTTAAACGAAAATGAGTCGCAGGATTTTAGCTGGTAAGCTAAAAATAGTATGGGAAAACTTTTAAATCGTTGTTAAGAGATTTTTTTAATATTGTGGTAACTTTTTTTATTCATTTTTTCGCAAAAAGAGGCACCATTGTCCTTTTAATTCCTAGATTATTTCGTCGAAAAAGCTAGAACAAGCAACAAACCAACACCCAAACACTTAGTTATTTAACAAGTATATTAGATACAATTAATTTGTATCCTTCTTGTAAAGACTTAGTATTAAATAAAAGAATGTACAGAGCACACTGTACATCACCCGACGCCAGTAATCTAGGTTTTGATCCAGAAGTTAAAACAACAGATTTTCACTCAAAGTACCATTTTGCCCTTCTAAGAAGCAATATGTCATTTCCAAAGATATGATATTCGAGTATTCGTATTTTCTAATTAATTTTAAAACTAC
Source organism: Araneus ventricosus (assembly GCA_013235015.1). Classification (NCBI taxonomy): domain Eukaryota; kingdom Metazoa; phylum Arthropoda; class Arachnida; order Araneae; family Araneidae; genus Araneus; species Araneus ventricosus. The sequence continues at coordinate 42,850 of BGPR01000140.1, read as the reverse complement.
TGTAAACCGAGACAACTTTGCCACATTTTTTCTCCTTCCAACTGCTTTGTAAAAAAAATTATGTATAAAAATACTTCAAAACCATCATAAACCATTAGTCTTGATCACCAATTTTACATTCCGTGGAGATATGATAATTTAAGTAAATATTTCTATATTAAAAACATAGAAAACAGTGTTGGCAAAGTTACCCTGGAAAAGGGAAAACTTTGCCAACTGTGTTAAAATCAGGGGGGAAAAACCCAAAACATCAGAAAAATATTTTTTAAAGTATGAAAACGCTGCACACATTAGTGTTAACTCTTTATTGTAAGGAAAGATACACAAAAATGTTCGAAACATGAACCAGCGGGAGTGTTCTCCCCTAAACTTTCTCGTATACTTCCCCAAAAAGATGCCATTTCTCCTTCCCCCGCGTGACTAAAAAAATTCGAACCTACTGTTATTCAGAATTCAATGACTATCAGAAGGTTTTTTATTATAGTGATTGAAAAATATCTCGGTAAAGAATCAAATCCAATGTGATGCCTGCCGATTAAAACGCATATCTATCGCACACTGCTAGGTTTCACTCTTGCCGTCTCAAGGACAAACTGACGTAATTCGCTCCTTTCGCCTGCACAGAAGACTGCTTCAAGTACGCATGCGCGTGGAGATTTCAATAGTAACCAATCCGTTAATTATACAGACCGACAGACAGTCAACCCTTTGACGGATTTGGCCCAAAATTTTATACGGACCTACATTCATGACGATAAAACTGTGTACCAAATTTTATCCATCTAGCTATTCGAGTTTTTTAGTTATAGTGTTCACATGACTTCGGACATACATACAGAAAGACTTCCCGTGGACGGATTTTGTCCAAAATTTGACAGAAACCTACAAATTATGTTTAAAGACCACATACCAAATTTCATCCCCGTAGCTCTAATAGTTTTCTAGTTATCGTGTTCACATACATATATGATTCCAAAATTGTGTTTTTCGAACTCAGTTAAGTCTAAAACGTGGAGCTTCGTCAAAATCTCGAGTTCGAATCTTTTGACGATTACAATACTTTCTCTTTTTTCTTCGTATACGAGAAAGTAAAAATGGAATATTTAAAATTCACAAACATCAAAATTTTTTTAAAAAATTGACCATCTCGTCAGAAAAGGTTAATTTTCCACGGTTCTCGTGGTATGGAGGGTCAATTATGTGCACTATATCTTGTTCATTAAGTAAAGATTCATCAAAAGTGTTTGGGAAGTTTTTCACGATGAGTTGCAGATCAATAGCATCAAGAGGCATTCCCCAATATTGCACAAGTAAGGACTTGTTCGAGGATCTCATATGAAGAATATCCTTGAAGAGCTGCTCTTCTCTGTTCTGCTCAATAAAATCTAACGCCCTATTTTCCTCGAATGGAGACACTTGACTTTATTCTCAGTGGTTCTTTGAAGCATATTATACCCATTCAGACGCTTTTCCATTGCCCATTTCCTTATTAACCACGGCAGGGACAGCAAAGTACAACGTAGTATCATCGTAATTTGGTCTCCCAACTTGGTCCTAATGCATCTTGGTATTAGAAATACTTATAAAGCAAACACGAAAAACACACAATTTGAAAAAAGTATTTAAGCATTTGAGAAAAAGACGAAACTCTAGATTGGCAAAGTTGTCCCATTTTCACACAAATTCCTGATGCAACATTGCCAAGTTATACGATTAAACCAAAATGCAAAATGAAATTCACATCTAAAAGTGATTCTAAAATGGAATTATATGCTGTATTAAACAAAATATGCAGTTTTCATTAGATATGAAAGAAAGGGTTGTGCGAATCACTAAGTTGACCAATAAAAAAACATGTTCTACAAGCCGAAAACAAATACGTTGATTAAAACTTGTGTACTACAGATAAAAGTTAAAAAGTGCAAAAAAGTTATTGTTAAATGTCTTCTCTGTGCGATTAAATTATTGGGAACTTTATTGCTTGGTTCTGGAACTTGGTGGAAAGGGCGAACATAATTTTGTTCAAAAACTGGCAAAGTTGTCCTGGTTTATGGTATAACACTAGTTGAAACTCTCTTCTTATAAAAGCTGCCAATTTAGTAAATAATGTATCTCTTACGGTTAATGTAGATAATCGGTTATTATATATATTAACCGGTTATTATCTATAACTACCGCGGAGATTATATATAATAACAGGCTAAAGATCCGTTAATTATGTATAATAACCATTTCTCCACATTGACTTGTAATATATCAATACTGTAAATTCCAGCTCATACATTCAGCACTTTTCTGTTTAGTTTTAGTTAGTTACTTTTCTGTTTAGTTTTAGTTAGTTATTATATTTGAAATTTTCAATTTAAGAAAAATATTTGATTTACATAACAGAAAATCTATGCGTGCCTTTACCAGTGAAAGATTATTTTGAAGTTTTGGATCGCATACTTGTTTAAAAATTTCCGAAAGGATTTTCTTCATAACAACTTGTTCCACAAATTTAATCCAGGGATGTAATAAGATTATCAGAAAATTTCTTCGAAAGAAGATTTTAACATTTTAGGAATGAAAGTAAAGTTCAGTGTAATTCAGTTTACTTGAAATAGTAGTATTTTTAAGTTTTTATTTATGTTCTACCATGAAATGTGCAGTCAACGAAAGTTTATAGTTACTCAAAAAATTCCAGCATTAACAAAATAAAAGATTTTATTCTCAGTTTTATGCAACTGAAATCAAATCAAGCCTATTTTCCCGGATTCTCCGAAGTTAATGATTACTTTCTTGGAAATCCAGTCGATTCCACTTTTCCAAATAGTAGATAAATGAATATCTTCTTGGATTTTACAAGAGTAACCCTTTAAAGAGAAATATCTATTCCCATAAAGAAGGTTAAATCTCTCTTCTTAAAGAGGAAACAATAACAACTTCTCTTTATTTAAATAAAGTGAACATTCACTTGTAAGAAACTTGCCGAAAATTTTACATTACATAATTCATTACTAGAAAGTAAGTTTTTTATAAGTAGAACTTAACCCGGGGTGAAAAATTACGACAAATTTGAAATAAAATTTATATAATTTAAGCAAATGAAGGAATATGATAATATAATAGCCATTTAATGAATTTTTTTCAAATATTGGATTTATTGAATTTTAAGGCAATGGTAATGCGCTTTAAGTATTCCATAATAGAAGTGAATTAAATTAGGAATTGAGATTTTCAAACGAGATAAATGCTAGTAGTAAATTTCTTTAACTCCATTACATTCACCATAAATGCATCGTTTAATTTCCTTATTCTAATTTATTATATTGTTTTTAAATGTTTCCAGGTTATTTGCAAAAAAAAAGAATAGTAAATTTTAGCTACTATCCTTTTTACAGCAACATTTATGTAATGTAAATGGACTCCAACAATCAGTTCTCCGCACCTTTTCAAATCGAATGTTCCTTACCATCATTATTGCTTCCAACACGACGACAGAACACAACATGGAAAGTATAAAGTAATTGAATGAATAAACAAACCATTTTAAAAAAACAGCATTTGTTAATTGTATCTTCAATCACCTATATAGAAAGCTAGATGTATTAGAAATTTATTTCTATTTAAACATTATTCCGCTCTCGACCAAAGCGAATCGAAGATGTAATATGGCCATTTTCTTTTGCTGAGTTGATAGATCTTAGATGTACTTAAAATGTTCTCCCACTGAAAATCAGTAAGCAATGACTAGGAATTACCTCTCGTTACAGGCGACACGGCTAGTAATTTGCAGGTAGTTCGTAAATATTAAAACAGATTAAACGTCAGTCTGTAATTGTTATTTACAATTCCTATGGGACTCTTTACCAAACATACTAGAAGCTGCAACTGTGTTGACAGTTCCCAGTAGTACAAAGATATTGCACAATATTGTACGATATTGAACAATATTGTTTAATATTATGCAATATCGAACAATATTGTACAATATCGTGCGACATGTTGTTCTACCTAGGGTATGGTGCCGTGAGAACTATGCCATACAAGAGCCTAATTACTATTGTGATATCGTTCTAGAGCCTTTTGTAATTTGCATTTTTAGTTGTTCTGTTTGAGTTCTCTTCTATGATATGGCAACAGTCTTCTGCCAGCGATATATATTGCTATGTTTTGTGAAATAAATTGCTTAAAACCTTTCTTGTAGTTTCTTTTATTGCGTTAATCTTGTATTTTAGCAAGCGTTAGAGTTTAACGTCTTTTAATATATTTATGGTAGGATGATATAATAATATATTGGAGTCGGGTAACTCTTCATTCATCCTCAGCCATAAACTAATCAGAAAGCTCAATGAGAACAAATAATTTGTTCAGTTACCTTTGGATTTATCTCCATAGTCGATTTACCTCTGTGGACGGAGAAATATTTGTTTCATTAGTGCCCTGTATTACAGAGCAGAAAATATTAGTCAGGGTGAGCCATATGGTTTAGAACGCCAAAGCATTCGCACTTCGATTAAATATTGTCACATGAAATTCTATCTGTATAGGATTCAGGATACTTTTCCAGTAGATCAATGCCCTTTCCTGGGTCACCTACAATATATTGCTCTACCGAATATGTACTGAATAAGCGTGTTGAGCCGCAGCTACTATTGACAAATTGTAGATGAATATTAAACCTGCGATGAATTAACTTTCACAGGAGCAGCTAATCGAGTTCCCTATTGGTCAACATCTCTCCGAGTTATGATGAATTATAACTTGTAAAGATAGGGCGCGGAAAATATTGATTATAGCATGTTCAGTTTGGCTTACAGCTTTGCCATTTCAATTATTTCCATGATGCAGCAAATGTATTTATTCTAAATTTGTTCATCTTCAGTTGACTTTATAGTTTATTTTAAATAAAAAAAAAGCCTTTAAATTTAAAAATAAAATGTCACATCTATTAAAATTTATCTCGGTAGAGAAAAAATTTGAAGTGAGCAGATTTTAACATTCAGCAACAATTTAGAGTTTGTTAATATATTTGTTATAATATTTAAAGCACAAAAACAATCACAAAGATTTATATTGTAAAAGTACTCGAAATTGGTGAAGTTTTATAGTTTTCTTTAAAATTAACTTTCTCATTAGAACTGGTCAAAGCAGATAAAAGGACAATTTAAACTATTAGTTAGTTACTAATCTTAGTTACATGTCGTATATTGTACAAGGATAATACTTAGTAAAAACATTACATTACTTACTCAAATCGTGTCGTTATTTTACTAATTAAAACTGTCTCGTTACGTATATTTATTGTTCGATTCCGTGCAAATTAGAAGAACATTTCGCCAAACCACATACAAAAAAAGTAAATTTCAGATTTTCTTGACTTCACTCGAAAATAATGCTTCTACTTCAATTGGCAACATTCTCCTTTCCCATTAGAACAAAGTAAGCTTTCGAATAAATCTTGGCTGCTAAGGAATACAAAATAAAAAATCTTTTACTTTGTACCGCAGTTAATCTTTTAATGGAAAGCTGAAGCACGTTCTTAAATGTACCGCATTCGATGCCAAGAGCTTTTGCGCATCAAAATTTATTCGTATTCACACCAAATGACAGTATTCCATTGAGAATATTATAGAATGCTCTAATAACAGTTGCTTCGCATTGAAGCTATTAAAGAAAGGCAGGATATGTATTTTTGAGCTTCTAAAGCGGAAACATAAAGGGATTAAAAGATAGTTCGACGAAAGATATAATAATGCACTAAAAATGAAAACATGAAAAACCTCTTAGCATATTTTCGTTTAATGTTTTCTGGAAGATGATTAAATTGAAACTGAATTCATTATAAAGTAGTATTCGAAAGAAAAATTTGTATTAGCTCTTCAGCTTCATAAAGGATTTGTTGTGTTTTTAAGTGAAAGAGAATTTGATGAACATAAGAGAGTTTTTAATACAAGAGTTATTCAAAAATTTTGAACTCGAAAACTACTTAAATTTTAAAAAAATTAATGAATGATGTGTCTTCATGAAATTTTAAATCTAAAGAGCTTTGTAAAAATGTTTTATCTTTCGCAATGCCATACTAAGCTTCCGAAAGCATATTTCGTAAGGGCCTCGGGTAGTTACAAACAGCGACGTCGTTTTGCGTAACGCCTAGTAAGCTAGAAGAAGGCTTGTTGCAGAACGACAACGCTGTTTACGAAAATCGGAATTCTTTAATTATCTAAACATCACATGTAAAAGAAACAGACGATGCACCATTCTCTTTTTATCAGTGTCTTTGCATATTACACTGAAGTGCCATAAGTCATGAGATAGCAATATGCAAATATATAGATGGCAGTAGCATCGAATAAGAAATGTATAAATTGGCAATAAATTGTCAGGGCTTTCTTTGTACTCAAGTCATTCACGTGAAAGATTTTCTGACGTGATTATGGCCACACGATGGGAATTAACAGACTTTGAACGCGGAATGCTAGTTGGATCTAGACGCATGGAGCATTCCATTTCGGGAATTCAACATTCCTCGATCCACAGTGCCAAAATTGTGATCAAAACACATAATTTCGGGCATTATCTCTCAGGGACATCGCAGTGACCGATCGCGTCTTCTTAATGACCAAGACCAGTGCCGTGTGTTTAGAATAGTCAGTGAAAACTAGTGTTCCTTAAACATCGATAGACTATTGAAGCCAAGTCGATAGTATCGGGTTTTCGGAAGTATCGACTGAAACAATCGATGGTATCGACTTTCTCAAAACTATCGACTGACACAATCGTTGGTATCGACTTTCTCAAAACTATCGATATTATCGATAATTTTCTCCCGGGCAATACTATCGATAGGCGTATTTTCAGTCGATAGTTGAACTATCGATAGTTTCAAAACTGTCGACTGGAAATATCGATAGTTTCTAAACTATCGACTGGAAGAACGCCTATCGATAGTTCAGTCAATAGTTTTGGAAAACTATCGACTGCACTATCGATGTTTAAGGAACACAAGTGTAAACAGACAAGCAACACTGCGGCAAATAACAGCAACAATCAATGCGAGACATACAACAGAAGTGTCGGTGAGGACTGAGCAGAAGAATTTGGCGTTGACGGAATATGGCAGCAGAAGACAGACTCGAATACCTTTATTAACAACACGCCATGGGCCGCGACGCCTCTGCTGGGTTCGTGAACATATCGGTTGGACCCTAAATGACTGCAAAAGCGATGCTTGACCATATTAGTCACAATTCCAGTTCTTAACACATTCATCGCTGCGGTCGAGGTATCTCGTCCTTCAGGAATGTTCGCTGCGCACTAGAATTTGACTTGCACAACAAATTTTTTAAGTAAAACATGTTAATAGATGTCCGCAGAATACGTTCACCTCTTTCTTTTTGATTATAAATTGTCTAGAGCGACCACGGTTACTTTTTCTTCCTTGAAGCTTGCATCTAATTCGCCTATAGCGATGAATCTTAAGAGCTGATGATAGGGTTCTAGTGTGGCGCAGAACCCACGAGGCCATGGACCCAAATTGTCAACAAGGCACTGTGCAAGCTTGTGGTGGATCCATATTGGTACGGGCTGTTTTCACATGGTATGGAATGGATCCTCTCGTTAAATTGAACCAGTCATTGACTGGAAATTGTCATGTTCAGCTACTTGGCAACCATTTGCAGCCATTCAGTCTTCATGTATCCAAATAACGCTGGAATTTTCTAGGATGACATTGCGCCATGCCGCCGTTCCAAAATCGTTCGCGATTGGTTTGAGAAACATTCCGGACTATTCCAGCGAATGATTCGGCCATCTAGATCGCCAGACAGGAATACCATCGAACAAATATGGGAATGATCGAAAGGTCAATTCGTGCACAAAATCCTGCACCGGAAAACTTTCGCATTTATGGACGGTTGTAGAGGCAGCATGACTGAAGGATGACTTACTTCAGGGGACGACTTATAGAGTCAATGCCACTTTGATTTGCTACACTTCACCGGGCAAAAGGAGGTCCCACACAACATTAGGAGGTATCCCCCATGACTTTCGGCATTTCAGTGTATAAAACAATTAACAAAACAAGCATAGCCTATAAATGAAACTTTGTAAAAAATTGCAAGTTTCCGACCACTTTCCAAAATAGCAGCATAAAATCATCTATAGCCAGTGGCAACTCAAGTTGACAGTGCATAGAAAACTACGAGAGACTGCATCAACGGTTAATGACGTAATACGTGTTTCTCCTCATCTTAAGAATATATGAAGATATCTATAAAATTCAAAACTCTAGTTTTAATAAATAAAGAGTTTCATGACAAACATTTTCAATTACTCTAGTTGATCTCAATCATATCATGTACTTTTACAAATTGCATTCGTAATTAAGACCACTTAGCTTAGAGTAATGGTGCACCATATAGTTTCTTCCGTATTGTGAACTTGAAATATCACTCATTTTAATTAAACTGAGATTACCCTTAGAAAGGGATTCATTTATCGGAGCATGCCTTGGAAAATAACTAAAACTTCGATTAACCGTCAATCGTTTATCCGTCATCGTAAGTTTTACAGTATTACAATACATTTCTTAACATTACTACTCCAATAATGAAGTATGTATCGATCGTTTTGTAAAATCAAATACAATAAGTATGTATTATTCACTTTTAAAGGATTTTCTTTTCATGCGAAGCTAGCATCGAAATCACTTTCCGGTACATATGTTACCGCTAAAGCTCGAAAGCCGTTAATGTGCACATTACCTAGATAATCTGCAGATTAACTGGTTTGCTCCGTTAACGTGCGGAATCGAGAGTTTTTCGCATTTTACCTAAGTAATGTGCACATTAATGGCTTCCGTATCGTTAAAATTCAAAAGTTTGTTTCTCTCATTTCCTTTTCCTACACCTTCCCCCCTCCACTTTTAGTTTGATTTCGCCTGTTTCTCTCATTCCCTTAATTGTAATAATATTTTAAACCGTTTGATTCTTTCGATTATAGTTTTTTAATTGATTGATGATTGATTCTATCAACTAATTTGTTGATAGTTTGATTATACTAACTTGATTCTTTAGATATCGAAAAATAAACTAACATTATGTTAATTTCCTTAATTGTAATAATATTTTAAACCGTTTGACTCTTTGCATTATAGTTTTTTAATTGATTGATGATTGATTCTATCAACTAATTTGTTGATTGTTTGATTGTATTAACTTGATTCCTTGGATATCGAAAAATAAATAACATTATGTTAAGCGTACAGAAACGTTGCTGTTGTTCCAGCAAAGATCTTATTTTCACTTTAACGAGTGCCTAGTAGGTAATGTGCAGATTACCTAAGTAATTTGAGAAATGAAACAATTTTCGGCACTTTAACGGATCACCCTAGTTAATCTGAAGATTAGCTAGGTAATGTGCACATTAAATGATTTCTGCACTTTAGCGGTAACACATATACTCCTTAAGAGATTTCTGTTATCCGTCTATTCGGTTATTCGTCACAGCTCCGGTCCGGTTAATTGAAGTTTTACTGTATTATAAATGGCTAACATCATAAAGTTATTTTGCATTCAAAATTTATTTTCACATTAACAATACATTTCATTATGTAAAAGCAAAACAAAGATTTCCTATGAAAAGCTAATATTTGGACACCAATATGTAGAAGATCTACATTTTTAACAGATCATCTTTCTGCAAGCAAGGACAATAAAAATATGAATTTTATCTCTCAAACAATAAGCATCGCTTTACTTAAATATTCACACAATTTCATCCTGAATAACCTGTGCCATTCAAAGCCGTTGAATCTTGATGAAATTTTTAATTTAATGAATTTATTCATGTTTTTCAAAATGAATTTCTATAGAAAAGGGCAAGAAAAAGAAAAAAAAACTCTTAAGTAAACGGACGAGTAGATGGGTAAACTCTTTATTACTTTTTTTTACTACGATGTCGCTCGCGGTTTTTGTACAGCCATTAAATAAATAAATCTTGCTTTTTCTTTCTTGCGCCTAAAGAATACTAATTACTTCAATTTCAATACTTTTCTGTTCGTAACACACTTTTTAGAATTCGTTTCACAAGCTTGGTGAATATCCAGAACTAAAAACTTATTCTGAATGTTGATTTCTTTGTATTCTTAAACTATGCGTAACTTTTGTTTAGTTCTTCTGCGCGTTGTAATGCTTTTAGATCCCCAAGTATTGATTTCATCCAGCTTCTTTTCTAAAAGAAGTTCTACATATAATGCAAAGCTCATATATTCTCGATAAAAGAGAAATTTCAATAAATGGCACAAGCTTTTCTCTCCATTTAAAGCTGGATTTCCCTAAATAAAAAGACATAATCAAAGGATCTGTTCCCAAGAAAAAGTTGTGATCTAAACGGATATATATTTCAAGATGGAAAAAAAACAGCAGCTCATGGTTGTTCAGTCTCTACTTTAAACAAAAGATATTTCATACAGAAAACACTTCCTTTAAAACAGTAAATATGTTAAAATAACTTGAAATTATAGACAAAATCATTTTGTGTAGTTTCTATCAATACAGGGTCTCCGTGAAATCTTGCAATAAAAATCAGGTGTGTGACAGTGAACAGTATATGCCATATAGCATAGGGCAAAAGCAACTACACTTCCCATATAGAAGCAGAGATTTCCGATCAATGTCTCAACATATATTCTCGGTCATTGGTTTGGAGGATTTAACCATTTGTCTGAAAATCGAACCCGTGCTGTGTACCATGTTTCTGGAGAGGATATAAAAAAATTGTTCTCTCTCTCTCTCTCTCCACTGACCACACACTGTATCATAGTCTTATGACGCGGCATGTAGTTTATGGCCTTCAAAAGGATTCAGATTTCTCGATGGCTCCAGAAGGTTCGACGCATTTCCAGAGAGAAAGGCATGGTCATTAACATAAACTGTATGTAATATTCCGCCTAAAACAACTATCAGACTATTAATGCAAACTGAATGCACTAACGTAACGCTGCTTAGACTCAAAAACACCTAACAAAATGAAAATTCTTTACAAATTAAGATTGAACAATGAATAAGATAATTTCTAAAGAATTTTTATTTTGTTAGGTGTTTTTTGTATTTTCAATGTCTTCTTGGTTGCTTGCTGCATTTTGCGGTCTCCAAAAGCTTTGGTTGTATATTATTTTTAATTTATTCTTAATGATTTATGTTTTACGTTTAATTTTAATATTTTATTTGCTTATTAGTAACGCTGCTTAGGTTTTTATCTAAATTCTAGAATTTTTCAGAGATAACATTTTGCGTAGTCTCAAATGGCTATATTTAAAACAAAACCGGTAAAAGTGGTCAGGTGTTTAATAGGGAAGAAACTACCCCATTCCAAACAGACTATTTATGCGAATATTTTTAATTTTCATCAATACAAACAAATGTCTATAATGAATGTAATACAAAGTAATTGCACAGCAAAAAAAGAGGTGTGATTTTTATATGTTATGTTCTTAATATTTACATGTTAAGATTATTTAAGCTAAAGTCGTCTGCATTTAAAAATCGATATTTTTGGAACATCCACCCTATCGCCCCCCGCACACATTTTCTCGTGTTTAACCCTTATTTCCCGATGGTAGTACTTAAAAGTACTACTGTCGTACTATAAGCGTGATAGTAGTACTTTTAAATACTACTATCACGCTTATATCTTCGTAATTTGACCGTTTTTCCTGACAGTATTCACATGTAAACGAGGAATGTAGTTTCGATAGTTAGCAGTATATGGCAAATGGAAAAAGAAATATTTTTAAAAATTAATTAAATAAATTAAATTATTTTATTTAATTAAAAAAATTTAACATTCCTGTGGTTATTCTGAATTAAAACGTATCTAATGCCCCCTCCCCCCAAAAAAATTGAAAAGTTGCTGCTAAGTTAATTCGGCAAATAAAGTGTTAACGGGTTTGCTGTAATACTACTGTTCATGTCGTATCTCTCATAGCGCTTCGACTGAAATTGTCCATCATTCCAGTTTATAACTGTTGACGAAAGTTCCTGTTGGCATCAAACAGAACATTTCCTGGAATTATTAATAATGCTGAGCTCGGATAGGTATGAGAGCATCATTCTAGATCAGCCATTACGAAATTCCCATAGCCCCAGATTTCCGAGAGATTTTCCATCAACAGAAATGCATGAAAGTATGTTATGGATACAATCAAATGCCATGGGATTCCCAAACAAAATTTCAAAAGCCAACCAACAATGGGGTCTTGCACTGTGAAAACGGGAGACAATGCTCACCCGTGAAAATATCACTGGCATCTGAGGGCACTGGAAAACGAGGGTATTCCGCGAATGAGATGCTTTAAATCTGAAGTTTTAGCAGGTCATAAGGCCATACTTAAAATGCTTTTGGAAGTAGCTTAAAACAGAGGAATTTTCATTCCTTAACAGTGCAGGACAAAATAATTCTGTTGAAGGGAGTTTTCAAATAGTTTCTTTAGTAGCGTATTCTGGAATAACCAAATTACTTACTGTATATGTTCTGGGATAACATAACTACAAACATCTATTGAGCTTCCAAAACTCTTCAAAACTAACGTTTAACCCTGTTCTGTTTGCATTCACTATGCACGTGTAACGTTCGGGTCAATACGACCCGAACTTTAAATACAAAGTACAGGGGCCAATTGTGTTCTATGGTTTCAGAGCAAAATTATGTTTCAAGATAAATAAGATATGTTCCAACAGAATAAACTTGATATATTTGAAACACGATACAATGAATATGTAAATTTGTATGTAAAATAAAAAGATGAATTAAATTTTTTTAAAAAAAAATTCTTACCTTCCTTTTTATTTATATAATTCAAACAAAAAATATGATACATGTTGCTTTCAGATATGTTTTTATAATTCTTGTATAATATATTTGTTTTATTATCATTACTTGATTGACCCAACATGCACCAGGTAAGTTTATTACTCAACTGTAAATTAGCAATGGAAGTTAATCATAAACCAATTTGTCAATCATACTGTATTCTTTCGAGTATATTACGTGACTCTTTATTTGCATAGAGATGTTGTTTTTCATGAATTTATGAAACAATTAATAATTTGTCTAGTTCTTCTCAAAAATTCTTTTCGTAGAATTGTTTTCATTCCATTGCTACTTATTCATGTCCAGAGAATAATTGCATTATAAGAAGAACTATCAAGCTTATTATAAGCTAGAACCCTAGAGCAGCGTATTTTTCTTCCTTTTACAAATATATGTATTCAAAAGTTGATTAAGAGAATTCACAGCTCCTTTTCTGGTATCTTACTTTAATATCATTTCCGGCTTTTTGTCAATTCTGTTACTAATTGATTAATCATAAGGCATTGTGCTCATAAGAATGATGATCCATTCTTTTCCATAAACCTTTTCTCCTTCAATAATTGTCATTTTTGATTATTTCATTTTGAAATGAAGACATGAATACATTTTCAAATGTACTTTTACAACCCTTTTCTTGATGCTGAATACCTAGTTACGCTTAGAGAAGTTTTCAGGCAGCCAAAACGCGGAGGCTGATCCATTGACCAGTTTATATTTTGATGTTTGGACTGAATATGCTGCACATTATCAATAATTTGAATAACAATATTCTCATCATAATCAGAAGTTGAACTTCCTCAGATTTCTACCTCAGGTGCTCCTAGTGCTCCAAGGTCACTCTCTTGATTAAGGGGACATACGACTCTTAAACCTCGAAAAAATGGGGTGAAAACTGTCAAATTCGATACATTATATCTCTGAAACAATACAATTCACAAACTCCGTTTCTTTTCCTAGAAAAATATATGTTCTTTCTCTTATAGTACACACAATTTCAGCTCTTTGGTATGTATTTATTTGAAAGAGTAATAAATATGAGATTAATTTTGGAGAAAAAAATGAGATAGTCACATTGCGCGCATGATTACGGATAAAATATTGGTCTAAACACAATATTTTGGGTATCTAAGTAATTCAAACAGTCTGTTTAAGAAACTTAACCACAATTTATTAACATATAAAATTAAATTCTATTTTATATACCAATTTAAAATAAAATGTTAAAAATAATTAAAATATCAACTTTTCTTACCTTCGAAAAAAACTTCTTTGGGGAAAATATGAACAAAAATTGTGGTTCAGTTTGCAGAACATAGCACAATACCTATTCAGTAAAAAGTTTATGTAAAAATATTCAATAGTTCTTGAGATATTATGCGCGCAATATCAAAGAAACACATTTTGATATATAGCGCTGTAAAGATATGGCAATTCACAATGTTTGCGTTCAACAGCTGATATATATTCCTTCACAACTTTCATAATTACGGGAATTGTTTAACGCGGATTATTTTAAATTGTTCAGAATAGACTGAGGAATAATATATATTTTTTTTTTCTCAAAGTCGAAAAGTTTCGACGTTTAATAGTCGTATGTCCCCTTAACAGAATATGATACGCTTCCCTTTTACCATGTGACCTTCAGTCATGGGCTTGGTGAGATATGTAGAGTAAGTGGGAATAGAACCACCTCCATGATAATGAATGTAACTAAAACTGGAGCACTAGATTTATGCATTAAAAATAAAAAGTAATTATTAAAATTACTTTCCTATATAGGATGTGAAAATTTGAATATATTTCCTAAAAATAAATAAACTACTCAAAACAATCAACATATAGTAGAGTGCTTCGTTCAGTTATTTGAAATTTTTCATGATATTGCACATTTTGTGAAAAAGAATTCACAAGTTATTAACACGATTTCAAGAATTTACCGTAGTATTTTTTTATTAAAAAAAGAAAGCACCAATGTTCTTTTCTAAGAAAAAGACAATTGTGATAAACGCCTTCAATAATTGCATCGTTAAATTTTAACAAGCGAGTAATTCAAGCTCATAGACCAATTAAGATTAAGTTTCATCGTTTTCTTCAGAAAACGCGGCTATTTATAATCATTTAATGACCCATAAAAATGGTGATAATTACGGACTTAATCATCCATACTAATAAAA
>BGPR01000140.1:0-27811 GCA_013235015.1 Araneus ventricosus | reverse complement strand
ACAGAAATTTAAAAATTTCTTCTATATATATAACTAATTTCTGAAAGTTAATTAAAAATTTTTCCTTCATATTAACTTTATTTATCTTCTGAATTCTTAGTAGTATTAAATAAAGTTAATATGAAGGAAAAATTTTTAATTAACTTTCAGAAATTAGTTATATATATATAGAAGAATTTTTTAAATTTCTGTATAAATTTCCTTGCAATAAGTAATTATTATTTATCTTCTGAATGCTTAGTAGTATTAAATAAAGATAATATGAAGGAAAAATTTTTAATTATTAAGGCATATGCCGGAGTATTCTGTTTTTGAAGCAAGAGAAACCATGAATATCTAAGGAAATCAAACTAAAGACCTAAGGCTGTTCTTGCAGATTGTCCTTACGCATTAGTTTAAGCCCTTTCTACAATATAAGCACAGTTAATTATTTCATTGCCTCGTCGCCAACTGCAAAACTATTACGGAGCTTAGCAGATTGACTTCTACTATGTTAAATCTCCTCAGTTAAACGAAGTACGGCTAATGCTTAATGAAGTCCAAATGGCAAGAAATTCAATTTGGATGGCAATTGACTCCACCCAAAGCACTCTCCAATTACAACAAGACTTTGCGTTTCCATGGATTAAGCATCATTAGACTTTTAGTTGCAGCGGGCTCTCCTTATTAAAGGTCAACACTAATCATGCACTAAATGCGTGTCTCATTTGCTATTTCATTAACTGAACGTTTTCGAAACTTCTTATCGTATCGATTAGAACTGGCACCATAATTGAAGGAATACTTCCTAAGATGTACTCCATTCTATATGATTTTTCATCTTGTACTGCGCCGAAGTTATTCCTGGAAAGAATCTTTTATTTGTGTGAGCGATATAAAAGAGTTGAAATATTTTCAATTTGTAGAAGGTATATTTCGAAATAGTCTGTGAAATACATTCAATTCCAGTGAGCAGTTTACCGGGAAATCTGGGAAAGAAACAGGAGGAAAAGCTTTTCACTTTTAATAATCTGAAACCATCCAGTTTCATCGTTGTTCGTTTTAACGATTTCTGAGAAAATAATTAGTTTCTAATTTTCTAAAAATAGAACTTTCTACTGTAAAAGATTCTGACAACGGTGAAACCTTTTTTGTTATTTAAGTACTAAGCAAACTTTTAAAAAGTAATGGATTAGATCCTGAAATGTTACTTTTTTTATCTAGAAAGTTTTATTTTTAATAATTCTGAAAACTTTAAATCATTAATGAGAGATTTTAAATGTCTTAAAATGGGGGGGGGAATTAATAAGCATAATGATTTTTCCCACTTAAATGGTACTTTTTATTTAAGATTTTTTGTTAAATTTTAAAGCTATTTATAATCAATCCGAAATTGCTTTCTTACGAAAGAAAAATATTTTCAATAAGGTTTTGCAAACATATAATTAGAATTTACATTAAGAATTCCAAAAGCAATAAAATCTAGTTTTAAAAAATCGTGATTATTGTATTCGAGAAGTACTAAGAATTGTTAATTGAAACATTTTAATTACAAGCAAGAATTAAAATTTAATTTTGCTAAAATCAAATTATTTTTCTTTATATGTATGTAGATAATTAGAACATTATGGATGATAAATACTGAAACTGATACAGATTGAATAAAAATGGCCACAGATAAATAAACGGCAACAAAATAAAAAATTATCCACACGGTTCCCACAGAAGTAAAAGCTGTTGCAATTTATTTCTTTAGCTGACGAAATCAAAATTCTAATTCATTGTAGTGTTGCCCCAAACAAACAAAAACATGTCACATTACAAACAGAATAACAGATCCAGATTTTTTACACAATCAATAAAACATTCTTATGGGAAAGTATACGAGAATGTGGAGTATTACTTGTTTAAACACTTTCTAGTCTCAAATCCTTTGAGATGCTTGTTCTCGGAAGAGCAGAAACTACGGCGAGTTTTTCCACATATTACATTCATTCTTTCACTACATGCAACACCTAACAACTATAAACAATTTCTACAAATCATTAAATATATTCATCATTGAAATTAATCCGACTCCAAATCATTTAATATTTAAATCATCCGTTATTCCAAAGATAAATAAAATGCGCCCTATCGTTCTATATCCCTTTTCTTATTCTCTCCTATATTTTTACCAATTTTCAATTACAGTGGAACCTGGCTTAACGACCACTTCGCATAACGAGCAATAATCAAAGAACCATCATGAAACCATTTAAGGACCAATCTTAATATTGGAGAGTTTTGGAAATATCACCTCCACATCGTTGCCTGCCTCAAGATGGGGGTTACCAAAAGAACCCTCACTTCTGTTTGGAAGAAGCTTTGGCCGGAGAGCGTTGTCGAATGCGACTTTGAGGGGTTTGAGACAATACCTGTGAAGCTTGTAGTCAACGAGATTGTGTCTCTGACCAAGATCGTGGAACTGGAGCTGGATAACAATATGACATCAATGAGCTTGTGGAAGAGCCTAGTCAAGAGCTGACCACCTATATTCTTTTCTTGTAGAAAGCAGACGGGTCTTAATCTACACAGAGTTGCATTGTTTGTTTGTTTTCTGCAAATCGAATTCGCATTCCATTTTGGTTCATTCCGCGATAGAAGAAAAGATGCAGATGATTCACGCTCTTTAACAGTGGTTGGTTGGTTGTGTTGGGTTTTTTGGCGCAAGAGCCAGCTCTTTAACAGTGTTATATATATATTTCTTTGAATAAACGTCATAATAAAACCTTTTAAGCTTTTTTTCGACATGGATCCCATTATTGTATTTTACATTAATTTATATGGGAAAAATTGTTTCGCTTGATGAGTGTTTCGTATTACAAGCAAGAATCAATTATGCTCGTTATGCGAGGTTCCACTGTAACTTTTTGATTCCCTATTTTCTCTCTTCTAGACAGGAACTTGATTCGAGCACCATTTTTATTTAGTTGGTTGTACTACACAACTACAGCCTTGAAAATATTATTTTCTTGTAGAAAGCAGACAGATCTTAATCTATAATGGTAATAAAGAAAAAGGCATGATCCCGTGATTTGGTGCTCCCGAATTGATTTGATTCTAATAAATCTTTTTCTTTCATACTTCTTCCAGTTTGATATCATTTTGTGGCATCATCTTTTGTTTCTTTTCACTATGCTGCGTTGCTTGATGTTTTCTGTTTCGTGTGAAAAGACATACAATATTTTTCCATTACCATGAAAAAGAATAAATATTCTGTGATGATAGTTAACAAAGAAACCATTTCTGAATAATTTTATCGCTCTTTCTGTTAAATTTACTGTATAAATTCGATATTTAAAATCTTATCTTAAAGCAGATCGTGATGAAATCAAACAAAGTTAAAGAACAGTGCAGATCAATTGTTCGCCAAGAAATGAGAAACAAAGCTGCCCATCCATTTTCAGCAAACCAAAGGCATATATCAATTCATTTTTCAAAATGCACGCTTAGATGGAAATCGATCTTCTCTAGCATTTGAAATCATGCAATTATTTAAAAAATAATCTTTTAGAAATGCTAAAAAAGTAATGAAATACTAAGTCCGTCAAAAGTCTAAACTTAAAGTTGCTAATTTATTCAATAGGACTCTTGCAAAAAAAAGTTCTAAGAAATGCTCTTTTATAGCTTACAAGAAACCGAAAATACACGGTTAAAATTTATCTGTGCCAATCATTGATTCCAAAATTAAAAATGTCGCAGAAAAAAACAAGTTTTTTTCAAAATCTCTTAGATACAAAGCTAAATAACAAGACCCGTTCATATATCGAAATCCTCTAAATAAAAATAATTAATACAAAAAATGTCTGTTGGAAGCTTCATTTAAGAGCGTCTTTCGATAAAAATATCTTTAAAAAATCCTTAAAGAAATCTTGTCTGAGGAATTAATTACCAAAGCTAAAGAGTGCAGGGGGGAAGTACGAAACAATTAGGGAAGGAGTTCTGCTGAGACACTTCTTTTATTCCACGGCACGTTCTGTTTTATTTATGAAGCGAACAAAAAGAAGGAGTCGGAAAAAATTCCATTCGCATTCAAATGCGATTACTTCCGCGAAGAATTGACTGAAGTGACTTTCGGCTGCCTCCCTTCTTCCGGATTACACTAATAAGGCGAGTTATTAAATTCCTGAAAGGCTGGAAAATCTTTATATCCTCCTTTTGCTGGCTGAGCCATTTTAACGAATTCATTGTGAAGTAACTAACACAAAGGATACTAAAATAGATTTGAAGATTATTTCAGTCAGGTAACAAATTTTGTGAATTAAATGGAGGAAAAATGAATTCAAAAAACCAGTTGCAGGTCAGGTCTTATCTTCTAAAGTTGTGCTCTATTATTGATGAACTACAGTCGATGCTCGTTATAACGACTACACATTATAAAGACCATTCCATTATAACGACCAGTGATAAAATCCCCAACTGTGTTTCCCTATTCACTATGTTATTTTACTTCCGGGATAACGAACGTACAATGTCGTCTAATCCCAATACAACGTCCGAATTCAGCGAACACTCTTCCCGGTATTTTTCTAAAAAGAACATGTTTCTAAACGTAAATGACCTTGATTATTGTATTGCCAAGCTTCGTAGATTTAGAGTCTTCAGTGTTACAGTTCAACTTTGACGGGGGGGGGGGGCGCGTGGGAGAATTATCATTCACCACAGCGCGGAAATTAGAATAGCCTACAATAAAAAAAATGTTTCAAGTGCTATTGAGACTTTAAAATGTTTTATTGAAAGGCAGAACATTATTTAACTGACATGGAAAATTATGTTTTGCAAAAAGCACATATGCAGAAAAGACAAACAACCATTTCTGATTTTTTCTTTCGAAAATAAACGTTTTGTAAGTATATAACACCCTTTAAGCATATAACACACATTTTTTCTACTTTAAAATCTGTTTTAGTATATTTTATATTGGTATATTTTTAATTGATAAAATTTTATTTTTAATACCAATGATAAAAAATAAATTGAGCATTTAGTTGGAATCTCTTTAAAAATCGCTTATTTGTATGGAACTGCTGAGCGTGCATGTGTACAGTTTTTAATTATATCCACTATAGCGACCACTCCGTTATAAAGACCTTTTGCTGTGGGACGCAGAGGGTCGTTATAACGAGCGTCAACTGCATTATATATTCTAGCGAAAAATTCTAATGCTTAAAAGCAGAAACATTCCATTTTATTCGAATTCCTGCTTTTGGATATTCTGCTGTATATCCGCTGGGTCAGAGTCTGAAAGTAAATAGGAATATTTACACGATAATAAAAATATATATGCAAAAAAAGCCGATAGCATATTTCTATTTTGATGTTTGGTTTAGGCAGTGATATTTGTATTATATCCGAAAATGTAATATTTTCAAAGATTTCCGTTGTAATAAACTAAACATGTTATCAGTATAATAAAAATAAAATGAATGTCTCTGTAAGGCGATAAGAAGGGTATCTATCCCGGAATTTTTTTTTTATATACGTGATAATAATTACAATAAGGAAAAATATTTCAAATTAATTTCAATTATATATAAAATAATTAATTCATATTTACCGAAGTCAATTGAAAAATCTCACACGAGCGTATTAAGCTTGGATTCGTTTACTTGAATAAAGTCACAATATTCCCGTCTAGATCGTTTACTCGAATAAAGTCACAATATTCCCGTCTAGATCGTTTACTCGAATAAAGTCACAATATTCCCATCTAGATCGTTTACTCGAATAAAGTCACAATATTCCCATCTAGATCGTTTACTTGAATAAAGTCACAATATTCCCATCTAGATCGTTTACTTGAATAAAGTCACAAGATTACCATCTTAGACCAGTTTATGAAAATGATTGCAAGAGACGTATTTTATCTGTTTTGGAGTTCGTCTGATCAGCTTCAGAAATAAAAGCTTTTTGAATTCTCACAACTTTCTAAGCTTGTCCTATTTATGAGTGAAAAAGTTTCTGAATACTTAACATTAGGATGAATAGTAAAATTAACGTTAGACGCTGCATCTCCATAACTTCATATTGAAATACAATATGTAATGCATCGCTCTTGTTTTCACGAAAGGCAACTTCGCATGTATTTCAACACGATGGCGAGACGGTCTCATCCCTTTCATGCATTATTTCAACAGAGATATTCATAAAATATTTAGGTTTCTCGTATTTGAAACGTTATATGAATGCCAAAAGATGTTAATGTATGTGCTTGGCTATATTTCAGGTAAAAACAGTCGTTTGCAAATGTTATCGAAAAGGCAATGGATGTATTTATGGGATTCTCATGCAGTACGACAAACATGTTTCATTTTAATTATAAAACGTTCTTATTTAAGTTACAAAAACTACTCTAGGCTTAGAATCATACAGTTTATTAATATATGTCTTTCATTTGAGAAAACCTTGGATTTTCGTAAATATTCGAATCCAGTAAAAAAAAGATTTAATTGTTAAATTCTGCGTATATTTATGATGGACACTTTTATGTATTCTTGATCTATACTCAAAATTTTAGCTTAAACCCTTACAGGAAAATTCTTAATAAAATGATTTTTAATTAAAAATTTTTAAAAATTCAGATGTAACTGATCAGTATATAAACACAGCTTAATTTGAAAACCGGGATGTTAAAGTCAATACAGCAACTTTAAATCCTGTGTTGCCAGCTGCATAAATAAAATCTATGCAGCTGGCAGCAAAATAAAAAAAGTATTGAAGTTGGTAAAATTTGAAGCATATTTCCAACTTTCCATTTTCCATAAGAGACCTATTAAGTATTTGAAATTTAAAATTGCTAATTTTTAGCTCCTTAATTTTCTTTGGTTAGTTATTTGACTTCTAGAAAATGTTTTGCTAAGTACCACTTTCGGTCGGAATAAGAACCGGTGGACTTTTAATCCAATTTTAGTTTTCAAGATTACAATTTCAAATTCCAGAAAACAACTGCCACCTTCAAGAGCAGCCCTGAAGAAATTCCTCCACTTCAAGGAACGGACAAATGCAAAAATCGATTGTTGTCGCAGAGGGAAAGAACAACTGACTTAAACGTTTACTGCAGTGACATTTAAATTTAATTTTCTTTGTGAGTTAAGCTTGCAGCTCGAAGACGACTGACAATAAATTCTTTTGAAGCAGCTTCGTCGAAGCTCTAGCCAATCAATCTAAACCAGATTTACCTGTGCCTTCGGACGAAAACGCAAACAGGATCCTGTGTTGCTTTCAGAAGAAAACAAAATGTCAATTTTTCGCTTCACAATTTTAAAATGCAAAGCTGACGCAAAAGGGAAACAACGGAGAGGGGAAAAAAAGGTCTTCTTATAGGTTCACTTCAAGAAAAGCGACAAAATTCTTGTTTTAAGTATATTTTCTGCTGAAAAATTCCTGGATGGGAGAGAGCTAAAAAGAATCTGGGGAATTTTTGACATGCACTTAAAGACTTTCAGTTCGGATTAAAGGAAAGTGTCTGTAATATGGAATAGAAACACTCGAAGAAAAAAGAATACCGCAGTAATATAAAAAAGAAACAAAATTCAAATAAACGTTTTTCACGATATAATTCCTTTGTTTATACCAAAAAATACCAGACAAAAACATGTAGTAAGAAATTTTTGAAACTATCTAATAGGATTTATATTGAGTAATGACAAGAAAATTTTAGTTCTTAATACTTCTAATTATCCTGGCATTTCAGAATCTTCTTCATAAGGCCTCATTATTCTGTTTAATTCCTTAATCTTTTCCACCTCAAATTATTATTTGTTAGTAAAAGGAATTAAAAATTGGGGGGAAAACTAATTTAGAAATATTTTGTAATTAAAACTTTTCATTTATTACAAATTAAGGAAGAAAAGTAGGCGTAGTACCACAAAGCAAGGTTAACAATATTTACCACACTTTTTAGGTACATATTGATTCACAGTGTCACAAATACATTACGTATCCTAGGTAGCTTCTGAAATGACATTGACGATTATGGGTTCGAAAACGATTGATTGATTGATTGATTGATTGGGGTTTTATGGCACAAGGGCCAGAATTGGCCAAGCTGCGCCAAACATTTGGGTTCGAAAACGAAACTTGGAGCTCTACAAGCACACCTATAAAACATTTCGAAATCGGATACCGAAAGCAAGTGCATCGGCATAGCCTCTTCAGCAATCATCGCTACCATACCAGAGATAATGTATGTGTGCAAGGTCTATCGATATCATAACATCGCATGCTAAAATCGGGGTAAGCATAGAGAGCACACATACGAAGAATTGGTAGCAGTAGATTGAACATGATAGGCCTCATCGCTCCCTATACTACCAATTGGAGCAGCCCTCTATCGTAGGGTAGTGGGAGAGAACCATATCTGCCGGGGACGAATGCAGTTGATGGACGAGACGCCAGAGGATTAAATCAAAAGATCACGTTGGAGCTCATAAACTTCCGTTGTTGCTTGACAATATTAAACTACACAAGGGATCATTTAAAAAGGTAAGCAATCCTTCCTTTAGCAGTCTGGGCTATGCGATTGTGTAGACTCTTTAGGGATGGCTGTATAGTGACACTGCCATTCGCCTCCGAGACTAGTCTTTTCTTTTCTCTCAAATAAATAATCAAAGTGGTTTATAACATTTTTCTTTTTCTGCCAATGTATGTGTTTGGTTCCCAAATTCTATAGACATAATGCTTGTCTTCTTGCGTGACTCTCTTTTTGAGGACAGCTTCATAATCTGAACACTTGTCCTTGTCACAGTGTGAAAATTGGACATTTGCAAGCTGCAAGTTTCCATCCTCTTTGCTCTGACTGTACGAATCACTTGACTTGATCATTCTGCGTCAAGCGGTTGTCTTTTTTTCAATGCTTAAAATGACAAATTTTTAATTGCATACAAAACTCTAAAGATGACACCGCGATTTTAAAATCATAGGGAAAACTCTAAGGATAGGAACATGCATATCGAAACGAGTCATTTTTACAATAGAGCATGCAGTCGCAAACGCAAAGGAGGATGGGGCTCTAAAACGGGTAAACCAGTTAAAGTGTGCAACATAGGATTAATGGAATACAAATTTACAATAGCACAACAACACCGTTGCTTGACTAACAACATGGGAAACGCGTATAGCTTCGGACAGAAAGTTCATTGAACACTTACTTAAAGTATTTCATGGGTTTTAATGTTTCACTGCATCCTATTCGCAATGTATCTGTCATGTTGTGAACGACTTTTAATATTATTTATGCCACTGTGTTATTGTGAATTTGTATTTTATTAAATCTGTGTTACATATATTTTTAGTGTATAGCTTTCTTTTATTTAATTCATCGGTAAATAGACCCCTGTAGCTCCCTTTCCATTTCCTACCGTAAAAATTGCCTATTTCTATATGCCTGACCTACCTTTACAATTTGTCCCACGACTTTAGAATCACTCTGCATAATTTATCTTAGATATTCCTTAGCATATGTTTTTGAATGCTACTCAGATCTGGAATTTTCACTGTATTCTCTAAAGTCCTTCCTTAATTCTTTAACATAAAAAAATGTGTAACCACTTAAGCAAACATTATTATCTGTTTCGTTATCTCTCAATCAAATTTAGAACGCAATAATTGTCGCGAAAAAATAAATAACTTCTTAAATACTTCAATTAAAGAAAAGATCCATCTAATTAACCAGGAGATTTAGCTCGAATGTCATTAGCTATCCCACAGAAACAAGCAAATAAGGCGATCAAGGAACCGTCTCGAATGAAAAAATTAATTAAATTGAAGATTAGCTTAAAATTCTTCAAGGAGTTTCTGATGTGATTTAATTATCTGATGAAATTAATTATTCTAGAGTGTAACAAAAAATTCGCATTCTTTGAAATGAAACCAAACAATTAAAATTCAATCTTCTGAAGCAAATTTTGGAAAACTAAAAAAGAGAATTCAGAGAAATTTCTTGATTATTTTATTTTAATGAAACAATAGGATGCAGTGACGTAGATTGACTTTTAAATTTCAGTTAGACAATGACATTTATAAAAAATTTCTCATTAGAAAGAAATAAACACATTTCGAAAGAATTTTTGAAAAACATTTCACTTCCGCTACATTTAAATTGAATTTTATATCGTGGCACAAGCGGCTGATTCTTTTGATAAATGGAAAAAGAAAGTTTGATCAAAGAAGTACAGTTTTTCCGACACTTTAATCGGAAGGAATTTTGTAGGAAATTTATATTCCATTATACTAAAATATCTCTATCCTAAAATTAAAAATGTAGGCGTCGTATTCCATGAGCAAATACTTATTATGATAAAATAAAGGTAGTAGAGGGGCGAGACTCATGTTTAGATGGAATGCCGCTGTTGAAAAATTAATTCAATTTCAGGAACTATTTTTATTAGATAGCTAAGTTCCACGACACAGTACATTAAAAGGTACAAGACAGAGAACAACAACACAAGACAAGTGCACGGAAGAAAAAGAGAGAGAGGCATCATGGGAAAACCCCGGATGGCTCTAGTAGCGCCACCTACCATGAAAAGGAGAAGGCAGTGAATTGTAACCGATACAAGGTGACATTTTAGGAAACAAGGATTTAAAATCAAAAAGTATCCATACTCACTCTAAAGCTTTGAATTTATGAAACCAATTAGTCTTTAGAAGATACACATAAAGCTGAAATCCTGCACTTTAGCTATGCTTGAAAATTATTTGTTATAAATAGAAATTTATGGTGTTTCTCCTTTTAAAATATTAAGAAATTTATTACTCTGTTCACCCATTTTCACTTCATCGTCGCCTTTCAAAAATTAGATAAACTTCACATTTCATTTCAAGTTTCAATATCTGTTGCCTCAGAGAATTTGAAATTTTAAATATTTTTTTTTTGCATTAAAGTGGGGGGTCAGATTTTCTGAAAATCGCTTTCTTCTTCTTTCTAATCCTCCTGATCTGAATGAGATCAGATCAATGAAGTCGTTCGCCTTCATCACCTCCAACACGAAATCCGGTCGCTTAAGCAGGTCATCATACACCAAGGCAACACAGTCAAGTAGATGTTGCGGAGTGCCCTCAATCATGTTGCACTTTGTGCAGGTATTGAACTTCTTATCACCACGAGAGAATCTGAGGGTTTTTAAGTGACCGGAAGCTAAACGAGCCAAAGCTGATTGGTCTTTCCTATCCCCCTTAAAAAGTATAGTAGCACCGGGGCCTTAACTACGATACCATGAATGAGCTGGTGGATGCCTCCAAGAAATGTTAACAAAGGCCTTTCTTCTCGAGTATAACTCAAGGAAGGGAAAAAAATCGATTGTTACTATCACATAACTTACAGCTTTGCGTGCACATATTTTTGTACACATTTACAGAAAAAATTGAACCATATTGATTTCATCTGTCTGTGAAAGTCGCCCATTACCCGGATGTGAGCAATAATGCAACAATACTGAATTTGATACTTAACACCACAGCATACCCCCGAACTCGGAGCCAGGGCGGCACTAAGGGTTCAACATTCTTTCCATCTAACCAACTGTAATTGTGTAACAACGTATTCATATTAAACATCTCACATCAGTCGAACTCAGATCTCAAGCAGATAAATAGCACTACTTGCATCTGCACTGACGAAAGTTCCTGGAACCAAAACCAGAAATTCCGAAGTCAGTTTGAGTGGGCAGTAATGGAAAATAGAGAAAGAAAAATATGTCAAGCAATAAAAAAATTAAATTAAAAGAAAAATTATTACTTACTAGTTACAATAATTAAATTGACCCATTAATGTCTAGCGTCCGTTTTGGGGAACCTACTTTAAGCAGATTGGCAATTCAGGGGGAGTTTATCGGGCTACAGCCCCCCCCAGAGCCAAGCCAGAATTCTTGATTTTATTTAACATCATTACAACCTGTTTTTTCTTAATTTATCTCTTTTAAAAAAATAATAAAATCGTTTCAACATTACTTTCTGGCTTGACTGGCTCGAAAATTTTCCTACTTTTGTAGTCATTCCACTTGTACTTGTAGCTTTAGCATGGTCGAAGACATTTTTTGGCTAGTTATTTCATTGTAATTTTTATTAAATTATCGAAAGTATTGTATTGTTTTTTATGATTCTTATTGTCAGGTGAGTAAAGTCTGTAAAGTTAAAGAGTTTTGGTTTACTTTAGCCTTCAGATTTTACCTTCATCACGAAAATACAAAATTTTTATGACCTCCGCGCCCCCCCCCCCAGACCCGAATCCTAGATTCGCTACTGCTGCTAAGAATACATCAAAACTCACAGAAATCGTTTTTTCAACAAAAGTTTACAAAAAATATTCGTTTCCTTCATATTCAGTCAATGGTAGCAAATATCAAGCGTTCGGTTGATAATGTAACCTTTTTATTTTCAAATCATACTCGAAAGTTTTTTGCAATGTGAAGAAAAGAAAGGCAAGTTTGTTCAATTATTTATCAATTAATTTACTTGCATTTAACAAATATAACAGTAAATGCAATTATAGGAATAATATATATATTTTTGGAAGTACTTTTTTACTCCTTTTGTCATCTAGCGTCTGGCGTCCTATATTTTCATCATACTTTCGGCAGAGAGGGTAAATTATTTTACAAACGCTAGTTTCTTTTGGATTTTATTAAGGATTTTTGCCTCTTGATTTTTCAAAATGTTTCTCGTTTTGCGGTTGGACAGAATTCAGGCCACAAAGGGTATCATTTTGATTTATAAAAAACAAGGGTAAGCAATCTTACCCTTGACAGCAAATTTTATCCATTTTAGAACTCCTACATGGTGAGTAGTCTTCGAAAAAGTTCGTCATACGAGTTCTTATTCATTTCTTCCATATTGAATAATTTCTTTTACATTCTAAATTCTATTTTATGTGTTTTAAATATTAATCGTTGCAATTTTTGATGATACAATCACTTGATGCTGTTGCGTTGAGCATGCAAAAAGGTGTATTGTTATCGTTTTTTGTTTAAATCTTCTGTTTCTTATATATACTTTTTTTTACCTTTTAATTTATATTTCTATTATTTGGAATTTAACCTAATTTTAAATTTTGTAAGTTTTTTTTAGTTTGAATTATAGCTCTAAATAGGGATTTCAGGCTTTGTAAAGCACTAAAATATACATTTTTCAGGCATGGTGATTTTTAGTAATCTTCTAGTTGATTTCACGATGGATAATATCAGCATACAAATTATTGAAAAAATGCGACTTGGTCATCAATGGGTTCAAATAATGATATATACAAGTTAGTTCATGTAAGTTAATACAAGAGTTCATTAAGAAATACATTTAAAAAGTTCACTTTTGTGGTCCAATTCAAGACCCAATATCATTAGAAAATCATCAAACGGAAATTCCAGTGTCATTTACCATGTATTTTACTGTAGAAGAGCATACATACATACAACACAAGAATATGCACAAATTCGAGAAACTGTAAAGATAGCGAATATAAAAGGAACTAACCTTGGAGCAAAAAACAAGGCATTTGAATTTTCCTTTTGAACAAAATTTTATTTAACTTTCCTTGCTTCATATATGTAAAGACTGAATCCTGTAACGGATTTTCACTCCCTGATGTAGTAGAGTATTTAATTTTTGAATATTTGCGTCTCTCTCTACACTATTTTAATATTTTCAGAACTTAATTATGAGTTAATACATAAATTTAATTAGATTTTAATGTTATTCGTTTGGCGCCACCTGATATTCAATTTGAGAAAACTTTGATTATAAAATTTCATAATATTTATATTAATGAATTATAAATTAAAGACTTTAAAAGTATAAAATAATTAAATCGGAAATATCTTTTCTACTTCACTAGCAAACACATTTTATTAAAAATTGTTTTTAAAATTTATTAAAAATGTTATTGGACATTTGTGAAAATAAACTGAATTTCTCATCTTACACATACAGCGTGATTACAATTTCTTGCTTGATGATGAAGATGGTGAAAATTTTTCAGTTTGCTTCAGAACTTATCTCTACTGATCTATTTTGGTATTTCCATATGCTTATGAAAGACACGCTTTGACGCAAAAAAATAAAATAAATAAATAAAATGATCTCCCATAAACATTCCAAAATAAGTGCTCCGATACAAATTAACCAACAAAATCATCTCTGAAAGCGGTAACTATAAGGATTATATCATATTCCTAAGTTGTAACTGGGAAATAGGAATCATAAGCTACGATGAAATAGTGACTCACAGGTTAATGCGGAGTTCACGGTACCCATCTTACTTCGTTCCTCTTCGGATCGCCAACTCTTTGCCGCCAAGAGCGGTTGCGCAATAATATTTTTAACGTGTGACATGCGCGCATGCGCGGAAATTAATCTTTTCATCGGTGTTTTGCACATCACGCCATATTGCGCCTCGTTTCGATTGCACTGTTTCGTTCCTCTCTTCGATGTGATTAGTCGATTCATTCGAATTTGAATAAAACTTCATTTGGAATTCTTCGGTTTGAATATCGGTTCAGTACTATGTATTTTATTCTGTGTGTTTCGGTTTTCAACGAATAAGCGAAGCTACGAATATTCCACTATGCTGACAACGAAGCCACTGATGTTTTTTTAACTTAAAAAAATTTGCCCGGTACACTCTTGAAATTCTGCAAGCATTGCGTGCGAAAATTCTCGATTTCGAAATTTTTTTAAAAACCTAGATTCCTAACGTTCGATGAAAAAGCGAAGCTACTAGTTTCCTGCTATGCTGAAAGCGAAGACGCTGGTGTTTTTTTAAGTTAAAAAAATTTACCCGGTACACACTTGAAATGTCGCAGGCATTGCGTGCTCAATCTCTCCTTTTCAAGTGACGCATGCGCAAGAGAGCAATAAAAAGCGCACTGCACATCCAAAACAGTATTTGGCGACGACACACGAAATTGCGCCAAGAAAAATTGGCGATAAACAGGTGGGTACCGTAAACTCCACATTTACCGAATCACACTCTCTTTTATAGGTCCATTAAAGTAACGCATGGAACGATCATGAAAGGCAAGCTCTTTTATTTCCTATAAAACGAATTTAAAAAAAAGAAACTTCAAACTTAATGTCTAGAAGTCACGCAAAACACTTCATTTGATTCAGCATGCTGCTATTTTGAGAAATTGATAGGTTAACAGGGTAATCGTATGAACTCAAAAGGTTCGGTCATTACTTCATGTAGTCATTATGAGCGAAAAGTAAATCATCATACGTCGTTTACTTCAAGAATGCCACCTTTTTTCTACATTTAATTTATTTGCATTATTCTGATTAAATAAGAACTATTTACATATATACAATGAATATTCAGGTTCAAGATCAAGATTACTCATATTTTCATAATCACTAAGATTATAAATCTGAGTTCACCCAGAAACAACAACAAAACAGAAGCCATTGCGAATACCACCTCGTCTCCCGCGCAACTATTTCTTTCCACTCTTCAATTCGCTTCTTTTGGCTGAGGGCGGAGTTTGAGTTTGGTTTTGTGGCGCAAGAGCCATAAGTTTGACCATGCTGCGCCAAACTATGTGGAGATCCGTCAAGATAAAAGTATGAAATTAATGTATAAAAAATTAATGGGAAGGAAATGCAACAAGGAGCACTGCTTAAATATGGCTGAGGGCGGAACAGTTACGTGGAGGTTGGTGGCATGATATACATAATTTGATTTATAACGCAAACAGTTAATCAATAAAAGAAATGAGTAAATATACTAGTAAATATATAAGCACTATTCTTACTATATTTTTAGACTTGTGTCACACATGCACTGAAAGACAATTGCTTTAAAAAATGAAACAGGTTAAAACAAAATAAGTCTTTTCAATGGGTAATTTTAGTTACTGAAAAAATTTCTTTCGGAAAAACAAGTAAATTTAAACACTTTTCACAAATAAAATGTCGTTAAAAAACCCATTTTTTGAGTAAAATTGTCTAGTATTTGAAATTTATAAGAAGCTAGTTTGTTGGGATTTGTAAATTGATTTTTCCAGATATTCTAAAATATTGAAGTAAAAAAATAACGTTATTTCAGCTATTATAAATTATTAAACATGATTTCAAATGGTACCAAGTAAGGGATCTACGTATATGAATGACATATTTCATTTGAATCTAATGAATCTTATTTTATTGTAACAAGACACGTATTCTACGCTTCATATTCTCATAAATATTGCCAGGTTCTATTTTGTTGCTTATCAATATTAGCATACTTCAATAACATCAAAGGTGTCCTTTAAAATTTAAGAACAAAACTCAAAAAGATAATTTGAGAAAAAAAATCACTATTATCTATAAAGAGTCTATTTTTATACAGTGCATGCTTCTCATGAATATTATCAGGATTCTATTTTGCTGTTTCTCAATATTAGCACACTTTAATCATACCAAAGATGCCATTTACAATTTAATTGCAAAACTGTAAAAGTAAATTTGGGAACAAAAATTCACTACCATCTATGAAGATTCTTTATTTTTATAAAGTGCATGCTTCTCATGAATATTGTCAGGATTCTATTTTGCTGTTTCTCAATATTAGCATACTTTAGTTATACCAAAAATGTCTTTAATTGCAAAACTGTTAAAGTAAATTTGAGAACAAAAATTCACTACCATCTATGAAGATTCTTTATTCTTATAAAATACATGCTGTGCTTTGAAAACAGAAAAGATACGAAAACAAGAATGAGTGGCAGCATGTTTATACAAATTCACACTAAAAGTAAAACTTGGGTCTATGTTCCTATTCTGAAATTCATACATTCCCAAAAACCTTGCCTTTACACCAAACGAAAAACTATTCCTGCTAGCCTCAAAATAAAAACCGCACAACCACTCCTAACTTTTTTCACTAATCCTTTTTCTGCAGGAGCAGTAGCCATTTCCTTTTCTACGAAATGCTTTGGCTTTCAAAAGAAATCGCTCATTCTATTCATTCCTGAACTTCCCTGCTCCATTCTTTATATCGCGTTCGTTTCGGAGTTCTGGAAGTTCTCTTTTGATGCTTTCTTCTCTTCCATATATTCTGTTTCGGGATCATTTATATATATTCTTTCTCTCAGTACTTTTTTTCTGGAAAATATCGAAAGGCGTACGCTGCTGCAAAATCTCGTGTCATAAAAATGTATGTCTGCTGTTCTTGAAAACATTTTCAGAAAATTTATGGCAGTCTTTCTCGTGGAATAATCAGCATGTGATGCCTGAATGACGAAAAGGTTGGGAAAACTGTTGCTATGTTCGGATTATTAAAAAAAGAATAAAAATTTAAGAAAAGTTTTAAAAAGGACGCTTTTACTAGTGTACCAAAAAGAAGAATTTTTTTTTGTCCAAATCTCTAGGTCGAAACAAAAATCGTAAAAGCGTGTGGCGATGATATATGTAAGTAAACTGGAATTCCTATTCACTTTCTGATATATAGTAGATTAGCAACTATCCGGTCCAATATAGTGGAAGGACAGGTCGGAAAACAAAAAAGCCGGATGAGCCGGAGTCATATAAATGCTCACTTCCTACCTAATTCATACTATTCAAAATCCCTTTATATTCCAAAACCCTTTATATCCACATTTTGACCTTTTAGTACAGTTCAGTGCTTTGTAAAAGTTTGTTATATACAGTACTGTACATTTTAAAAGCCTATTATAGAAAAAGTCCAAGAGTAAAAATATAGTACGCATTTCATGATAAATTTTAATGCCTACATTAAATGCAGGAAAGCAAGCATGTACACTGTACCTTATGAATACATAAACTGACAAATAATAATATGGTGGAAGGATAGGTCGGAAAACAAAAAAGCCGAATGAGCCGGAGTCATATAAATGCTCACTTCCTACCTAATTTATACTATTCAAAATCTCTTTATATTCCAAGACCCCTAAAGGCTTAACATAGGCATAAAATAGGCTCGAATTCTTACAAAAATTATTGAAATATTTGACTATTCATTGATAAATGATTACACTAATGTGAAAAGGTAGGCTCAAGATAAAAGAGACAAAACTCATAGTTGTTAGTTTTTGAAAAAGTCCTTGATAGATCACTGCCGCCCACTTGCAACGCCTTGACATAATAAATTATTCCTCAGTTCAATACCGAGGATTACTTTTTTAACTATATCGGATAGCAAGAATTCCAGGTAATCGCGAGTCGGATAGTCTAAAATCGAGTCTGCTGTATCTTATCTTTAACGATTGTTTTAAAATCATTTTTATATTCGTTGCGGCTTAATTCCTTAATCGTATTGTTTCCAGCTTCTCAGGCTTTTACGATTTGAGATTTGACCTCCAGATTTATGATACAGCAGTTGAATAGTTCATTGCAGAAACCGATAGTCAATAATGTCAAAATGCTGGGAGCTTTAAAAAAAGTGTTTTTTTTAAAAAAATCAATGATTAAACAAATTTTTATCTGGTAGATTTTAAATACCTATAATGTGACTTCACTTGACTTGTCATTTCTTCACTCGTTATGTAAATACATCTTTAGAATGCTCATGCGATTTCAGCAGACAAAGATTCAATCATTGTCTACCGTTTAGTTATACTGACAAAAGCACTTTATTATTATTTTCTATATTTTAGTCTTTAAGACGTTTTGTTTTTAATTGTTATAATTATTAGGGAATTTTGTAATCATTTTTTTTTCAAATTTTCTACCAGATGGCGTATTGAATAAAAACTAATAAAATACGACATTAATTGATAATTATGTAATAAAAATACTAAAATATCAGATTTTCGTTAGAAGCATATAAGCATCTATAATTTCGGAGCACTAGAACATCGGGAACTGAGTAAAAAATCGATTTTAAAATTTAAACTTTACGAACACGAAACGTCGAGTTGAATAAAAATATAGAAAGAAAAATACTTGCATTTCATGATTCTCTAAAAGCATGCCATTATGTAAATATCTAAACGAATACTAAATCTAACCCAAGTAAATGTCATTTTCCGTTATACTAGATGGCTAATTTTAATATGTTTTGGCTGAAGTTATATATATGATTCCAAAAATTATGCAACAAATAATCAAAATGAAAGATTCTTGTTTGTTCTGCTATGATAGAGATAGAAAAAGATACTAATTACTTCAGTACAAATAATGTGTAGGTAATTAAACTTAATTTATGTCTATTTATCTTATTATGTTTATTTATATTTATTTATCTTACCTTGATTTACGTTTAATTTCCTACTGTTTTCTCCTTAGACTAAGTATGACAACGTTGTACCTTAATATCAATAAGGTAATGTTATCTTTAATTTATTTCTAAAACGCTTTTGATAAAAACTGATTTGGCGACATCATTAATACAGAATTTTCAGAGAATATTTTAACAAAAAGAAAAACCCTCTGAAACAAATTATTGGTTGAATATTTTATGATTTTAAACTTAATTCTTACCTTGATTTACGTTTAATTTCCTACTGTTTTCTCCTTACAACGTTTAACTTAATATCAATCAGGTAATGTTGTCTTTAATTTATTTCTAAAACGCTTTTGATAAAAACCGATTTGGCGACATCATTAATACAGAATTTTCAGAGAATATTTTAAAAAAAAGAAAAACCCTCTGAAGCAAATTATTAGTTGATTATTTTATGATTTAATTTAATCTAAATATTTTGATATTTAATCAACAATATAATTATAATGGATGTCTGGTGATTTACTTTTTGCATTTGAAATCACAGCATTTTCTGTTACGAAGCAACTTGATTATTACATGATGGTAGTAAAGCAGATGACAGCTGCTGCAGCATATATAGTCTTTTATTAATATTTGGATCCGGACAGTTTTCTTAAATAATACAACTGGTATGGTAGCTGTAATGGTTACAGGAACAGGGGAATGGTGCGGCGTTCTGTCTTAAATAATTGATTATCATTCAAAAGAGAATACTTGAAACATTTATTCGAGACGTTTCTGGAAGACGATTCCGATAAGCCTCGTGCTAGTTAAGCATCTAATTAAACTGCAGTAAATTTGTTGGAACTACTACTGTGCAGATGCACGGTTCTTTTGTTCGTTTCTATATTTCCCAAGTTAATATTACAGGTAATAGCTTGCCTAACCCTATTGGCTGAACCCTACTTACTTGCATTTAGTTAAAGGTCAATACAACAGTTCAGGAAAATGACGAAAAACAACAAATTCATCTGATATTTAGATTCCCCGACACATCAATAGTTTTTAGCAATAGCTATCTTATTTACCAAATACGCTCTTCGTGTAGCTTCTTCGTGGGTACATGGGATTTACGCTTCAAATAACTGACATTCCTTAAAATATTAAATACAAGGGAGAGACAAACTTCTTAATAGCAATATTTTGACATTATTCTAAATAATAAATACCTAATTAAAGTTAACAACAACAAAAAATGATTTTAAACCAATTAATACTGTATTACTGAAATAAAATTTTGAAAGAAAAGACTTTATTTGCGGTTTTAGACATACAAACTTTAATTTTGGGTATTAAGACTCAATATTGGAAACTTATGCATTCAATTCTGATTCCTCACTTTACTACGATACTATCTATACATACTATACTATATATACTATCTATACATACTATACTATATATATACTATCTATACATACTATACTATATATACTATTTATACATACTATACTATCTATACATTACTTTCTATACATAATTTTATGAAGCAAAGCAGAAAGGGATTTCTTTAATATTTTTCACAAATAAGTAGTTTGAAAGGAGACGAAATATATCTGAACTATGATGATACACATATGCATGTCACCAAGACCAAAACTCCAGGACAGGAACAAATATTGCGTTAAAAAGACGCGTTTCGGACATCGTGTTATGTTTAAGGATAAAATGACTTCGTGATGTTCTTTCAGAACGACAAAAGAAGAAAATTTTACAAAGAAAGAGAGAACTTCGAGAATTCTGCATTATATGGACAATATATAAAAATATCTGATTTTATAACTATCTTCCATAAGACTTCTGAAGCAGTCTT
Organism: Araneus ventricosus; assembly: GCA_013235015.1. Lineage (NCBI taxonomy): Eukaryota > Metazoa > Arthropoda > Arachnida > Araneae > Araneidae > Araneus > Araneus ventricosus. The sequence continues at coordinate 6,782 of BGPR01000140.1, read as the reverse complement.
TTTTATTTTATTTTTATTTATTTCATGTGTATTGAGACGAGCGAGAAATGTAAATGCACAGGATTAAAAAAAATAAGTTTTTTTTCTCTCATTTTTCTAACTAGACAAATCTAGATGGTGTCTCCAAAAATTACAAATATGATAGAGAATAAATAGCTTTGACATTGTCTTTAGGGTGGAGAGAGACTGAAGAAAGTAGTTCATTGAAAGATTTAAATAATGTGCTGTTTAATTTACGTCCTAAAAACAAATGAAGAAAAATACTGTTTAAATTTATAATTGCAAATGAAAAATTATTTTTCCCATTTCACTATAGTCAATTAAGTCATGCATACAAAAGAAAAGGGCACTTGGATAGCAATCACTCTTATATGTAGTGAATTAAAATCAAAAAATTTAAAATAAATAATTCATTGCAACTTAAAAGTATTTCTGAATGCACTATATTTAGCAAACTGGTAGTCAGTTATCAGGGATGCAATCTTGACCGAATTTCTCTTTAACAACCATTTCACCAACAGTAAGGAAGCACATCCCACTGAAACTGAATCAAAGCACATTTCACCTAACCCAAAATAACTCATTTTGGTCGATTTGGTTAAACATTGTTTCGTCCAACACTTCCTCTCGTTAATGATTACAAATTTTCCATTAGTCGCGGTAAATGGTGGCAGCAAGTCATCGCTCGCATCGAAGAACCATTTTTCATCCGCGTGTGGCAACAGCATCGACGTCAGCCGATCTTTTAACTGCGCGAAATCCCAGGTGGCTTATTCGTGGTCAATCCATCATATGTATTGACACATGGAGACATATTGTGGCTACGCAAAACCAACTACGCCCTAGATGTCTTGTGTTACACAGGAAAGAAGCTTTTGTGGGAAATAAGGCTTAAATTCTTCTTTTTAGACAAATCGCGTTGGTATAATGGTCTTTTTCTTAAGAATTTGAATTGCTAGCAGAGATCTATAGATAAAGCTCGCTACGAAACAACAAAGAAACCATGTCTATTGATTTTCTCATCAAAGACATCAAATCCACTTTGAGGCTTATAAATGATTAATATGGTAAATGAAAGAAATTCGTCAAAGAGCCATAAAATATGAATTAGTTATTTCCAAAATAATCGCAATAAGCAGCTAATACAAAATCGTTACAAACATGCAGATTTTAAATGAAATAAATTTCTCTACATAGTTGACGGGATCTATTAAAAAAAAACCTGAAATTAAATAAAAATAGAAATTTGCTAGGTTGCAATATCTTAAACTAATGTTCAAGTTCCAATCGAGTTTCATATTTATTGATTCAAAATAAAACATAAAGCAGAAATTTGGTTTTAAATATGGTTTTCTTATCGAGAAACTATCCATATTCCACAAAATTAAATAAATGCAATTTAAAAAACGGACAAAGTGCCTTTACAAATACAGTTAAGTTGGTAAAAAAGCATGCTTTTCTATAGAAGAAAACCAGCGGGAGTGGTCTCCCCTAAACTTTCTCGTATACTTCTCGAAAAAGGTGCTGCTTCCCCTCCGCCCGCGTGGATAAAAAAATTCGAACCTATTGTAACCCAGGATCCAATGACTATCAGAAAATATTTAGGTAAAAAAATCAAATTTGAAGAGATGCGTTCCGATTAAATGCGTACCGATTTCTACTCTTTCTTGGCTCAAGGACAATCTTTCCGCTTGCACAGATTGCTACCAAGTACGCATGCGCATGGAGAATCGGATGGAAACAAAAGCGCCAAGCAGAAGTCAATAAATATCGTGCACAGAAGATTGCGTCAAGTACGCATGCGCGTGGAGACAGCGGATTCGTTGGAGATGCGATTATACAGACCGACAGACAGTCAACCTTTTGACGGATTTGGCCCAAAATTTTATACGGACCTACATTCATGACGATAAAACTGTGTACGAAATTTTTTCCATCTATCTATTCAAGTTTTTGAATTATAGCGTTCGCATGACCGCGGACATACAGACAGACAGACTTCCCGTTGACGGATTTTGTCCAAAATTTGATAGAAACCTACAAATTATGTTTAAAGACCACATACCAAATTTCATCCCTGTAGCTCTAATAGTTTTCGAGTTATCGTGTTCACAGACACACAGACAGACATAATTCCAAAATTGCGTTTTTCGGACTCAGGGAGGTCTAAAACGTGGAGATTCGTCAAAATCTCTAGTTCGAATATTTTGACGATTACAATACTTTCTCTTTGTATACTTCGTATACGGGGAAGTAAAAATTAAGTTTTTCTTTCAAACTCACTAATTAATTATGTTTTTTTTTTCTATTCAAATGAATTCAGATATTTCATATAACAAAAAAGATATACATATAAAAATCTAAGCATATGAAACAACGTGTTATTTTTATTATTATTAAAATGCTCTAGCAAAACAACTGTTTCAAACAAGACAAACGCATGTTTATCGGTTTAAATTTTTGAATAAACAGGTTTGAATTAATTATTTCTTGTATACTAATCTCTTAAATTTGCTCTGATACCTTACAACTCTTTTAATTTTTATGAATATCCATATACAACTGTTAATTCAGTTCGAAATTATTAATAAACATGTTTTTCACGCCATATACTAAGAAACACAATACCATACCTCAAATTGTCTGCTATTATTTTTCCGATGTCGAGATAATAAAAAGACAAAGAATGAGTCAGTGGAAAAATACTTTTCAAGAAAACAAATACAAAAAGGTAAAGATTGAAAAACGAAGTAGAAAGACACGGGTCAGGCCAGGAACTTACTAAATCATATTTTTCCTCCCACGAGTATTTTTGATAAAAACATCCTACACGTTTATTTTCTTTTAGAAGGGTTAACATCGGATACAGAATTCTTTATCATTGCCGTTATTTGTCAAAGCATATCAGACTGCAAGAAACAATGAAATGTTAAATGCAAAATTTATTTTTCAAATTTCAAAATAACTTACGTATGTATGATTTATTTTATTATTAAACGTCTGTATTTATCAGTTTAAAAATATGGGGAAAAGACTCCGATTTTTAAAATCTGCAGCTGAGAATTTTTATTTTGTTATTATTTTTTCAAGTATTATGCTGCCTAACCTAGATTTTCTACGATTCAAAAGTGTCTTTAAATTAAACAAGTATTAAACCTTATTCACATACTTCTTATAAATCACGATGATTTATAGAAGAATCAAGCGACTTTGCAGTCTATGAAACGGAACTAATAGCAATGAAACTCCTCATATATAATTTTTTTTAATTTTTAAATTATTATTAGTCACATAACCCGCGGTGACCGGCCTAACTGTGAGGGTGTAAGACCAACAAGGATCGCTGGGGAGATTATTATTCATGAAATGTGAAGGCACTGTTCAACACTGGTATGTTCACGGTAATCAAGAGTATCTTGAAATCAGAAAAGGCTAAGTTTGTAAATATGCCCGAAAAGAGATTCTGAACAATATGCTGATTCTGTGCTTCCGTAGAGCAGATGAGCATCATAGAAATGAAACACGAGATATCGAATTACTTCCTTTATTTTCTTTCTACCAACCTTAAACAATATCTAATAGAAAACATTTCTTATCTACAATGTAGATCAATGACTAACCTAAAACCTAAAAAAATTATACATGCTTCATGTTGATAGACCTAGAAACGAATAGGGTCTTTTGAAACGGCTACGTTTTGAATTTGAGAAAGTTGCTCCCTGAGCATTTCAGAGGATAGCTATATAAAAACTTCTATGGCTCTAAACACGGGGATGCAGGTGGTTTAATGTAATGCTTTTCTATTAAAGAGCTCTCAAATCCGGTTAACAATTCTTAAATTAGAATGTTAGTGTGTTTCAGAAAGCGCTAACAAAGCCCACGGTCTTCAAATAATAAAACATTGTGAATACGTAAATATACTTAAGAATTACAGGATAAAACTATATATTAAATTAAAACTTATATGTTATATTCTCTCTTCCAAATTAGGGATTGAAAGCATGGTGTATTTACCTAAAACATGTCAGTGCACATAATAGTTTGATATATAAATAACTTTAAACATTTTAAATAAAAATTCTCCATTTGACATAAGAAATCATGCCACTGAAAGATAATTGCGGTAATTAATAAATAATTTTTTTATAAATATACTGTATTTCATCATACTGTATTTTTCTTGCTGCTGTCTTAGAGGATACAGTCACCGAATTTGGCCCCTAGATTGGAGGGGTATCATAACTTTAATTCTATTAAATATTTCGACCGTAAAATAAGCGAATTATGTTTTCATGATGTAAATGGAGTGTATGGAAATATTTTTAGGGAAAAAGCTACATGATTACAGTTAGAGGACAAATGTTTAGGTTTAGGCATCATTAATGCATTATTTTAGCAAAAGGCAAAAACACCTTAAGCTTTTTTTAATTAAGTAGGATTGCGTTATTATATCCTTAGATAGTAAATTTGTTTGCCTAAAATTTACTATAATAATTTTGTAAAAATAGTTTAAAAATAAAGTTAGAGGATTTTTTGTTGTTATTGTTATACAAAAGTTGCCTGAATAAGACTTTGTATCAATATGAGTATTATCTTAAACTGCAGAAATAGATCAGAAAGTGATTATCACCATAAGTAGTCCTGATAAATCGGAAGTGGGACAAATCAAAGCAAAAAAAACAATGAAAGGGCACTAAAGGCAATAAATGTTGGGTCAAAAATAATAGATTTAAGTTTTAGTTTTAATTATATTTACGTCCCGTTTTGAAGCAACACGAGGGCTATTTTGGGACGGACCTCGTAATTTTAAACCGCAGTCAGATGACGAGGACGACACCTGAGCTGGCACCCCTTCTCCAAACTTCCACGCCACACCAACGGGAGGACGTTTGTCCACACCGTATGATTTAACGTACAACAGGTCCCAGTGGAATCACAGAAATAATAGAAAATAAGGATTCGCATCACTTGTATCATTTGTGAGGAAACAACGCAAGAAAAAGAAGCGACCCTGTGCATAAAATGTCATACTTGGGTTCATGCATTATAAGCTGATGTGAATTTGAGAATTAAAAATGTCTCGCTTTTAATTGTTCTTAAAAGAAACTGATAGTTCAATATGGGCAACCGGTTTCCTTGATTGTACCAACAACACAATTTTTTAAGCTATTTCGTTCCTACTTTAAAAAAGATTTCATAAAAAATCAATTACACTGTTTTGAAGAAAAATAAGCTGTAAAAATTTGAACTACTTGTTTTTTCTTTAAAATTACTTCCCTATCACTGTGCATTAAAAATTCTCCAGGTGGTCCGAATTCGACGACTCTCCCCTATCACCAAGAATCAAACAAATTAAAAAGGTTTAAAAACTCAAATAATATGATTGTAGTCATATTACTAAGCAAAATTTTAATTTAATGCTTTTTAAGTATTCAGTTAAAACTTGGAATATTTAAATATAAACCTACTTTTTTTAACGATAAAAATTTCTGATAAAACTCGATACATGTTTAACATACGAGATTTAATATTCTAGAAAAAATCCTAAAAATCAGTCCTATATAATATTAAGAAGCATTTGATCAAAAATTTATGGAAATGTTTTGCAATAACCATAAAAGTATACAGACTGAATGGAAACCTTTTACATTTTTTCACTCGAATCCGAAATGTAGCACCATTTGCCGTTTATGAAGATTGAAGGAACAAGAATTGGAGACAATTGCTTCGTATGACAATCCTCTCGTTTGACGGGAGCAGATCTCCAATTTCTTGAATAGTCAGTAATTTGTACAAGGAACTCTTTTCGAGTTGAAGAGTGGTCGAAGAGGGTGCTTAGGGGCTCGCTTTTCAGACTACTGTCGCAACTGTAAAGTGGATCATCAAGAATGGAATAAAAGAAAGTCGACGAAAAAGGCATTGGAAGAAAAGTATCTTCATCCCATTCCAGAAATATTAAGCTGTAATTCAAAATTTTTTGTTATCACAGAATATTTCTTTTACTTTTCCAAGTTGCGGGCAAGAATATTTAAGTATGTAGCACCACCATTCGTATTAAGAGCCTAATGAGGTTCCTAAATGTGAAACAATAGTGTCTCATTAAATATCTGGCTGCCTGAGATGTATACAAATATCTGTCTTTTAGAAGGTAAAATGTCGATGCATATTTTGATAAAGCTAGCCTAGCTTTTTGTGGTGAACACAAAATTTCTAGACACTAGCTACTTGCTTCAGTAGATATGCAGGGTGTTCTGAAAGGACGTTTACAGACTTTGTGGGAAGGAACGGGAATACAGGAACAAATAGTTTTTGCAACAGGACAAGTGGGAAACGCAAAGGGGGGGGCTTCTTTGTTAGTGAATTAGGTAAAAGAAACGTATACACCAGATCAAATGTACAAGATAAATTTATTGCAATACAAATTTGCCATAACACAACACCCTAGTAACATCAATAACAACATGAGAAGAGTGTATCGCTTCAGACGGCAAGTCCTTCGAAGTATTAGAAAGGTTTGTTGGCGATACTGCGCCATACTTGTCATTATCATATATGTCATGCTGCGAACGACTTGTGATGCTGTCATAAATGCAGTTGGGTTTTTGTGTTAATGAAATTTTGTATTCCATTAAATCTGTAGCAGTCATTTAATTGGAACTAATCGGTTTCTTTCACTGACAAAGAACTTAAAGTACCCATCCCCTGAGTTTCGACCCTGCCCAATGCAGAATGACTTGCATTTCTGTGTGCCCTCAGCAATACGTAACTGAACCAGGGCACGA
>BGPR01000139.1:1244901-1283507 GCA_013235015.1 Araneus ventricosus | reverse complement strand
CCCCCTCTGGGTCCTGCGACACGAAGCGACCGCCTCTAGCACCTGTGCGAAAAACTGCCACTGATAATTTCCATTCCGTAGCTGTGCTGTAAGAAAAATTGACATAACACAATAACTCTAACTTAATGATACTGTGCCAAGGAGAATTAGAGGAAAGAAAAAAAAATTAAATAAAGAAGTAAAAAAATATGAAATAAAAGAACACGAATAATAATAAAATGATTATAATTATGTTCTTAATAAAAATTTAAATTATTAATAACAAGGAGGAATTTAATTTAAAAGGATAAGGATTCAAGATATAATAAATGAGGATTCAGCGAATATAATATAAAAGCGAATAGCGTTCATAGGGTACTATAAATACGTTAGAAGATGGAGAGATATGATCTCGTTTTCTCATCCGCATGTGGTAACCGTCAAGTCAGTCCGGAGAAGCAAACAACGTTCAAGGTCGAATGGGAGGAGGCAGTGCAACGCTTGAATCAAGGGTTGCCAGACATGTTCTCAGTCAGCTGTTCAATCGAGGCCGTGCGTGAAAGACTTGCGCAAATCGTCTAAGCAGGCCTTAACATTAAGAAATTCCAAAGGTTATGACGTCACATTCTAAATCCTCCTTTTCTGTGTTGCGTTTCTTGTTTGAAGTGTGTGCGTTTTTCGAAGGATTTCGGTGGATTAACTAATATTGAAGTAAGTTTCTGGCATTTATGTTATTTAGGTTATTTTAGTCAATCATTTATGCATATCTAAGTACTATAGCCAAAAATTTCATTTGTTTCTTTAGAATTATGTGTACAAATTAGTGTTAAACGATCTCCTTTTAGGCCTAAAGCGAAGGGTGGTCGCATTGGAAAACGAAATTTCACGGCTCATATTTTTACCGTACTTTTGAAACACAAGTAAAATAAATCTAATGCAGTAATTTCTTATTCATTATCAAAGATGAAACAAGAAATTCATAAATAATTATTTCAGATATACTGATAGTGTAAAGTAACATGCATCCGAATGGAAATGTATTTACTTCTTAAGCTATAGATTGTTTTCCATTCCGTTTAACTTATTGTTTCCCAAACTTTTTTGTGCCTTGCCCCACTTAAGCCTTTCTTAAATTTTTATGCTCCTTATGTAACATATACATAATTTTTAATTTTCAAAAATTCAATTGCTGACTAAAGAAAGTTAATTCATAGGTTTTATACCCCCCCCCGTGAAACCTGTGCCCCACATTAGGAAACACTGGTTTAATTATTATGGGCAAAGGAAGAAAATGTTGCGTTCCTGGTTGTAATTCTAATTACAACAATACAGACAATTATGTGTCGTCGTTCACTTTTCCGAAGGATGCAACGAGAAAAAACCAATGGGTAAAGAGCATTAATAGGGCAAATTTTATTCCTAGTTCAACTGCTGTAGTTTGCATAAAACATTTTAGCTCGCAATTCATTGTTAAAGAAGATCGTATTGTTAGAGATGACGGTAGCGAGTTGGTAGTACCGAGGAAAATTTGGAAGTTAACCAATGATGCGTATCCATCAATATTTCCTAACCAACCTTCTTACCTTTCTCATGAGCCATCTACTAGTAGAAAATCTCCATCTGAACGGATAACTGCCTTGAAACTGAGAGATGAACAAAATTTTGCAGAATGGTGCACGAATGACACCGTTAATTCTTTTGAAATTTTTCAGGAAACGTATGCTAAGAAACTTGGTGATGGATGGCTTAACATAAGAACAGATAATTTCGTCTTATGTTACAGGCTAGACATTAACCAGTGTCCTAGTATTGTTGTTTCCATGAAAATTTATAAGGATTTAACTGTAGAAATTTGGCACGATTCTGTGTTGTTAAAAACCAAATCTTACCATTTTATATTGGGAGAACATAATAAATGTGATCGATGGACAAAATTTGATAGCTTGTTGAGTTGGTTAGCTGCATTTAAACCAAATGATGTCAAGCCAAACGAGAAAATAGAAAATGCAATGCATTTGATAAAAGATGCATATTCTCAACAAGATGACAGTGATAAGACTTTATTCTTCAGTGTAATAATTGAACAACTAAAATTAACATTATCATCTAAGCACATTTATTCTACAGAGTTTCTTCTTCTTGCAGCAAAATTTTATTTTTGCTATCCTGCTGCATATAGTTTCATACGTAGTTCAAAAATTTTAATTTTGCCTCATCCTGTATACATTAAAAAATTATCCAATGCTTTGAAGGGCCCAAGTAGTGTTTCCAATAATAATCACATTATGTACCTACAAAAAAAGAATGAAATGTTATCTCCCCATGAAAAACTTATCTGCCTTCTTATAGATGAAATTTATGTAAATCCGGGTTTAAATTATAAGGGAGGAAAACTTCTAGGAAAAGCAGAAAATGCCAATCAACAAGCTAATACTATTCAAGCATTCATGATAACATCTTTATTTTCAAAATATAAAGAAATAGTTGCCTTAGTTCCCATGAAGAATCAAACAGCTGATGACCTTTATTGCCAAACTCTGAAGGTCCTACAAATGTTAAATGACTGCAAGTACAATGTTTTATGTTTAATTTCTGATAACAATAGAATTAATAGAAATATGTTCACCCAGATGTGCCAAGGAAACCTTGTAAATTGCATCTTAAATCCTGTACAGCCTGAAAATAAGTTATTCTTTTTATTTGATACAGTTCATCTGATCAAATCTGTTAGAAATAATTGGTTTAATGAAAAAACACTAGGGCAAGTTTTATGTTTTCCTTCACCTGACAATTCATCTAAAATCTCTTTAGCTAAGCTCCAAGATCTCAAAGATATTTATGAAACAGAAAAATCTAATTTGATTAAGAATGCACCAAAGCTATCCCAGAAAGTGTTATATCCCACTTCTTTTGAAAAACAAAATGTGTTACTGGCCTTAAATATATTTCATGAAAGCAATAGTGCTGCTTTAGCTCATGAAGCTGGAGAGAAAGACAAAGATACCATGGGAACTAAGGAATTTATTGATCAGTTTTTAAAATGGTGGAATATTGTTAATGTTAAAAATTCTGAGAAAGGTAAGAGGTTGAAAAATCCCTTTTGTGACCCAATTAGGAGTAAAGATCAAATGAGTATGGTATTCCTGAACAAATTTTATGATTGGCTTGTTTCCTGGAACAACAAATCTTCATTGCCATTAGAAAAAAGAAAAGAACTAGGATTACCAGGTAAAGGTGGTAAATTGACTAAGGAGACACAATTTGCCCTTCAGTTTACCACAAAATCATTGATAGATATTGTAAATCATATATTCAAAGAGCACACCCCAGAATATATATTATTAGGTAAATTTCAAACAGATAGTCTTGAGGCAAGATTTGGGCAGTATCGACAAATGTCTGGGGGAAATTATAATGTTTCATGCCTTCAAATATTTGAATCTGAAAAAAAGTTAAAAATTGTAGATTGGATAAATTTTCATTCAGAAAAAAAAGGGGAGTTTCACATTAAATCTTTAGAAATTTTTGAGGCAACTTCAGAAACTTCAGTAGAATTTGAAGTAGATGAAGAATTGTATGAGGTTTTCGACACAACTACCGATGTTGAAATATCACCAGAGGAAATGCCAGCATTCATTTATATTTCAGGGTATGTTGCTAAGAAAGTTAGTCAGAAATTAAATTGCGATCTTTGTACATCAAAATTTATTACAACGAAAGGTTTAGAATATGAAATTGACACTGCTTGTAAATATGTGTCACTTCTAGATCGAGGAGGCTTGAAATGGCCTACTAAATACACACTAGAAATATTGGTGGAAAGTTACCAAATTTTCAATAAATTAATTCGTAAAGAATTTGAAGAGAAATTTTTAAAAGCCAATAACCACAAGCAGCTGTTGGAGCATCTGGTTTTTGAAAAAATGGAATTGCTAAATTCTGTTCCTGAAGTTTCATGTGAATGTAAAAATAATTTTGTCCTAATTGTAAAGCAATGTATTTCCATTTCAGCAAATATATTTTTAAATAATTATACTAAAATTAAGAATGACCAACTTAGAGCTAAAAATTTGAAACGAAAATTATCAACTTTAGGATATTGATCCTTTTGTAGTTGAAGGAAATAGACCTATTGGGGAACCCGCCTTCTCATAACATTTTTGAAAAGGGGTAGTGCATCCTGAAACAGTACCTCCAAGGTGATGAGGAAACATGTTTCCAACATTAAAACTTAATTAGAAATTTATGAAAATGAAATTAACAATTTTGTCGGTTTCTCACACTTTTTATCAAAACACTACTGAATTATCAAAATTCATGCTTTGAAAATAAATGCTTCTTGCAATTGAAAATTGTGTCAAAGCTTTTTAATGAAATGTAAGTTTTTTTGCGTGTGCTATTTTCACGAACTATTTATATTAATTGATTGTCAATATTAAAACTCATTCAGTAATGAGTAACTGCCGAAAATCTTGTACTTCTGTTGTGTTTCCGCTTGGGAATGAACGTTCCCTACATCAATAACGCAGCTACGGAGAGGCTTTAGACTGTGACGTCACGAATCCAAGGTTCTGGCCTGAAGAGAGCTGTTTGTTTTCTTTTTGCGCACGGCCCCGGTTCAATCAGGTTCTCCTTTTCGATATTTGAAGACTAATGGGGTAATCTCCGTATTCGATCGATGTGGAACTGATACGTTGAACTCATTTAGTATTAATTTAAAGTATAATTAATAGACATGTAAGCATAATTACGATATAAAATTTTACAAATATATTTATCATATTATAGTGTATTTTGTATTATTGTGCGGATGGAGAGATACGATCTTGTTTTCTCATCCATAGGTGGTAACATCGTTCAGTTAGTCCGGAGAAGCGAACAGCGTCCAAGGTCGAAGGGGAGGAGGCAGTGCAACGCTGAATCAAGGGTTGCCAGACATGTTCTCAGTCAGCTGTTCAATCAGGTCCTCCTTTTCGATATTTGAAGACTGATCGGGTAATCTCCGTATTCGATCGATGTCGATCCGATCCGTTGTACTCATTTAGTATTAATTTAAAGTATAATTAATAGACATGTAAGCATAATTACGATATAAAATTTCACAATGCATTTATCATATTATAGTGTATTTTGTATTATTGTTGCAATGAATAAAATGTTTTTTATTTACGATACTTTTGTCCTTCAATTTATTTGTGTCCTTCTTTTCATTGTAAAAAAAGTTGGTCATCTTATTGATGCAAGAAATAGAAGCATTTCATACGCCTTACCCGATTTTTCAGATAAAAATCTGAAATTATACGCACGAAATGTCATGTGCAAAGAAAAAAAGTTTTTTGCCAGACAAATATTTTCTACGATCTTTTTTTTCCTTACATTTTTAAAGTACTAAGGGAACTGATTTTTAAATGAGATAAAAATAAATTATTCCATTGATTTGAGAAAAGCATGAATTATCTATTCAATTTTATGAAGAAAAAATAAATGAAAATACGCAGTGAATAAAATTAAAATAACTTTTTAATCAGTAACCCCCCGCCGGAAAAAAAAACATCAACGGTTTTAAATTACTCGAAGTTGCAAAAAAAAAACTCCTTGCGTTGTACCTTTTTAAAATTAATAAATCATCACGATTTTTAGTTTTGCTTTATTTTTCAAATATAGCTGTTGTATCTGTTTTCAAAAATTAGTAATAAATGGGACGACATAATTATCGAAATGATATTAGATCCTGAAAATCCCCTTCTACATAATTCATTTTTTCTTCTGCGAATCGCACTTTTCCCAGATAGCATATAAATTTAGAATTGTCATTGTTATTTTTAATATCTTCTTTCTTATTTTGTAATGATTGCGAATGGCCTTAAATGATTCTTCTTTCATCAAAATCGATAATTATGGAGAGATCTTGTTTCAGAAGAAATTAAATAAAGAAACTCATAACAATTTCTTTTTATTCCAACATTTTTTTCCAGTAATTTGCGACATTAAGTGAATGGTATCAACTTATATCATCTGCAGAAAGAAAATTAAATTTTTGGATGATGAATGTGATTACTTTACATAAATTCGTGATCGTAGTTGGACTCGAAGTCGTGACAAATAATTTAGATGATTCATGATGATTTTCACCCCAATTTTTTTTTATTTTTATGCTCTTTTTTCAGCTCATAGAAATTTTTTTCCAGACGATGCAAATTTATAGTTACAATAGCAAAATTATAGTTAATTTGTTGGCGAATGCATAAAGATTGAAAAAAGACTATTACAAAAGTTACGTTGGGAAGTCAATAAAGATTTTCAATTAATTTTTTAGCACATAATTGAAATGCAGCGGCAAAATACATTTTGAAGCAATGATGCACTCGTGGAGGTAACTTTGCACCAATGCAAAATTTGTGTGAAAAGTGAAATAGTGATCAACTGATTAGGGGTAAGGGATTGAGATTTTTTACTAGCTTCTTGGGAACACTGACTAGTGTATTTCATTCCTCAAATGTATATAACAATCATTCAGGAGGTTCCTGAAGGAAAAGACAATGAGCCAATGTTTCAGTGAAAATTTTGCTGTTGAAAAATCTGTCTATGCTGAGGAAAGTATGACATTTCTGAAGGCAAGTGCATTTAAGTGTGAAAGATAATAAGCCTAACTTTCATTTTGTTGCTTTGAATGACAATATAATATATTTGTTGGTTAAGTTGTAATTATTTTTTTCGTACCTGGGGTAACTTTGCACCGAAAAGGAGGGATTCTTTGCACCATGGAAATTTGTGGTAAACAGCAATCCCAGTTGGTTTTTAAATTTATTTTTGTATTAAATAATAATAAAAACAATGTTCAATTAAGCTGCAGGTATGCCCAGGGTGTATAAAAGGAAGTTAGAGACTTATAAGCATATGGAGTTCTCTCCAGAGATCGTTGAGGCTTAATTTAACGCGATTTCACAAGTTTATGGTATTTTTAAAGAGGCAGAAACTTTTTTTGGTGCCCCAAGTGAACAGTTTGTTACAAAAGAAAGCTAATTCATATATCTAAGCATGGAAATACCCTGGCTTTCTCCAATGAGAAGGAAAAGACCGTTGCAATGTGCAGTCCAATTCAGTGACTTCGGTTTTCCTGTCAATAGTATCGATCTTAAAATGATAATAAACGTTTGTCGTAGAAGGTGCGGTAATAGATAGATATATTAATAACACACCCCGCAATAATTGGATAAAAGGATTTCTAAACCGCCATCCTCATTTGACCGCATGCAATAAAGTAAAACTGTTAATTGTTATCAAGCATTTATGAAATTTATTTTTCTTGTATATTTCCACCCAGGCTATCAATAAATATATCTAGAATTGCATCCGGAGAACTTAATTTTGTAATATACTGAAAAACAATTAACCAGTGTGAAGTGTACCCTCCTATGAGGAAACTTTGCACCAAAATTTCGAAAAATCATAACTAATTATTAAATAACTGAATGATCCAAATTTTGCTGCAAAACTTTTCTCTGATAATCCCTTAATGAGGAAAAAAATTAGAAAAGCCTTTCCTTTCTTTTAGAGAAGTAAATGTAACTAATCTCGAAATTCTGTCGGAAGTCAGGAAAATCGGTGCAAAGTAACCCCGTTTTGCGGTTCTCGCGGAACTTTAAAAGCATTTACGCATTCATTTGACAACATTAAACCGACAAGTAACGACGAGTCATCATTCGCCTATCAAAAATAGAATCGATTCGTGATGAGCCGTACCCTAGCTTTGAAATTTGACGGCCGCCCTTGGAACTACACCAGGAAAAGTAGGGATTGTTACAGCAAGGCATATGCCAAAATCTACAGCTTAGTTAAGTTATATTAACGTCCCGTTTTGAAGCAACACGAGTTCTAATTTGGAACGGACCTCGTAAATTTGAACCGCGGTCAGATGACGAGGATGACACCTGGGATGGCACCCCCTGTCGAAATCTTCACACCACACCAGCGGGAAGGTATTTTGCCCCCTGCGTATGATTTAGGGTGGAACAGGCCCACATACACGGTGGATATTCGGTGGAATCAGGTTTCGGGTTTGGTGTCCTCCGGACCCGAGGCCGGGTTTTTGCCACTAGGCCACCGCGCCCCCCACAATTTACAGCATTGCGATAGTTGGAACAATTTTAAGATGGCCGTGGTGTTCGGATGTTCCACCTAGAGCAATAAATGAAATTATGATAAATACAACTACTGGTATTAAGGGGACAAACGACTGTTAAACCTTGAAAATTTTCGATTTTATGAAAATATATATATATTATTCCCCTGTTTTTCCTGAACAATTTAAAGCAATCTGCGTTAAAAAATTTCCATAATTATAAAAGTTATGAAGGGAAATATATCAGCTATTCAACGTAAACATTCAATATGACCATATCTTTAAAGCGCTATATCTCAAAATGTGTTTTTTTTATATTGCGCGCACGATATCTCAAGAACTTTTGAATATTTTTATATAGAATATGTATTGTGCTATGTTCTACAAATTGAACCACATTTTTGTACATATTTTCTCCAAAGAAGCTTTTTGAGGGAGTTAGAAATGCTGAAATTTTAATAATTTTTAAAATTTTTATTTTAAATTGGCATATATAAAATAGAAATTAAATTTAAATGTTAATTAATTGAGGTTCAGTTTCTTAAACAGACTGTTTGGATTACTTATATACCCAAAATATTATGTTTAGACAAATATTTTATCCGTAATCATCTCCAAAATAATTTTCTCCAAAAATAATTAACATATTCATTAGGGTGGGCCGAAAAACACTTTTTTTTCGAAATCGCTATTCTAATAGTGCGGAAAGGGTTCTCTCTGGGTTCAATAAACACAGTGTAAAATATTTTTTTGATTGGATAATATCTTCTGCCCCCGCATCGCACTCGAATTTTGGAAATTTGGGTAAAAATTGCAATTTTTACTCGGTGTAAGAAATATAATTATTTTTCAATATTGCTATTCTAATAGTGCGGAAGAAGTGCTCACTTGGTTCAATAAGAAAGGTGTAAAATATTTTATCGATAGAATAATATCTTCTGTTCCCGCATCGCAATTGAAATTTTGCAATTTTTGTAAAAAATGTACACTTTTTCTTGTCTTTTCATACAGGAAACGACTTCGGAATATTGTTGATAATGCTTATATAAAGGCTCACAATTTATATTTATATCATACACAAGCAATGCCTAACGCAGAGTATGTACATTATGAAAATAAAGAAACGGATTGTTCTTCAGATATATCTGAAGTAATTTTAAATCTGAACACATACAAACCATCAACATCGAACCGTTTAATCTCTCTTACTGATCCTAAGTACAAACAATTAACTCCGTTTGTAGCTAAATCATCACAAATGCGACTTGGCCTCCCTTCAACTCCTGTGGTTGGAGACAGGTGTGGCGTCTCGGACCGGGATGTGGCTGCAATTGCTTCAAGTGTTCTTCACGATGTCGGTCTCATAACTAGCAACAACTCAGATTTGGTAGTTGACGAAAACAAGCTGCGAAGGGAAAAGGCTGAAGTTAGAAAGGAATTAAAATTCCAGGCTTTAAGTGAAGCTCAGGCATTAATGTTGAAGGGTTTCGATGGTCGTAAAGATTCTACATTGATAGAGGAGAGAGTAGATACTAAAAGATAAACGAGAAAAACAAACGAGGAACGTTTATGTCTTTTTTAAGAACTGGGTTCACGTTACATTACTCATTTGAGTCCATCATTTGGCACTGCAAAACAGATTTCGGCTTCTATTATCGGATATTTTGAAGGGATCACAAGATATCTTTCTCAGCTTTTGGCAATTGGATGTGACGGCACATTTGTTAATACCGGATGAAAATCCGGTGTAATTCAGCGTTTGGAACTGAAACTTTGTAAATCTCTGCAGTGGGTAATATGTCTCTCTGATTTTAATGAACACTTACTCTGAGGCATCTGTTTGTAACGTTGGATGTGCCAACAAATGGTCCAAAATCATATTCTGGTAACTTTGGGAAGGCGCTCCTTACATGTAAAACTTTGCCAGTTACAACTTTCGAAATTATTGACGGCGAATTACCAACAACAGATAGACGTGACTTAAGCAAGGATCAAATGTATTTATCAGAAATATCTCAAGCGTTGCGATTGGGAAATTGTTCTGATGAGCTGGCTAGACGCAGTCCTGGTACATTATCACATTCACGCTGGCTGACAACAGCCAACAGAGTTCTAAGATTATATGTTAGTTCTCCAGCTTTTTCTTTGAAGTTGAAACAAATCGCCGAGTTTGTTATGAAAGTTTACACTCCAAACTGATTTAATATAAAGTCTAAACACTCGCTTAAATATTGAACTAAGCATGTGTAGAATACTATTTCTAGATCCAGGTGTTTATCTCAAGACCTAAAGGACGTCGTTGATGGAGTAATTTGTAGAAATTCATTCTTTGCTCATCCTGAGAATATCTTGCTATGTATGTTGAAGTATGAAAGAATGTACATCAGAGAACTTGCTGCACGACGTATAATTAAGTATAGAGAGTCATCTTCCAATGTAAAGTCAGTACGTGTCTTTCTCCACCAAAACTTAATTTTGAAGCAGCTGACTATAAGGAAATGATTGACTGGTCTTCAATTACCATTACTTCTCCACCAATCCTCCGTAATATATCCACTGTCTTATTTAGATCCATTGTGCGTGATAAGAAAAATCCAGAATGGGACTTCGTTCACTTCCTATATGACAAACAGGCAATGGAACGGTGTGCCAAGTTAATGACAGAAGCATCCATTAAGGTCTATGGGTTTCAGAATAGAGATGGGTTCATTAGATCCACATTCTTTTCCCGATGCCTGAATTCGACAATAAGGCTGATTCCAAGCCTCTTTCTGCTGATTAATTGCAAGTAAATTTTTGGTATTGGCATGTCATAACATTCTATGATTACAATATCATTAACAAATATTATATTAATATATTATGACTCAGCAATTATTTAATAATTTTCAGGTAATATAATCAATTGTACAACACAATACAACAAAAACAGTGTTTGTACCCATCTATTTTTCATGTTTGATTTATTTCTATAACACATAAAAAAGTGCACTTTTTTTCAGAAATTGCAAAATTTCAATTGCAATGCGGGAACAGAAGATATTATTCTATCGAAAAAATATTTTATACCTTTCTTATTGAACCCAGTGGGCACCTCTTCCGCACTATTAGAATAGCAATATTGAAAAATAATTATATTTCCTTCACCGAGTAAAAATTGCAATTTTTACCCAAATTTCCAAAATCCAAGCGCGATGCGGGAGCAGAAGATATTATTCAATCAAAAAAATATTTTACATCGCGTTTATTGAACCCAGAGAGAACCCTTTCCGCACTATTATAATAGCGATTTCGAAAAAAATTGTTTTTCGGCCCACCCTAATATTCATTACTCTCTCAAAAAATACATACCAATATAAAGATTTGAAAATGTATATACTATTAGAGAAAGAACAGATATTTTTCCAGAAAAAAAGTGAGTTTGTGAATTGCATTGCTTCAGAGATATAATGTATCGAATTTGACAGTTTCCCTGCATTTTCTCGAGGTTTAAGAGTCGTACGACCCCTTAATCAAGAAAGTCGCCGAATAATGCTCAATGGACATGTGTATAAGCTACTTATATCACGTGGTAATATGTCCACCATCCTGCTCAATTGGTTCTATATGAGACACTTCTGAACTTTAATGTTGGTGAAGAATGCTAAAATTAATAATGCCTGGGCGGAAGCAGGTCCGGATGAAGGTGTGTCGCGAATGTCAGAGTCTGATAGCAGAGCATAGTAAATCCTATCTGAAATCCATCATTACTGGTGATGATAATTGACTTCACCACTACAGAATGGATCAGGCAAGCACAGTTTGGGAAACAACAGGTTTTTTCAACGCCAAAGATGGCCACGGTTGTTTGATTCCCGGCTAAGTGAATGGTGATACCTTTATTTGTCTGTTTATATCTTTATCAGCATGACGCACTTCTATATGCAACAGTTAATGGGCAGTATTGAAGAATTTAATTAAAAACAACAAACAAAAACTCCCTAAAGCGCCCATCTACTTGGCTCCACACCATGATAATATATTTCCACCATTGTTTCAAAATACTTGGTTCGATAAAATCTTCAATACAATCCGGATTTAGCTCTGGGTGACTTTTTTTGTTCCCTCGTTTGAAATCTGTGCATTGGGGCAAAGAGTTTGCTCATCATCTGAAGTTTTGTAGAAGGCAGAGGCGATTCTAAAGGAAATCTCAAAAGATAGGCTTCAACAAGAATTCAAGAACTATGATTTTCAATTTTTTCTGCATTAATGACCAATGGTTCAATGTTAAATATGAGCCATAAATTCCTTCAAAAGCACAAACAGGACTCAAATCAAAAACAATCTTTAATCAAAACTAAGAAAGGGGAAAACATACAAAAATTGTAATAAATATACAAAATAAATAAAAATACGAATAAAGGGAATTTTATTTGTGGAAGAATTAAAAATACAAAAATAATAGCAGACAACGATAAGAAGTAAGAATCCGTTGGATGACTTCATCAGAGGCCATTCATCCATGCAGATTCAAAACTGGAATAGGTTTTCTGTTGCGGAAAAAGACTTTAAGGTCTGATTTAATATCCTCTAAGGCCTGAACCCATTCCAGAATGTATTGGAAAGAAAAACCTTTATCCACGAAGAAGTAATTAAAAACAGTCTTTTAAACAAAGTATGAAAAGAAGGGTTTAAAACCTTACTTCTAATAAAAGTTGTGGAACAAAAGAAAGGACGCCGCTACAAACACGTTACAGAGCAAACAAAGTAAATAGATGCGCGCACCAGTCGCCATCTAGTGAGGGAAACACTAACGATAAACTTGAAATTTTTTTTTTGTAGATTTCTCATAAAGTTTTTTTAAGGTTTTTATTTTATTTTTTAAAATTTTTTGTTGTTTTTATGCATTTTTATAATTTTTATTTTCATTTTTTTTGTTTTATTATTCAGAGAAATTTGCTGGTGAGCCCTTAAAAATATTAGAAGGTGTGGAATGAATACAAAAGCCACTTCCAGTGCAATGGAGAAATTGAGAGGTAAAAAGTAAATTAAAACCTAAGAGATTACAATAGAATAAACTCAATTAGGGGCCGTTCAAATATTACGTAAGCACCCAAGGGGGGGGAGGGGGTTTGCGATTTGCTTATTTTTGCTGACAAGGGGGGAGAGGGAGTATGAGTGATGCTTACGTAAGACATTGAAATCACTTTATTTCCGAAAATCTCTTGTAACTTGCACAAATAATTTAATTCAAAAAAATTAAATTTGAAAAAAAAAGTTAAATTTGGCAAAAGAAAAATAAGCTTGATTTTTGTAAGCTTAAACTTGAAATTGTAAGGAAATTAAACTTCATTTTCATTTTAAGCCTAGTTAGAGTTTTTATTTGAATTAAGTCCTAAAATTTTTAAAATTAGATTATTACTGTTATACGTTTTGTAAAAGAACGGGGGGGGGGTTACGGTTTACTTACATGTATAAGAGGGGTTGCAATTTGCTTATTTTTTGCTTATTTTTGCTGACAAGGGGGGAGGGGGGGGTCAAAAAATACCAAAAACATGCTTACGTAATATTTGAACGGCCCCTTAAGCAGAAGTACCTTTGACTGACATCTAAAGCAAAATTTATAAAAATTCGCGTGTCTCGAATACACGCGACGAGCTTCAACAAAAATAATCAATTCAAACAAATTAATATATTTTAATATCAGTTTATGAAAAACGGAATTCTCTAAATTTTCTTTGGTATGCGGATTCTTTATTATGATTTTACCCATAATTTTGCCTTTCCTTTTGCCTTCATTCTTTTCAAATCTAAAGGTATCGATTACACTAGTCAAATGTATTTCCAAATTCCTCCAAGACACTTCCCCAGACTAGTTTATACTTTTGAACCCGCCGCTGTGCATTTGTATCCGGAAAATCAGGCATGTTTTCATCAGCTTTCTGAGGTATCACTGCTTTTATTCCATTTCAAAAATGAAAAGTATGTTGCAAATCATATGAAAAAATATATTTAAAAACTTGTTAAAATTAGAGGAAAAAATTTATGGCAATGACGTTGATATCATTAAAAAAGATAATTTTTTTAAATTTTAAAATTGTGTAAAAATTATTTTTGTGTGATAATGTTCTGGGAAGCTATTAAGGAAAAACTCCAACATTTCGCTCAATTTTTAATTAATTTTTTAAGAAAATCGTTCCGATATTCACATTTCCACCCTCCAAAGTATGTTTATGCCAAATTTGGCAGCTTTACGTCCAACGGTCTGGTCTGCAGAGCGCCAACAGGAAAACAGACGGACAGACATTCTCTTGAATTATTAGTAAAGAATTCTGCCCTATTCTGTGATATAAATATTATATTTTTCTTACGTGTTTCTCCTTCTTATCTTTGTTTAAGGATTATTATTATTTTTTATTTTACTCCAGTTTGTTCTTTTGAAGGGATTAATGGCTAATTTTTAGCGATGAATCTTTGACTGCTAAAGCAGAAAAAGCACGAAAAGGTTTGGATGTAATTGGATTATTTTCTATCTGATGAGCAATATACCACGGTTCTCCCTTTATGTTTGTTACCATTCCATTTTCGTAACTACTTTTTTCAATTAGTGTTGGGTTTTCTCTCCCAGTATAAATTTCAGCGATGAAATGGATTCCTTAATGAGTATTTGGCACTAAATCATCTTTTATTATTTTACATTCATCGTCTGTCCATGATCCCCTTTTTTGTAATCTTTGAACTGGATTAAAATCTACGGAAACATACGTTTTTATACCTCTTTGTTTTGATTTTAATTCTCAAAATAATAAGAATGTCAGAAAAAACTTTAGAACTTTCTTAAGATAAATTTTCATATTTGATTAACTAAATTTAAAATAAAGATAATTCATTAAATGAAATTTTAAAAACCATTATCTAATAGTGTTTTAATTTCTCTTTTAAGTTTAGTTATCATTATCTTTTTAATCTAAGCTTTACATTTTTATTCCCAGAGATCTATGCTAAACCCAACAAAAAAGTATAAATTGCTTTGACTTTATATATTTGATTTTAAAGCTTTGGAAGATGGTTTTTAGGAAATGAGAGATTAGCAAATCAGTTTTTTCCGTTTTTAGATTTTCATTCGGCAGATTCGTTGCAACACATGCTGCGGAAATGAAATGTAGCTTTGAGTTACACTCTCAGGAAGAAAGGGATTTCGGTGTTGCCTAATAGGCCAGGAAAAATAGGATTTCGTCGCGAAATAATTCGTGGAAAGCTGGACACTGTTTTAATCTCTTTATTTAAATGCAAAAGAATAATTCGAAGGTTGCTCCAATTTTGAGATAGTGCTTCAGGTGGGAGGAGGGTTCGACATTAAGTCACAAACAAAATATTTCTCCAAAACTTTTGTCAATACAAAAGTTAAAGTGAATAAAATTCTGCGTCGAATGGTACCTTATTTTTGAAATTAGGTAAAGTAATTTAGACACAGTACGAGTTCAAAAAACGTCAATTTTTATCATTTTTTTGGCAAAAGTAGCATATTTTTCATTTTTGACCTTATATTTTAATCTAAAATGTTTTATATGTAAAATACCACTATTTCGAATATGGGAGAGTATCAAATATTAGACTTGACTATATCTTTGAGCACTACTACCACGATTTTTACAAAACTTTGCTTAATTTCGCTTACCAGCTTGTGAACGAACTTTCTCTCTAAATGCAGTACTAACCTCGACGAATCAATGAACATGGAAATGTTTCATTTTATCATGCATTTATGTTATTTATTAAAAGTATAAAATATGAAGCACAAAGTAAAAAAAGTTTTCAATTTGCAAATTAGCAGTTATTAGGAAGAAAAGGAAAATCCAAAACTTTATTACACTTCGACATTTTTTGGTGAGGTGAGCTGCAAAAACTGCACTTGTTCGAAGTCGTTGTCAGCATCTTCATCCAAAAGTTCTTCAACAGCTTCATAATGAGAAATAATTACATCATCATCCAATTTTGGCCTATTTTTAATGTCTTTTGGTACAATGGTGCACGTCGCAACTCTGTAGTTGAAGCAAATCGGAGGACATTTCATTCCTTGCTTTCTACAACCACAAGCATTCCTACATCCCTTGGAACATTTGCAGGCACTACTGTTAGCAGTTCTTGTGGGGCTTGTACGGCTGTTGATGTGAAAGGGAGCAACCCATGCTTTGTTGCCTTCCATACCCATTTAAGCGGGTCTATCACATGACCAATCCAAATTAACCTGGAGAAATGCCCTCCACGAATGTAATCGAGCAGCTTCTTCAATAGAAGGGAAAATAGGCAAGTTCAAATTATTTTGTACTAGGGATTTAGTAAATATTGTGAAGCGATCAACAGTGATGTTTTCATCAGCAAATATTTTAATAAGTATTGAAATGAACGAGGCTTTTTTATTGCCTTAATTTTAGAGGAACCTTTCTTTCGGCATAGTCGGTAGTATTGTCTTCTACATTTTGTTAGATATTCCACGTATTTCGTAAGGGTTGAGGAGAACTTCTCTCTCAATTTCCATGTTACTCGGTGAAGAAGAAACCCTCCATCAATCACATAGAAGCATTTTCAATATTGATGGAGTGTTCACTTGATTAAACAGATCGTGGTAAACAGATTTGCGAGATTTTCTCATCATTCCTTGTTCAGCAAATAAAGATTATGGGTAAGGAGCCAATTCAAAACTACAATAGTTTTTGAGTTTTGATTCTGTTTTCCTATTAAATAATATGCTCGTGAAAATCGAGTATGGATCTATTGGCACCTCTTCCTCATGCAACTTTACAATATTTATAAATCCTCTCATCGGTACAACTCTTTGTCCGGGAGAATTAAACTTGACTGAAATTGCTCCTAGCAATGCTTTCCATGTTTGAATGTCCATTTCAGTCTGATAGATGACAATTCATTTTTTCATCCCTGACCAGTCCTGTAGACAGTGACATTACATACTCCCCAACTGGGAATGGATTGTGGCAAATGAACCAATCTTCAAATTTCTTGCAATCATTGTTATTCTTAGTTACTTTGGATAACCTTGCGTCCACATGTTGTTCAGCGGTGCAAAATGATACGCCACAAATTTCTTTATCTTTTAGGAAACTTCCATAATTGCAGGCATAATCGCAACCCAATTAGCCAATGTGCTATCGATAATCCCACTTCCGTTAGTTAAACCTCCAGTAGTTTTCATAGTTCTCATCAATGTCTTTTTGATGGTGGGTTAGGGGGAGCCAACCTCTCTCACAAAATAGGAGTAGACGCAGTAACTTAGGGTGTCGAGTTTGCCATAGGTGATATTTTTCCAGTTGGCACAGTCTGACCTGTGATTGGTCCACCAAATTTTATGAGCTAAAAATGGAACCGGTCTGCTTAGAAGCCCTCTAAATGGATTGGATGAGGATGGATTGAATCGATTGTCAATGTCCAGCTTAAGGAACTGACCATCGAAGAGGGTGATCTTAATATGCTCAAATGTGTATTTTGAAGAAGGATTTGATAATGTACCGTATCGAAATAGCGGTACAAAAAATCTAAAATATGCTACTTCTGCAAAAAATGCTTAAAATTGACGTCATTTGAACTCGCACTGTATCTAAACTGCTTTACCAAAATTCAAAAATGATGTACCATTCAACGCAGAATTTTATGCACTTTAACTTCTGTATTGGCAAACGTTTTGATAAATGTGTCGTTTGAGAGTTAATGTCGAAGAACGAAAAAATGGCCGAAAATTTGGAGGGTTTCAGCCCCCCACCTGAAGTACCATCTGAAAATTGGAGCAAACTTCAAATAAATCTTTTTGCATACAAATAAAGAGATTGAGACAGTTTACAGCTTTCCGCGAATTATTTCGAGGCAATTAATTTGTTTTATATTGCAGATTCTCCGTTAGTGAGAAGAGGGATGGTTGCTAATTATCGAAAACTTTATTATTATGCGTGAGAAATTAGGACCCAAGGCTTTACAAGAAATGGAGTTGTAAGAAAATCAGTCGGGAATTCTGTTTGTTATAGAGTCAAGAAGGCATTCTAGGATAAAAAAAATGATGCCAGTGTTAGGATACATTAATTTTTGGTACAGAAACAAATGTATATTGTTGCATATAAAATGTGAGACACTGCCTTAAAGAACAAAGTAAGATACTGTCTTTTGGTGGGAAATAACTGTTACACATCTTATGAATTAGAAATACGGTGTCATTCACCTTATTTGTATGAGAACAGAGCAGTGCTATAAGAAGCGAGGACTGATCATGGATGCATCACCCTCTTCAAGCAGCCCGACTCTGGACGTAACATAATGCGTATTTATCTAAATGCTTTCATCCTTTATAGAGTGTTCCCATTGCTTGCAAAAAATAACTTGCCCTTCAGTAGCCCGACTCTGGACGTAACATAATGCGTATTTATCTAAATGCTTTCATCCTTTATAGAGTGTTCCCATTGCTTGCAAAAAATAACTTGCCCTTCAGTAGCCCGACTCTGGACGTAACATAATGCGTATTTATCTAAATGCTTTCATCCTTTATAGAGTGTTCCCATTGCTTGAAAAAATAACTTGCCCTTCAGTAGCCCGACTCTGGACGTAACATAATGCGTATTTATCTAAATGTCTTTCATCCTTTATAGAGTGTCTCATTGTTTTAAAAAATAACTTGCCCTTCAGTAGCCCGACTCTGGGCGTAACATAATGCGTATTTATCTAAATGCTTTAATCCTTTATAGAGTGTTCCCATTGCTTTCAAAAAATAACCTGCTCTCGTCAAAATTAGTATCGCCCTGGTTTTATTTTCGGAGAAACACAGGAGTGCATTCTGCTCAGATAAAGAAGAGCAGGGGAACACCCCCCTGAGAAACACGAATTAAATATCTATCGTTTTCAGACGTAGTTAAAAAATATGCCCTAAATATAGGAATAGGGGCGGAGAATAATGACAAGAAAAATTTGAAAGCTTATTAAAAGGCTTTTTGACACTTTTAAAAATAAAATACGAAAAAAGAGAGCTTTGTAATCAGTGAACGAGAAGTAAAACTTTCTAAAAATAGGATTCAATTTATCGACTAAGATTAGATTTTTACAGAAAGGGAAATCCCAACAAAGAAATAAAACTCAGGAAAAATTACAAAGAAGGGGTATTAAATTTTAGAAAAATATAAAAAATAAAATTCTCTGGAAAAGGTGGGATTAATATTTTAGTAATTATATGCTTGATAAAACATAGTTCTACAAAGTGATTTCGGATAATTCATGCTTATGATTCAAACGTAAGTGCGTGCTACGTAAACAGAACAAAATAGAAGCTCGTATAAAATATTTATAGATTTCTAAAAATGAATTTTAAGTAAGACATGACTGTCAGAACTTATGTGCAGTTAATTGCATCTATTGTCTGTTTTTAAATTCTGCATATTTTACTGAAAATTTCACGGAATATCAGCATTCGTATATATTTTATCTAACATCATTTGAAATATTTTAATTAGGCGAATAAATTTTAATCAGTTAACCCGTACGAAACTTTCACACATTCACCCTCCCATAGAAAAAAAGATTTATTCTTTTGCCGTATTGTTGAAAGTAAATACTCAGCGAATTGTAGGGGGAGTTGGGGTGGATTGATACGCAGGAACATTGATACAGTCCATAAATTTTGATGATTGGAATGGCTCAAGATGTTCACATCCCCTCACATATATGCCACTGTAACCCTTAGCTCTCTACTCCAGGCTAATCGCAGGCGACAGTGAGTTGCGGTAAGTGGAACACATCTGACAGGCCTACGAGCATATAGACCAATGTGCCCTAAGCGTCTGTACACGGTCTGCCTTGAAACTGTCGTACCGGTAGCTGAAGAGAGCTGACGAGACAGGTCTGATGCTGTGCTCCGTCTGTTTCTTTTGGCAGTAACTGCCAAGTACCGGTCCTCATTCGGCGTTGTAACTCGGGGGGCGACCTGTGCTGTAACATCTACTCACATTACCATCATCTTGGAATCGTTGCCAAAGCCTGGAGATGACACTCTGGACGATTCCAAGTTCCTCGGATACTTCCAGGTGGGTACGTCCACATTCCAGTCGTCCGATAATTCTACCACGTAAAAAATCATCCAAATGCTTCCTTTGTGCCATAACTATGCGGTTATTGCACTGAAAGGCTTTTAAAGCGCTTGTGAACAATTTTACTTCTTTGCCACCATTCCTTATATACCCCTCTCTTACACTCTCGTCATTGTGACGTACTATCCGCGCCCCATCTGGTGGTTTCCTGTAATTTGCATATTCTTCTTCAAGATGTGTGTGATAATTCTACAGGTGAAATTTTTATTTTAGAGTTCAATTTCTGTGTGATTCTGAATTATCCTTAATTTATGGACATGAGTGTAGTTACGTTTTCTTGCCAGGGAATCTACTCCAAACGTACGAAAAAATATTTATTTTTCCGAACTATATTAAGTTTTGGGGTTGTTTTTGCGTTTCCACTTGTTTTAAGTAAAATGGGCTCTTGGGGATGATTGATACAACTGACTCCGGGGCACAGTGATACGTGTTGTCTGTATGTATCCAAGTGCCTTAACAGCAACCACTTTCAAACATCGTCTTCAGAAATGGAAAAAACGTAAACATGAACTATTTAAGAAAAACAAGCAATTAAGTATTTGTTTAAACAATGACAACGGTTTGCATTTCAATACAAAAATGAAAAGTATATTTGTAAAGTAAGTTCAAAATATTTTTTACTAATTTATTAAAATTGGAAAAAAAAATTGTATTGCAACTTAATTAATATCATCGAAAAGATAATTTTTTGTATTTTCAGATGGTGTGGAAGTTATTTCTGTGCCATTTTCGTAAGTTATAAAGGAAGAACGCGAAAATTTCCTTTAATTTTTAATTAATTAAAATTTTAAAGAACGGTTTCGAGGTACACATTTCCCCTCTCCAAAGTATTTTTACACACACAACACACACTCTTCTTTATTATTTGTAGGGATAAATTATTTTCTGAGGCATTATTGTTTCAGTTTCCCAGTCTCATAAAAAAATATTGAATTTTGATTAAAATAAAAGCTTGTTACTTTGTTAAACTTTTAAGCCTTGATTTAGAATCCAAAATTTATAGGTAAAACAAATTTTGTTTTGATCCCACATCTATTAATCACAATTATTTTTGATATTTCCGTGAAAGAATCAATCTACCCCAAGCCTGTATCAATGTACCCCTAGTATGGGGCAGATTGATGCAAATCCATTTTTAAGAAAAAAGTGTGATAAGTATTTTATCAATTCATTTATGACCAAAACTCGACTGCAATCCTATATTAGAATAACAAATGCATAAATATAGTGTATTAATTCTAATTATTACCGTTGTTAAAATAATTTTTTAGCATTCCAAAAAAAGTGTATCAATCTCCCCTCATTCCCCCTATATGTTACGGTCAATGTGATTCGGTATGGTTAGTCGGTAATTATGAATAATAACCGGTCAATGTGATCAATAAGTTATTATGAATAATAACAGGTCAATGTGATTAATAGGGCATTATGAATAATAACCGGTCAATGGGATTAATAGGGCATTATGAATAATAACCGGTCAATGGGATTAATGGATCATTATGAATAATAACCGGTCAATGGGATTAATAGGTCATTATGAATAATAACCGGTCAATGTGATTGATAGGTCATTATGAATAATAACCGGTCAACTTGATAAATAGGTTATTATGAATAATAACCGGTCAACTTGATAAATAACTTATCACTTTTAACTTTTACTGGTAATTATTCATAATAACCTATTAATCGCATTAACCGTAACATATACAGAAAATAGCCAAGACATTTTATTGATGTGAATGTATTGATACCTTTTTGTATTATAAAAAATTTGATGTCAGAATGCAATCTTCTAGAATTTTGTCTATTATCGAAATATGATGAGCAAATAGTTGGTCACAACCTGTTTCACTTGAGTTCCCCGCACGTTTCACCTAAGTTAGATTAAGTTGGAGGATGTGAGATAAATTGAATTTTAAACTTAAATTTTAAACTGACAGTGCGCCTGAACGTAAATTAAGCATGCTATATCAGATGTGAATCAAAAAATCCTAACCGTTTATACCTTATTCATCACTGTATCAGTTAAGAAAAAGGATGTTGACAACAGAAATAATGTTAATTAGTAGAACCATGATTATCCGAGCTGATCGGGATCGTAATCACCCCTGATCATCCAAAACTCGGTTAATAAAGACTAAATTTTAAATCATGACTTTTTTCGCCAATGTTTTCCAAAATTGTTTATTTGAAATCATAAAACTAAGTCCACAAATACTAACACTTATTGGCATTTTAACAAACTCTTTTATTAATTATCGGACTTCTTAAGTGCATTTTTGAAAATTTAATTAGTTCTGGTAAGAGAATGTTTCTGATTTTCTTTGCTTCTTTAAAATTTCCTAATGATTCTAAGGTGACTTGGCACCCTAAGAATTTCGGAAAATCCATGAAAATATCGATTTTCCAATTTTTAGGGGAAAATGATCCTTGAACCTTTGATTTAGTATTCTGAAAGTTTCAAAACAGTCAGACAAATATTTAGAGAGATACGAAGTTATTTTGTATAACACGTTATCACGTGCCACGCCCACTTCCAATGTTTAAATTATGTATATTTCACGTGCACTTGCAAAGCCAACTAATTTTTTCCATGAAAGCAAAGCAAGATATTTGTTTCAAACAGTAACAGTTTATTCTTTGTTTGTCTACTGTTTTACTGCTTTCGCTTCTTTATTATTTATTAAGCACATCATCGTCATCATCATCATTACTGCTTTCCATTCTCTTTTTGTTTGAATTTCTCACTGTCACTAATATTTCAATAAAATGGTTTTAAATTTTTGCTCTGTTATAACAGATATTTGATAAATAGTACTGCAGATCATTTATTAAATATTTTGACTAAAAAAATTTGAAAAAAGTGAAATTTTTCTCATTTTTTTGGAAATTTTTTTAATTATCTCTATAAATGATGATGCTAATTAATAATTATAGTAATAATATATATTAATGAAATTGATACCTTAGCACTTGTAAATGTCAGGTAATTGCTCTGAAAAAAACTACCTTGATATAAGTTGTTTTTAATACAACTTTATTGTGTTGAAAACTTTAAAGCTGTTTTTCTCAGTTCGCTTTTTTCCAAAATTGTGTCTGCTACAAAATACTAAAAGTCTCTTCTACTACTCTCTTTTCATTCTAATTACTTGAAATTTTTTCTGTTCACACGAAAATGCATGCTTATGAGAATTAGGGATGGATTTGTAAAAATTTTGACTAAAAATTTTTTTAAAAATGTACAAATTAAAAAATTCTGATATTTTTCAAAATTTTTTACAAAATTTTGAAATAATTTTTTCTTCTCAGAAACTAACGTAGATATCAAAAATCCGATCCCTATTTCTGTTAAGTACATTGAGATGTCCCTTTCAAAAATTGTATGAGAAGAAGCATTTAAAAAGAAGCTTAATTTTTTAAAAAAAATTAAATTTGTAACTTTTGAAAGCGATAAATATTTTAAAAATTTTAAGTTTCTGCACAGTTTACATATATCTACTACAAAATTAAATAAGTTTGATCAAAATTGTAGAAAAAATTGGGGCTTCTCAAAAAAATATACAGGACGTTCACACTTATCGTGGTCCAATAGCTAATTTCTAAAGCGTTAGAGATGGACATATAGTTCCAATTGACAAAATGCTTTAAATGAAGGGAAGAATTATAATATATGTTTTTTGAGTGAATAAATATATTCCTGAGAAGGTTACGAAATCTAACTTTTTATATGGTCACCCGGTCTTATCACCCATATTTACTAAAATATTTTTGACACTCTATCATTTTAAACAAAAAATGTCCCACTAATCCGAGACTAAACCTGACTGAGTTATGGAGCTTTGAATATCGCTGAATTAGACCAACCACTTTACACCATTTCAATAGCGACGATCCACCAATTAATGCGCAGCACTTGCTCGACGAGACCGCTGATTGGTTAAAAATCATGAAATTCAAAGCTCCATAACTTGCTCGGTTTTAGTCGCAGAAGAGTGAGACTCTTTTGTTAAAAATATTAAAATGTCAAGAGAATATTTTACTAAATATGACTGATAGGACCGGGTAACCGTATAAAAAATTAGAATTCCTAACTTTTTCAGAAATGTACTTAATGAGTCAAAAAAACATGAAATATAATTTTCCTCTTTATTTAAAGCATTTTTCCAATTGGAACTATATGCCTATCTCAAACGGTTTAGAAATTAGCTATTGGACCAAGATAAGTATGGACACGCTGTATATTTTTTCCCATTCAACAACGCAAAACTTTCCGACGCATTCACAGTGTCATTTTTTAATAAAAATACTTGGGATTTGCTGACATCGCTATTGAAGTGCTTAAGAAGGAAACTATGTTTCTGTTTATTCTCTAAATATCTTCTTGAGTTATAAAAGATCACCTTGTGATAACGATCTTTAACAAATATTCGAATTGACGGGCCTTACACCCATTTGGATAGGCTGGGTCGGTATTGGGTTTTCAAGGCTTTGCATCGTGAAAAGTCGGCTCTAATGTGAACTTTGGAAATTCTTTGCTGAAAAATAACTTTAATCGGTAACTTTATTAAAAAAAGAAAAACACAATTCGACTTTTTGGTTCCGACTAACATAGATCTTGTTGATTGAGACCCAGTTAATCGAGGTCCCACTGTATAGGATCCCTTAAGTGCATGATTTTTTATTCTGTTTCTGATATCCTGTTCTGATGTTCTATGTTATTTTCCGCCAAATTAAGTAGAAACTAGCACTAAAACCATCTATTGGGGGAGGGGGAGGTGCAAAAATCCTTCTGAAAACATAATGTAGCAGAAAAAAACACACAGATTAGTTAATGAAAATTCCACCAAATAACAACCCAATACAGTTTTTTCACATGTTGCATATATTCTACACTATGTATTTAAAGGTTATAATTCTTTTTTGTTGTCGAAGAAAAAGATAT
The DNA here is from genome assembly GCA_013235015.1 of Araneus ventricosus. NCBI lineage: Eukaryota > Metazoa > Arthropoda > Arachnida > Araneae > Araneidae > Araneus > Araneus ventricosus. Next base: position 1,258,342 of record BGPR01000139.1, on the reverse strand, counting down.
GTCACATAAGAATGTATCTCTTGATGTGTTATTTTAATAAATAAAAGAATTCTTAAGTATTTTTCTAAGGAGAATTCGTAAAAAAATCTTACTTTTAAATCTAAATAATCCTACTTAAAATCATCATGAATTTTAAAAATATTGTAAAAATTGTGAAGGAAATTATATATTTGTTAACTCAATTATATATTTGCAATTAGAGTGAACGAAATTATTAAAAATTCAGAAATACGAAAAGCTTTAATTTATTTCTTACATTTTTAGATTATTTCGTAAATTAACTAGTAAGTATTTCTTCACTTCAACTATTAAGCCTTTTCTCAAAGCTGAAAATTCTCGCCTACGTTTATTATCACTGTGCTGATTTTTTTGTATGTAATTTATGATTTATGAAAAAAGACTAATTTAATTTGAATACTGATTCCAAATACGGATTTCGTGTATGAAATAACATCAAAAAATTGCGTTTATTTTATTTTCCTTGGAATTAATAATTCTTAAGTGAAAGGCGATGTTGAAAATTATAATCTTTCTGAAATACAGCAAACTACCGATAGCGAATTTCTACCGATAGCGAGTATAACCAAAGACAAATTGCGTCTATTCGGGGATTTTAATATAAAATGCAAATTTTGATAAATAGAAAGATTGAAAAATTACAGCATAAAATAAATATCTTGTTTCTTTGAAATGAAAATATGTTCTTCACAAAATTTAACCATTTTATATATCTGTTATCGCTAAAGTGCGGATATCAGTTAATCTACAGATTATCTAGGTAATGTGCAAATTAACTAGGGTGATTCGTTGAAGTGCCGAAAATTATTTCATTTCTCGAATTACCTAGGTAATCTGCAAATTACCTACTAGGCACTCATGAAAGTGGATATAAGATCTTTGCTGGAACAACAGCAACGTTTCTGCAAGCTTAAATTAACATAACGTTGTTTATTTATTTTTCGATATCTAAAGAATCAAGTTAATACAATCAAGCAATCAAAAATTAGTTGAAATAATCAACCATCAATCAAATAAAAAACTATAATAGAAGGAATCAAACGGTTTAAAATATTATTACAATTAAGGAAATTAACATAATGCTATTTATTCATTTTTCGATATCTAAAGAATCAAGTTAATACAATCAAGCAATCAACAAATTAGTTGATATAATCAACCATCAATCAAATAAAAAACTATAATAGAAGGAATCAAACGGTTTAAAATATTATTACAATTAGGGAAATTAACATAATGCTATTTATTCATTTTTCGATATCTAAAGAATCAAGTTAATACAATTAAGCAATCAACAAATTAGTTGATATAATCAATCATCAATCAATAAAAAACTATAATAGAAAGAATCAAGGAGGCAGAGGGGGGAGGTGTAGGGAAAGGAAATGAGAGAAACAGGCGAAACCAAACTAAAAGTGGAGGGAGAGGGGGAAGGTGTAGGGAGAGGAAGTGAGAGAAACAAACTTTTGAACTTTAACGATACGGAAGCCGTTAATGTGCACATTACCTAGGTAAAATGCGGAAAACTCTTGATTCCGCACGTTAACGGAGCAAATCAGTTAATCTGCTGAGTAGCTAGGTAATGTGCACATTAACGGCTTTCGAGCTTTAGCTGTAACATATCCATTATAATGTTTATTAGAAGAGGATGCTAGATGCTTTCCATCCATTTCTTCAGATTTTGAAAAACATTTGTATATCATAAATATTTCACTCAATATTGTTTAATAAAGGCTATCAAAAGAGGAAAGGGAAAATTAATCTGTTAATTGTTTCAAACTCGTTCATAAAAATCAGTAAAAGGGAAGATTTATTGTGTAAATGAAATTCAAAAGAAAAAAGACAAATAGATTATTAAATGCTGATTACCGTAAATATTATAAACAAAGGCATTCTTATTAAAATAACTAGCCGCCTTCGGCGCCCAACTGGTTTACTTGCCAACTCGTACTATTTTAGAAGCTTGCACCTGTTCTGTTCATTGTGTTACTTACTTGCTCAGTTATTTCTATCCGTTGGGCTTTCTACCCTTTGTGACACAGTGTTCCAGCTGATGGCACACTAATTTCACTCGCTTTTCAACCGTTAAATTTAACTATAAATGGAAAATAATAGGTTTTGGATTGGGCTAATAGTACTCCGTTTAGAATGTATATAGCAGACTCATGAAATTTCGTTTTGGAATAGGAATTATTAGAGATAAAGTTTGAGAAAATTCCTTAACTCAGAGATAAGAAACTTTTTCAGTTCTCGACGTCTGCAATTTTAGCAAATTAACTCGAAAATTTTCCTTCAATATTCTTGAAGTTTAAATTTATGATTTTTTTGTAAGATTCATCAATATTTTTTGAGTGTATCAAGGTGGTATTATCTAAAGGGGTTCCCATATGATTGGGTGACCCCAAAGGGAGACGACCCCTCCTCGGAATGAAGTAAGTTTTTAAATTTTTTTGTAGATTCGATGTCTAGACAATAAACTAAACCCATTCATGATGTTCTTCCATCATATTTCAAAAAATTTAGTGCCTTGCACCGCAAAGGGTTAATTCGAAACGGGAAATTTGTTAAACTAACTCAGGAACTTGCTTCCGGAATCCAAACATGCTCATGAAATATATAAGGATAAAAGTGAAATTTTTCAACATTGAAGTGTAATATCAAATATGTTTCATAATCTTTGTAATATCATAGAGCATTTTTATTGACTGATTCAATAAAAAAATTAGTGCAATACAACAAGAAAGCAAAACTTCAAGCTTGAAGAGATATAATTCTTTTTATGCATCCATTTATAAGACAGAAAAGAGCAATTGTGCTTAGAAATGTGTACTAACTGTAAAAAATTTCCATCATTGGTTACTTTTGAAGTTAAAAGTTATTTGTAAGTATAAACAAACCTAGGATAGGTTACAGAAGATACCTTAAAATATTTATAAAAATTTATTAAAATTAGAGACAAAATTGTACGGCAGCTGAGTTGGTATCATAAAAAAGATAATGTTGGAATTTTTAGATGGTATAAAAATCATTTTTGTGTTATAATATTTCAGAAGTTATTACTGAAAAACGTTGGGAATTTTAATTAATTTATAATTAATTACCACGATAATTTAAATTCTAAAAAATCACCTCGAGGTACACAACTGTCCTCCAAAGTATGTTCTTACCAAATTTTGTAGCTGTAGTTTCAGCGCTCTATTCTCACATTTGGTTTATCATGTCGAACCAAGCCCATGAAGCAAGGACTCATGATAAAAGGAAGAGTGTCATCTAGCATCTACATCTACCTAAGGTAGAATTCTGGCTTAGCTACATTATATGGGGATAGGCTGTCTTCTAGGAGGACTGCCAAGGGAAATTGGTTCACATTTATATTTCACTTGGAGAAAATCCAGAAAATCTCCAGTAGCTAGATATACTATGGAATGTCGCTTCCCGGCAATGTTAGTCTTATGGCTGGGAAGAGAGTTTTACAGGGGTTAGTATGGAATGGCCGGCAGCTGCCAGGCCTGGATCCCTGACCTTGGCGACAAACTTGGAAACTTGGCGACAAACTTGGTGACTTTGGCGACAAACTTGGTAACTTGGCGACAAACTTGGTGACTTTGGCGACAAACTTGGCGACTTTGGCGACAAATCGAAGATTCCCGAAAATGCTATTATTTTTTCGCTATCTCTATTAGGGTCCGAGATCCGAATTTTTCCAGATGACTCCATCTGACGTCACGACCTGTCGGGGAGACTATAAAAGAACCGTGCCCGCATCACAGAGCAGTAGTGTGTTGATCGACTTTGAACGTGTTGATCGACAGGAACGGACTTTGGAGTTTCGTCTGCAGTGCGAGTGGAAAGCCGGTGAACTGAGTGCTATTGAAAGTGTTGTTATTGTCATTATTAGTGACTAGAAGATTTGTGCCCGTCTAAGACGGGCTTTTAGCTTGCCAACAATATCTCAGATCAGATTGTCAGTACTTAAGAAATAAAAAAGCATGAAAAACAGAAAAGATGAATCAATAGACACTAACTTTCGTTTTGCAAAATATATAAATATTCAATTCCAAAAGTAAGTACGAAAAAGAAAAAAACCCTTTTTAACAAAAAAGAAAGTAAAGATATCCGAGTTGCGGTTTGAATTCTGTTTAATACCTCTTGTCTCTGTCTCTCCCTGCACCGTGCAAATCTCTCTCTTGCTAACCTTCGTTTCCTTGCAGTTCTCATTAATACTTGAACGCTTTCTTTTTCAAAGATAAGGAAAATTCACTTCCCCCTTCGAAAACCGAGGCGAATTCTAAGAAATCTTTGTTCCCCCGCTTCGACTTCTAAGAAAATAAGTCTTCCCTTCTGAGCCACTTTTGTGTGTGTGTGTGTGTGGTACGTTGCCACGCCCACATTCCTGTAGCGTTAGAGGCCGTATCACCGCTATTCTATTATAGAATTTACTGATTGTTTGTGTTGCTAAATCCGAAAGTGCTGTTACTGTTATTACTAGTGAGTTGTTGTCTGTATGCGTTGCCAATCTGTATAAGAGCTATTGTCCTGTTACCTGTGCTTCGTGTTCTCCTCAATATTCATGAATAAAGCGTCATTCTCCATCATCCTGCTTGTTGGACTCTTTTCACAGTACACACACAAGGCGATTTTCGTAACAATACTATGGAATACAGAGTGCGGATATGTATATGGAGTGTATATATATGTGTGGAGTGTCTCTTATAGATACTATAGAATATTATAGTCTGTAGTTCCTGAGCAAATATATACTATAGAATAGGGTGCTATTTATATTCCTCGTTAATACATTCTCTGCGTAAACTCACTAGGTCCCTGGTGGGCACATTCAAGGGTAAATGTATTTACAATTGTAAACAATGGGGACAAAGTATACAATTATTTGTAACACACAGCGTACTCCACTTTTTATCAATTTTTAGTGATCTCTGATTATCGTTTTCTTCAATGAAATATTTGCTAGAAATCAAAGATTTGCCATTTCATTTCCTGTGATGTATTATATTGTATTGAGTAATTAAATCCTTGCCATTTTTGGAAAGTTAAACTTGATAAAAACATATTTTTTTGAACGAAAAAGCAATTATATTAAAAATACACAAATATTAAATGTTAAAAAGAAAGAAAGAAAAAAAAAACTATGGATTAATCATTCAAAACCAGTTCGATTGTCGTGCAAGTAATCAAACTAGCTTGGTATGCTTTTGTTCAAAAACAAACATAAGACGCTTTGGCGAAAGAAATAAAATAACGAAGTCGTAGATGTTTGCTTCATTTTGCAGGAGAGCATCAAAATAAGCCATTACTGGCATGAAAGAAAATTTTAAAAACTGAATTAAGAAAAAGAGAAAGGTAAGGAAAGAAGTAGCTGTGGAATTTGAAACATCTTAATTATTTTCTGGAAAAAGTTAAATGTAAGGAAAGGAAACAAAAATTCTAAAACAGTCATCACGTTGGTTTTTTTTATGAATCATCTTTTAGTTTAGCAGTTTTTTTCAAAAAGAACCTGTTCGTTGCAAAATTGTTAATCATTAAAATGCCTGGAAAATTCATTCGAGAGTAGATTTAAATATGCAAAATATTTCTGAAAAACTAAAGGAAGGGGATGGGAACGGGGAACCAGGCAGATTATTCAACAAACTGAACAATTCTTTCCTTTTTCAGCAGTTTAGAAATAGTTGATAATTTTCTAGCTATTAGGAAAATAAATTAAGCTTTAAAGTTTATGAATATTTAATTGCTTGTAAAACATGTGTCTTGCACTCGTTACTATCAGGCAGTTATATAGAAAAAAACGAAGTTAAATTTTTTTTTGTAAGAAGTTGCAAAATCTTAATTGATTCATTCAAGAATGATTGTCGTTTCCCATATAATTTCATTAAGAACACTTTTACCAAAATAAAGTGTTATGTAATACAGTTACATGAGTCAATTCACATGACAGCATATCAGCGCACAAATATAACTGTGTGTGTCTGACATCTCACTACACGTCGATATACACCTTTTTTCCTCCAGCAAGTTGTTCACTGGATTCTAAAATTAAACTAGAGTGACTATGAGTATGTCCTTGTCACCCGCGGAATGAGATTGTGGCAGTACGTCGATTTGAATCTAGGATCTTTGGGTCCCGAGTCACGAATCTTAACCACTAGACAAAAGGAATTTCCACTGTCCGGAGGTGGATACTGACTTATATACATCAGAATAGGATGGTTCAAAACGGTGCACTGCAGGAGCAACTCCCAGCTTGTTTGACTTTATCTGAATATCAAGGAAGCGATAATTGCACTTCCGTGTGCTGCGTGCATAGCCCAGATTGCTACCCCGATTGTTTGTGCGCAGGCACGTGCAGGCCTTGTGCTATGAAATGCGTCATAGACTTTGTGTTGTGAAATGCGTCACAGAATTTGAATTGGGAGAGCTGCGTTACTGCAGGAGTTGTAGCTCTGCCATCTGGTGTATGTAGCAGAAGATGGAATTGATCTGATATTTGATGCTTCCATCTATTAGTGGGACTGAAATTTGTTGTTGCGTGTTCTTTGACCGCGAGTCACCACTTTGGCATATGCGTAGATTTGAACCTTGGACCCCGAGTAACGAATGTTGACAATGACAAAAGGAATTCCCACTGTCCGGAGGTGGATACTGATTTATATACATTTGAATAGGATGGCGCAGCACGGTGCGCTACAAGATTTTGCAGATACGCGTTTTTAACGCGTTTTTTCAGATACGAATTTTGTTTCCATTTATTTTTCCCATCCCTAGAATTTCATTTATACGCTGTACACCGCAGAGCGACAGCCGCGTTATCATACTGAAAATGGAGCCAAAGAAATTGTACAAATTGTAAAAGCAATTGGAGGAGAAGGATTTTCAGATATGGAAGGAGAAATAAAAAAAGCTAACCGAGAATAACGATCGCACACCAGCCGACAGTGAATTTAGCGACAGTAAGGAAAAAATAAAGGACATTTAATTTATAGGAAATTAAACGGATTGTTAAAAAAAGAGTACAGGATCTATTTGATTTTGCAATGAAGATTGGCCCGAAAGAAGAAAAAAGAGGACACTTAATGAGATGCATTGAAGAACTGCGCTCCTCGCCGCGACACTTTTAAAGAGTTGTGTCAGCTATTGTCCCTATCAAAAAATCGCCATTTTTTGAAATAATTGTATCATGTACTTACTTATTAAGAAGTAATAAAAATTCTTTCATGTAGCATTTCTTTCATTCTTCCCTACTAATTACAACAACATTTAGGCTTGTTTAAATCATACATACTTTCTTAACCCCTTAACTGGTTTGTTTTCTCAATTATCTAATGAGATGACATTTTCTATCTTGCCAATGTTTTGTTATTTTAATTCATTTGAGAGACTAAAGGTCAGTTGAAATGTTTATGGATTTCACGTAATTTCTGTATCAAATTATAACGTCTGTAAATTACTTTGTTTTAGTTTATACATTTTAAATTGCGATAATTAGCTGCACGTAAGGACAAACCAGTTTGCAGTGTTAATTTGAACCATAGCTAATGCATTTTTTATATAGAAAGTTAACTTAGCGGAACGCGATTTTGCCGTTATGAATTAACTCCATTATATAAGGTGTGTTCAAATGAAAAGGGGACTACAGTTATATGTAAAGAAATTTTAATAAAAATACTCTAATTGCAGTTCATGTGGAACAGTACCACTATAAATAATTGACATTGATACACTGATCCCAGCGCGTAGGAAGGGAGTGGATTTCGTCAGTGTAGAAACTGCGGGGTCAGGGAAACACCCATTCTCGCCGTCTTCTGATTTTCTGACAGATGATTGGGCACCCACTGTGAACAAACTTTGCCATAACCAAGTGGATTATGTGATGCACAGTCGCTTGCTTCACGACAGTTCAACAGCAATTTCACGTGGGGTGATCCGACGATTCTGCCGTATGAAATCATCCAAACCCGAAATCGTGGCACTGTTGGTCACAACGTGTGCCTGCCTAGGGCGTGGCAAGTACTTGATGTTTACGCGTCCCGCCTCATAACTCTAACACCACCGGAATATGGTGCACCGCGAGAGACACTGCTCTCCGTAAACCTCTTTATTCCTGCTATAAATTTGTAAAGCATGCTCCCCTTCTCCGCGAAGAAATTGGATAATGCTCTTTGTGCTGATCTGGAGGAATCCAACATGCAACGAACTGTGGAAACAACTCTCCAGAAATGAGGATATTGATGCGAAGCCGTTAACTATGTAGGTGAAACTGCGAATACCACCACGCCATCTATCGGCTAGCACATTGACTCATTGGGATTTGATACAACGCTGATACAGCTAAGGTCTCCTTTTCATTTGGGCATACCTTATATCAAGTATACGTTTTTCGTGTGAAACAGATTCAATCTGGTCGGGCGTAAGATGTTCACGGTCAGGTAATAAGTATGGAGCATACGGTGCCGGCTAATGTGTTGTCCTTGTTATGTAATTAGGGTTCAAAATGGTGAACTTCACACCCAATGGCTAAAAAGGGGCAGAAAAATAAATCGTATTCACGTTTCACGTTATTAAGCAATGTTTTCGATAATCTACCATCATAGACGTCATCTGCTTCAATTTCTTTTGAGATATCATACGTTTGATATCTTTCATTGGTGTAGGTAGATTCATATTTCATATGCTTGACTTATTTTCATTGAAGCCCACGCGCTACAAGCAATAACACATTCTAAATAACTTCCAGTTGCTTGAAATAAAGCTCTGGAAATTCTCAAGCTCATAAATTACACTCTTCATCCCAATTTACTCGAGAACATCATTATTTGATTCCAAAAATGGAAATTTCCCCATTTTCTCCGAATTCGCCCGAGAATTTCTTCACGTTAAGATTGTTCTCTATGATAGCATTAATCGAGGATCGTTTATTACAATAACTACTTTCATCGTAGAAATTTATCATCGAGCGTACGGAAATGACTTTTGATTGTTTTTTCGGCATAAGTCAGGCATTCATTTATCCGTCAAATCATTAATCAGAAGCGTCTGCAATCAATTGATTTTTGAATAATAAGCTAATTTCACAAAGACGGAATATCAGATTGGAGATTTAACCTTTAAATGTTTTTTCTCTACTATCTAATTGAACGGAATTTTCTGTCTAGGGATTGTATTTTTATATTGATTGAACGAAGAGATTATGGACAAAGCGAGGAACGTGAAGTACTAACGATAAAGCTGCGAAATAGTTTAGGTAAAGAGCAAAAGTTTGAAGAAAGTACAGAAATATCAGAATCCTGATTTATTGCACGAGTTTATACAATTAGAGAATAATTGTTAGTGAATAATTGTTTACAATAATTATTCACTATCACTATCAGTACAGTTAATTCTCAGAGTATCGGCCTGCGCAGAAGAATTTAGGGAGACGGAGTGCTTGCCAAATGCTTGAAAGAATTCTGTATGTCAAAAGTGTAAGGCAGAACTTCGAACAGTCTTACTAATTGTTTCTATCTAAGCCAGTACTCTGAGGAAGAGCAGACATTTAATGGCACTAATAGTTAAATGGTACCGAATAATTGTCATGGACATAATCGTAAAATGAAGCAAGATTCTGATAATTCTGTACTTTTGTTAAACATCTCTGATTTGACTTTTTCTTTACCTAGGCTACTTTGCAGCGCTCTCTAACGTTAACTAATAAGTAGATCTACGTTTCGCCGGGGGTCGCCAGCCCGCGTTATTTGGAAATAAGAGAGTCACTGATAGTTATTCTGGAAGAGCTTATATGCAATGTAAGCTCACATGAAAACTATCAATAGGTAATTTGATGTTAGTCGGATTAGCTTCTCAGATGTAGTGAAATCCTAATGGTTTAATGGTAAAGTATCTGTTATAACCCGTATTCAGAGAGAGGGAAATATTATACTGCTACAGCATATGTACCAGACCACATTCAGAGAAAAATGTCTTGCTGTATAACATCTGAACAAGCCCATATGAAGAAGAAAATTCTGCGTGTACAGGATTGTACAGTTCCGTCCGTGTAAAGAGTAAAAATGTGGACACCAAAGCATCTATACCAGCCCATATGAAGAAGAAATTATTCTTCTGGTACAGGATCTGTAACAGCTCATATGAAGAAAATATTCTTCTGGTACAGGATCTGCATCAACCCATATCAAGAAGAAAATATTCTTCCGGTACAGCATCTGTACTTCCTGTAAGTAAAACGTTAATGTAAACAACATTATAAAATTCTCTTTAAAGCTATTATTATTCTATATTAGATGCCTTCGGCGACCAGCTTGTTCGCCGGAAATATAATTTGAATTGAATCTCTTGTGTATAATTTGATATTAATGGTTCATTTAACAAAGTAGTTTTTAAATTACAAATCTTAATAGACATCATGTTAATTCAGTAGCCTTGCACCTATTCTATTCGTTGTCTGCACGAGCGTCCTTAATAGAGTCCAGTAATTGTCTGTGTCATGTATCATACAATGACATCATCTTCACTCTCTTATTCCTCTTAAAAATATGCATTTCATTTTAACTTCACAATAGCGCGGCACATTTTACTTCCAGCAGAATGTTAGCTGAATGAAAATAGGCTGATTAAAACATATCATTAAACATAAAAAATATTACCTTAGCTTTCAACAATGGAAGAGAAGCACGCAAATAAATATTTGTTTAAGCAATGAAAACGTTTTGAATTGCATCGCAACAATGAAAAGTATTGTTGTAAATTATGCCAAAAATATTTTTAAAAATTTATTAAAATTAGAGAAAAATTGTACGACATCTTAATTGATATTATTGGAAAGGTAATTTTTCTTCACTTTCAGGTGGTGTAAAAATAATTTTTGTGCTTTAATAGTTTCGATAGTTATTAAGGTTAAACGCCGAAATTTCGCTTAAATTTTATTTAATTAAAATTTCAAAAAAGTCTCCGAGGTGCACATTCCCAACCTCCAAAGTATGTTGCACCAAATTTTGTAGCTCTAGCTCGAGCGGTGTGCCCTGCAGAGGAAACAACACACAGACACATCACATTCTCCTTTATTATTAGTAGAGATTATTTCTTTTGTATTTTATTATAATTGGAATTATTTAGTACTTTATATTGATCGCAAAATTTTGTCCCAAGCTCCGCTTATTTTAAAACTTTAAAGTAAATTTAAAAGTAAAACTTAATATAAAGCTTATTTTGAAACTAGAAAATCATCCGACATAGTTTGACTGGTGCAAATTGCCTCTTCATTCGAGAGATTTCCTATCAAATTTGACGTGTTTAAGTAGATATATATGCGAGATAAATGTTTAACATTAATTGAAAACAAATAAAATAAACTCATGTTTTATGAGAGGAAATATTTTTTTATTTACATATTTCTTTATTCATAAAACCTCTTGGTAAACAAAATTCCGTATGAAGTATTTTTCGTTGTTTAACAATTTTATTATAATTCTATAACCATGAAATTCTCAGCTTGTCGAACGTATGTCAAAAGTTAAAATTTCAAAGGAATTCTTTTTCGAACATCTAATCAAAACAAAGCACTTCTCTGCTTGTCAAACGTTGCCAAAAAATATTATCAAATTATATAATCACGATTGCAACAAATAATCAGATCTATCGTGGCGTCGAAACTATATCACGCGCATGATATACCATTGACGTAAATTACTACTTTCTATTAAAAAACGGAAATTAATTTGAAATATATGATTAATATAATTTAAAATTTCTCTTTAACTATTGGTCATAGCGATATACATTTTATATCAATCGATAGCAAATTTTGTTTCAATATTTTAGAGCTTTAAATTTGATATTAGAACGACAATTACCTTTTAAAATTTAAAATTACTGAAATTTAGGTGCTCTAACAATGAAATAATGCTGTTTAACGTTTTGCAGTGCAATGGCGCGAATTTTATTGTTGGTGACGTCAGAGCGTTACCCAGAGACAGATCTAGGCTGTTATATTTGTAATTTTGAATTCAAAGCATTAAAAGGAGACATGGAGCATTCCGAATAGAAAGTGATTTAGATGAAAGCGTCTGAAATACCCCTTAACTGCTGCACAGTTAAGGACCGAATACGAGAAAAAAGGATCCGCTTTCGGGGGAAAATGGAAGCAATTTTCTTGAGTTAAAAGCTTTGAATTACTTTTGTGGCTCAGGATTATTATTCCTAAGGTACCTTAGGAATAATAATTCCAGCCGTCGTTTCTGGGGAATTTACTGCATTTTCTATGTTTCCTATTTCAAAAGCAATCATTTCTACCGAAAATACACAGAACGGCACGCTGCAACCTTTCATAATCGAAGAAAATTATGTTGAAATTGGTTCAGCTTGTGTTTATCAAAAGTCTTATTAATAGAATTGTCTAAAAATAAATGGATGAAAGAATTCCAGCAAATACTAAATCTGATATTATGCATCGGACTTAGCAACCTTTCATAACCGAAGAAAATTATGTTGAAATTGGTTCAGCTTGTATTTGCCAAAAGTCTTACCAATAGAATTGTCCAAAGATAAATGGATGAAGGAATTCCAGCAAATACTAAATCCGATATTATGCATCAGATGAATATGTGGTGGATTTTTCAAGGGAAATACAAGTCGCTTCTATAGCTTTACATAACAGCCTGTTACGAATTGTTTTCAGGCTACAGTCTTATATTTTAAATAGTGAGCTAAGACGGCTTTACTAGTGTTTTGATGTATTTTTCTCGAGGCACAGATTGCACGTAGTGTAAATGTTTGTGATTATTTATTTTAAAAAAGCTTGAAAGTTAGTTCTTCAAATTGCTTTTATTAATAGCTAATAAATTTATTTTTGATATAAAAATTGGCTATTTCTGAGTCTGACGTTACAAGCCTTTGATGGAATTATTTTAGTTTCTTGTTATATGATCGACCTAACTTTCTTTGATAATTTTCCACTGAAGTTCCTCGTGTATGTGGGACTGTTGCACCTTGAATGATATGCAGTAGGTCAAACGTACTCCGATTGGTGTGGTACAGAAGTTAGAAGAGGGAGTACGAACTTAGGCGTCGTCCTTGTCATCTGACCGGGTTCTAAATTACAAGGCTCGTCCCCTAATAGCCCTCATGTTGCTTCAAAACGGAACACTAATATAACTAAACTATATCTTTCTGTGATAATTTTCCACTTAACTATATCTTTCTGTGATAATTTTCCACTTAACTATATCTTTCTGCGAAACTGAAAATTTGTTAACAGAAAAACTTGACAGTTTACCCTCTATTTCGTACTCACATACAACTACTCTAAAATTCCAATTAGTTCAACATTTGCGTCACCAAAACTAATCAGTCCAACCCACTGAAAGAAGAGGAAGCCAAGTCAGATTTCTACCTCAGGTACTACCTAGGTCAGTGA
>BGPR01000139.1:1233288-1244891 GCA_013235015.1 Araneus ventricosus | reverse complement strand
TGGTGAAGCGTTTTGAGAAGTGGGTCAAATTTTGTTCTTCATTTTTCTCAATACGCGCCTGTGGGTTACTAAGTCAGTGGCGTCACATGGAAAGGGGGAGATGTGGTAAAAAAGGGTACCATTAATTTGGAAACACTGAAAATTTGTTAACAGAAAAACTTGACAGTTTACCCCTTTTTTCCGTTCTCACATACAAATCCTTTAAACATGCTAATTAGTTCAACACTGCGACCTGCGAATATGTGAGCCAAGTTTATGATCAACTGTCAGGAGTCATACACAGGGACAGTGATACGATAAAAAATCAGTTAGCCAACGTCCACATGAATTTTTTTATAGAAATTCGCCATTATACTTTTATATTTCAATTTTTTCATATTTTCGATTGTCTCCTCTCTCTTTTATGACAAAAAAAATAAGTTTATAAAATTCAACGCGGGGGCCATTTAAAAAGCCTTCGTGGGTCAGCATTTGACTTGCAGGTCATAGGTTCGTCACCACTGTTCTATGTGCTCCATGATCGATTTGAACAAGAAAGATGTCACTCTTGCTCTTTGTTATGAGCCTTGACTAGACAGCACTAGAGGACTCATCTGTGCCGCCGAATTGTCTAGTTTACGGCGCTCGCTATAGCAACTGGTTATGCTAGTGAAGATCCATTTCTAGTAGACAGAAGTTCATTCAAATGTGTTCCGCCGCAAACTTGCGCCAAGAATAAAAATACTCCGACTTCCGTTAGATTCCTCCTATTCGAAATGGATCTTCCCTAGCATAACCAGTTGCTATAGCGACCGCCGTAAACTAAACAATTTGGCGGCGACAGTTTTCGTGGCGGACAGACAGTAGATATGATAAATCAAATGGAATTAGATCCACTATTGAAAGAAGATTTTAAATTTCAGTAAATTTTCATAACATTATATCATAGCATTTACTGAAAAATTATTAAAGGTTTACTAATCAGACTATGAAGATTAAATAAATTGGAAGACACTTTCCTAAAGTCTCTTTAAACGAAGATTCATAATATGAATGGAACAATATAAAACAAATTAGTGAACAGGTATGGATTTGATACGTATTTTGGAGTACTGATACAGATCTGTATATTTTATCGTTTCTATATTTCTTTCAATCTTTACATTTTTTTAGTTTTCAAATTGAAATTTTATATGCTTTAAAGACTTCATTAAAAACAGATTAGATATCTTTTCTTATAATTATGTAACCAATGTATAACATTAAAAAGTTATTCTCCGGAATTTTTATATTATGCAAAAAATTTCCATAGCAACAACAGAAAGGAATTGAGAAAAGTAAAATCACCCATGTTGAAAGATATTTATCTAAACTTGCGTCATAAAAGAAACTTAGCTCGACGGCAGAAAGAATCATTGCGAAGTGAGAGCCATCACGAACTTTTTAAAGTTCTAGCACAATATTCTGTATACAAAGCATTTTTCGTTTTTGCGAGAAATGTGCAGTGAGAGAAATGCACAATTTTATTCTTATCTTTTTCCCTAGTGACACTTTTTTTCAGCGATCCTGAAGCCTTAATGGATTTTTTTTGTATTATTAACTTCTAACAGGGCGTTTATTCGAAATAAGTCTAGAAGCAGACCTCGTCAAACATAATACTTTACAACAACTGCTTTTTAAGGATCGAAAATATTTCTACTTTTGTTTTAAAGTAAAGATTGCCCATTATGTTTTACCTCATTTTATATAATGTGTATGATCTTTTCTTAATAAAATATTACGTTACAATTTCTATGCATTCTTTCTATTCTTCAAATGCGCGAAAGTAGTAGTCTAGGGACGAAAAGGCATTGCCCGATATTCTAAAAGGAATAAACGACTTTCAACCATTCTCATTAAGAAAATCAATACTTCGAATGTACACTTAAGTAAAACTGTTGGAGGAATCTCAGTCTGAATGTATCAAAATTTTATTTTCGCATAACCTAAACTTGAGCTAATTTCCGTAAATAGGTTATAAATTTAAAAAAACCCATAAAATTTATTTTAGATTTATTCTGGTGAGGTTAACAAACATAAATGATTTTATTGTAAATAGAACCGATATTAAATAAATTAGAAAAAGTTTAATAATCTTTCCACAGAAAAAAATTTAATTAAGTGTCTGACGTAAAAAATGGAAGTATATAACCAAATGAGTTCTAAAGAGAAAATTCTACTGTGTTAAATTAAGCAGCAAAATTATTGTTCTTGACTATAAGTAGCAAATGCCCGATGGATTTCAAATTTGAATTGGAGCAGCACATTTTACGTGTATCACGTAAGTATCAATTAACTCCATAGCAAGATAAAAAGAAAATTGAGCATTAGACATTTTTTCAATTGGATTTATTCCAATCTGATCAGTTCTAGAAGCAAGCGAAAATAAAGGACCATTTGTGAATGTGTTTTGTTATAATTTTTCTCCAGTGACTGGTTGTGCTGTGTATACAGATGGCTCGTAATCACAGATTTCTGTTTTAGATAGAGGAAAGATTATAGTCATCGAGAGGTATTATAATTTATAAATGACGACGATCATGCTAATCGATTAATTTACTGTGTATGGAATCTCAAAGAATAAAAAGGAATTGATTAACTATACACAATGTATAACATTCTAATCATAATTATTATCAAAACGAATAACATGAGCTTCTCTTTGTTTATTAAGCAATGCTTAATCGACTCATTTTCAAACATTTTTGAAGATAATAAAAAAATCTAATCGAAACAGATGTAGACAATTTTCAGTGAAACACTTCATAGGTCGATTAAAAATATCCGAAGAAATATGAATACCCAGATAGCACGTAAGTTTGCAGCAAGTTTGATTTTGTCTTGATATTATCTTGTCATAGCAAATTTGACGCGTCAAACTTGAAGCGAACTTGTAGCAAATTCGCCGTGACAACTAGCGCCACCTTCCTTGCAATGCAAATTTGCAAAACAAGCTTGATGCAAAGATAGCACAAAGAGATAATTATCTTTGTCTCTGTTTTAAAAAAACATCCGATTTTTAATAGCATCTCCTAGAGTGTCCTTCTTTTTATTAATTCAATAAATCAATGATAATTTGTGAAAAAAACTAACTTTTTTATCAAAAAAAATTTTGAAACATTTTCCATCTTTCTACTAAAAGTTTTTACTTTAAAGAAAACTATATCACCTTTTTCTTAATGTTGAAATTTTAACATTTATAAACAAAATTAAACCGAAAACACAGTCAATGTTTGTTGAAAAATAATAACTTAGACATTTTGTCCCATTTTAAAGTAATTACTTTTGAACTCTAATTTCATAATTTATTCTACTAGCAAAACGAAGTTATTAGCGAAAATCGCTCTCTCTTTGACTTCAAATCATATTCTCAACTCAAAAAATTAATGAAATCAAGAAAATAGTTTTAAATAAATCGTATACGAATCGAATCGAACGATGTATTAGCGAAATCTATCTTCTCCTCTCGTAGTCAAGCTGGCCGAAAGGTATAGACGCCAGGCCACCAAGCGGTCGGTCTCGAGTTTTATCCCGGGTTTTGTTCGTACTCTGTTTTTGCTATAATTTGCAATGAGTTTGCAATGCAAGCTTGCTGCAAGTTCGTCCCATGGTGACTTCGAAGCTTGCGTTAAGTTGCTGCAAACTTATTTCACACTTGCATTCTTGCAATTTGCTGCAAACTAAAATTGCTATCTGGGTACATAAACAAAAACTTATTACGCCATCTTTTTATCAATACCTAAACATATTATGCCATCTTTTTATCAATACATAAACATATTACGCCATCTTTTGAATTGATACAAATATGAGGGAAGTTCTGATAAACAAACATTTTTAAATGGATCAATTTTTTTTTATAAAGGAAGAATGTTGCATTATGCTACTATCGAAAAAGTCAGTACATATAATAAAGAGTTGCTTTGCTAAAAAAATTCCTACTGATGCTTCATAATATGATAATAAGATCGAGGTTACTTTTGTTGAAAATAACTGAAATTCTATATGTTTCGAATTCTATATAAAACATTGTATGAACAGCAGCAGCTACACAATCTTTTAGTTCTTCATGCAACTAAAATATCATTTGCTGCCTAGTAGTTCTTTTGAAAACGGGAGCTATAATGTAATAGATCTCAAGAAGCTCTTACGTGCTCTTACAAAACTATTATCAAGCGCTTGAAGTTTCTTACACTCATTTGAGTAATATCGATTTTTCTATCCGGATCCAATCATGATATGGTTTAGACCAAAGAATTTTAGCTATTAAAGGTTTCATTGGTAAAGTCCATTATCTTTTAGTGCTAATTTTTCCTTCATATCTTTAGAATTTGAGTAAAAGCAAACAGTGATTTTTCGTATGAAGTACTGTATTGATTTCCCAACCTTTAAATTTTTTATTGGCTTAAGTTATTTATCTGTAATGCTATTAATTTTCGCTTTAAAATATTTTTTACAAAAAAATAAAATTTGTAACATGCTACTGAATAAATTGCGACAGTTTAGCTCATGAAATAAATGAATAAAATTAATGATTTTTTCGAAAATAAATGTTGTTTATTTACAACTTTTAATTTGAAACAATATGCCTTGAATTAGAAAAATCGAATATTTGTGAACGAAATTAATTGTTCTGTAAAAATATTCCAATATTTTTTAACCTTTAAAATTTAGTATTTTTTTCTGAAAATGAAAATAATTCTTAAAATAAGTTTCAACTTGTTTCTTTTTCATTTCAGCTTCAGTATATTTCCTCATTTCCTTACACTCACTTTGACTGAAAAGAAAGTGCTTGTATGTTTGAAAAAAATTAGTTGATCGTTTGACAATAATGGAGACAGAGAAATGGCAAATTGAATTTTTTTATCAAAAAATTTAAATGACAAAATGAAGAATAAAAGCAAGAAACATATGTTTATTTTTATTTTTGTGATTATACTTTTCAATTTGGGCATTTTAAGACAATTAAACCGTATTCATTCATTTACTAATTGAACTGTGCTTAATTTGGCTTCCATACAAATCATTTATGCCTAGGTGTACAAAATATTTCATAATTGATTATTACTCTTCTAGATAAAAAGTCTTTCATAAATTCATGGATACTGCTTTTTACTATAGTTAGTAAATTACTGAACGTTTAGTAAATTTTGAAAAGTTGAATCGAAAAGAATTCTGATGATTTACTTATTAACCGTCATGAATATAGAAAGTTGCAAGTCATTGAATTGATAGTACTAACAAGTTATATTGAAAGTAATAAACTGTCAATGTGAATTATTGATTAATCTGAAAAACAAAAAGTTGAATGAAAATCTTAATTATAACATATTGTCATATGTATTATCAATACAATATCATTCAAATGTAAAACAAACAAAGAATTCTCGATGATATTCACTGTTTGAAAATCTAGAAAAATGCTGTTACTTTATTTAATCACGATGAAAAATATTATTGCAGCTATAAAATTTTAAAGCTTCAATAATAATAACAATAATGCAATAATTCAGTTCATACCACATTTTCCGACTGATTATGCTTCATAAAAAAATTTGAAAACAAAACTGTTGCATTTGTATACCATTTAAAAATGTTGCCATTTTTATGAATTGCTTGATATTTATCAAGAACAGTGAGAACGAATAAATTTATGACATTAGAAATTTAAATTTAACATTAGAATAAGTTTTCTAACTTTATCTACCAGAAAGCACATTTTAACTTTTAAATTTAAGTAATTGTTTGGAAGTAACAGCCTAGTAAATGTTGCCGGACGGAGATTAGGAAAATAAATTAAAGTGGCTGAAAGTATATATCACGGAGTGATATATTTTGTGTCTCAGTAACGTTTTTAGTTTAGCTGACAAAAAGTAGTTTATCTATTAATCCTTTATAAAGATCCTATATGTAAAGGTTGAAAAATGCACTATGAAACAAAAAAGTGCTGTTATAAATTCAGCAACTTAGAGCTCATTTCAAATTAAGAGACCACAGAAAACACTTTAACGAAACAATGCAAATAGAATCTCGTTATTCGACATTCAACATACATCCCTTCTGAATTTATCAAATGATAAGATTTGCGTTTCTTTCGATATCTGTGAGGTGGCAAGGTCAGGCGGAATCCTCACATTCAAGAGAACGTACAGTAGATGTTATTGGAGACTCGAATTCTATTAGACAGCTGTGGTAGTGAAAATCGCTATTAATTATCGTTATTACATGCATTTCATTAATAGCTATTATAGGTAATAAAAGAAAAGGGTTGTTAAGCATTCAGAACATCCAAGTGAGGCAGGTAATGCCAATAAGGATAGACAAAATTATATTGAAGCAACTTCGAAATACATCGAATAGAATGGAATAAGCCTTAAGTACGATCGTCATGATTTTCAATGGGATGTTGTGATGTATAAGTTAGAAAACATCGATCTAAAGGGCCACTTAATTGTTTTAACTTTATAGACTCATTTTAATATATTTAACCATATTTTCTTTATTAAGATAGGCTTAAATGAACAGCTTGATAGGCAGCGGTGTCCTAGTGGTAAGGTGTCAGCCTCGGAACCGGAGGTTTCAAGGTTCGAAACTCGATTCCACTGAAGTTCCGTCGTGTATTGGGCCTGTTGTACGTTAAATGATACATAGGGGAGTCAAACGTCCTCCCGCTGGTGTTGTGCAGATGCTTGGTGAGGGGATGCCAGATCATGTCCCCGTCACCTGACCGCGGTTCAAAATTACGAGGTCCGTCCCAAAATAGCCTTCGTGTTGTTTCAAAACCGGACATAATTCAACTAAACTGATTAATTTGGTGTTTATACATATTTTCTTATTAATTTAAATGACAGTATAATATGAAAGATATTAAGTTAATGCAGTGTATTTTACTTAAAAAGTGTTTCCATTCTTTTCCCCATGTTATCAGACATTTCAGATTATCCAATATCGGCAGCCATATTTTATGCTGTATAATTGAGAATCTACTGCTAGTTTGGTAGGCCTATTTGATTCATCTAACCTTTGTAAAAGCTCAAAATTTCTGTTAAAACGACCCAATAACTGCTCAATATTAGTATCTTTCAAATAATTTAGCAATGGGTTTGAATCCATGTAATTAACTAAAAAAACACAATGAAAAAGTACAATAACACACAAAGAACAGTTTTAATTCAGGAAAACATGTTACAAACTGTCATAATCATCCAACACATTTGATTCTTCCATGTTTAAAAATTTTTCTAATATAATTCCTTTGACTTCATCAGACTCCTCCTTACTCTGTACACTTCAAAAATATTTATTTACAATAACAACCATTTTCATGTATAAAATTTATATGTTATCGTGTGAGCAAAACTGACATTAAATTCTTTAAAATGAGAGTGTCATTTAGGTCTTTGGCAGTCAATTGCTGATTTATCCTTTCGCCTAATCATGACAAAGTTGTGTGCCTTTCAGTTTAAGTTAAGTCAGTGGGTCATTGTATCACAGTTATGGCTAACATAACGCAAATTTTTCACAGTTATAGCTAAAACAATGTAAATCAGCAGAACAAACTCAAACATAAAAGAAAGAAATCTAAATAAAGCTTAAAAGAAAATTTATTTTCAGAAAGAAGAGAAAAATGATACATGAATATGAAATAAAAGCTCGTGTAATAAAAATAAATATTTCATTGTATAAATTAAGATAATACTTTAAATAAAATGACGGCAACTGAAAATATTTATAAAAATAATTATTAAAATATAAGTCATTGAAACTTATAATGAGTAATGGTACAAAAATGAAAGAATATCACAGAAATATAAATCAAATTACTACAGTAGTAATGTTGGTTTTAAAGAGAGTTTCACACAAACATAAACAAAAAGTAGTGTTTACGTTAATTTGATACATAAACAACATTTATTGGTATTAATGACGTCGATATTAAATGATAAATTTTATGTTAATACACATAATGGGGAAATAAATTTTATCCTACAATTTTTAATTTCTCGAAGAGTTTCTTCATTAAAATATTTTATCCCAGATAAATAGAATTGAAGGAAGAATTTTTAATATTTAATTTTTTTGGTGCAAAAAAAAATTAGAACTAGAAATACAGAAATCTTACCCTTATGCTGAAACACAGATGAAAAAATGCATAAATAAATTTTTTCTAATTATTAATTTTTTATTATTCATTTATTGTTGATAATCTGTTTTATTACTTATTGATGAAAAATTATAAATTAATTCATTTACAATTTCAATTACGAAATGAACTTTTCAAGTAGATTTAAGAGATACCATTGGATTTAATATTGAAATGCTCTTATGAATAAATTCTACACAGGTAAAATGAAAATTTAAAAATTAACAATTTTAATTTGAACCTGTATGATAGATAATATTTTGGATTGGAATTTTATATTTCTTATGCCATTTTCATCCGTGTCATTATTCTAATATATTTCGTATAATTGATCAATTATGTGCGATTCCTTCAGTTATTTTTTGTAAAATGTGATAAGAATAACATTATAAACTTAATTTAGATTAACATAACTTCTCCTGAATTCAGTAACAGAAAAATAAGTTGAAGAATAAGCCAATTAGAAAAATTAAATGAATTCATTCTTTTGAGTGTGTAGAGAATTTTTATCCCATCTCGTTTCTAACAAAAACTAGCACGAAAAAGTTTGCTAAACAGTGTTTACTTCATACTTTGAGATAAGAGATAATTATATGAAAATTTGTTCACAACATAAAATAAAAGATTCAATGACGTTATTTAACATTATAAAAATCAAGTTATACTTATTTAAGGCAAAAAATAATCACAACTACTTAAAAATTCAAATGCTAATAATTATTTCCGACAAGATTTTGAAGGAATTTGCAGTATGAATTAAGATGTGCAAGATATTATTATGAAAATGTTAATATTGGTACTTAAATATACAAATAATACATTATGTATTTAATTAGCGAGAAAATCACACATTCAAATCTTTGAATCTACAAAACTACTTTCAAAATAACCAAAAAATTCTTCCATGTCCTTGAACAATTAAATATGCCCTTTGATAACAGAGCTGAAGTACAGTAGAGCCCCGCTAATCTGGACTAGATGTGACCGAACCCTGTCCGAATCACCAAAAGTTCGGATTGAACGCAATTTGCTTTACAATGCGCGTAATACAAGTTTTTGATGGTAAAACTATAGAAAATGTTTTTTTTATAAACACATACAACTTTTCCTACAACTTAATTTTAGTTCTAGGTTGATTGGCTGATTTCGATTTAATGGCGCAAGAGCCAATTTGACAATACTTCGCCAAACAAATGGTGTGAAGGGAAACGATGTTAGTAATTTTAGGTTTAATACTAGTGTATACGTAGACCTCAGTGTATAACCTACGAACTGATGTAGGATTAATAAAACAAAATTTCGGTATAGATAATTAAGATACATACTGTTTAACAACGGATTCGGAAACCCTCCGCGCTTTTGAGCATGCGCCGGGAGGAGTTTATTTTCATCAAAATAGGGGGAAAGTAAAGAATTGGAGGGTGATGTTTACATTTTACTGAGCGTGATCTAATAAAGAACTCCGGAAATGCGCTCATATGACTCATTGCCTGACACCCCTTTCAGGTGTAAAATCGTCTAAAAGTGGTAGTCTCGGTATCCGTTGCTGAACAGTACTTTGTACATAAATATTTTTTAAATGAACCGGATGTCCTGACAAGCGGGACTCTACTGTAAATATAAATTCAAATAAACAAATACATTAAGCAGAATAAGGTTTTCACATATACTGGATCATAAAGAGTTACTGCTAAAATTTAAATATGTATAGCAGACTAAAGATATGCACGTTTCATTTAAATAACAGATACACTTGACATTGTCGAAATAATAATGATGTTTAATCGACTTTAAACACAGCATTATCGATAGCATTATCATTCCGATATAAAGTCATTCTAAAGATGTGCTTTCAAATTGTTAAATCTTCAAGCTTTTTCTTAACATGATGAAGAAATACATAATAAAATTATTATTAATACTATATATATATTTATATTACCTTAAAGCATATTGAGGTATTTAAAGAGTATGTATGTATTATCACCATACATGAATTTATATATATACTTCACGTAAAAATTATGGCTTTAAATTACAAACATTTGGCACTGTTATTGATCTGGTATATTAATTCTAGTAATTTATAATAATTTTACTTGTAAAATGGTGCAAAAATCTGGCAATTTATTTTGAAACCAGAATTATATTAGTCGAAGTTATTTACTTTGTATAAAATTCAGGCATAGAAGTTTTTAATTTCCAATTGTTTAATAATTACCAGTTTCAAATATTTAGAAATTTAGCTAAAAATTTATAATATGTTTTCTAATATGTACATGCTATTTTTTATCCTTCTATATTTGATACTCTACCCATTAGTTTCATGAAAAAATTGTGCACTTCTTTGACTTTTCTAATGATTTCTTTTCTTTTCACATATTTTCTTATTTATTCTTTTCTTTTCATTGATTTACTAATTGTATGTTTTTTCGTTGATTTCCCGTTGATATCTTTTCTTTCACAGTTTTTTCAAAAGGAATATTTTAATTATCAAACAGTGTTTCACCACTAATATAAGCATTTTGCTGAGAACAAAGAACTCTCACTCAACAAAACTGAAAGTTTACCAATACATTAAATATTTCGTTAAATACTTCACATATGAAAAAAATATATAAGACAACTATAAATATGATAGCCACTGAAATCAACAAAGCATCTGAAATATAATAAAATCTACATAAATATAGCAAGTAAACATTAAATAGCACCATGCAGGCCGCCAAATATACTTTGATATATTTGTTCACAGAATGTACAAACATCAAGAATAAATCTACAAAAGACAGCTATATCTATGTGCTAAAAGCTACGTACTACAAATATATGTATTGCAATGTCTGCAAATTGAATGCAAATATATGCAAACTGAAGCAACGCTTTCAACTTCTAGGTTTTGATTCACTATTCTTTTGTTTAGATTAATATGTTGTGTGTGTGTGTGTGTGCTTGTGAAAAATAAGCAAACTATTTAGTCCGTCCAAAGTTTGAATAATCCACAAATGTTTTCAGTTTAATCTAAAGATAATTAATTAAAATTATCATACAGTGTAAAATAACTTATCATTAATTAAAAGGTAAATGTGGAGATTAAGGTACCCACCTGTTTCTCACCAATTTGTTTTGGCGCAATTTCATGTGCCGTTGCCAGGTATTGTTTTGGATGTGCAGTGCGATTTTTATTGCTCTTTTGCGCATGCGTCACCTGAAAACGAGAGATTGAGCACGCAATGCCTGCGGCATTTTAAGAGTGTACCGGGGGGGGCAAATTTTTTTAACTTAAGAAAACATCAGCGCCTTCGCTTTCAGCATAGCAGGAAACTAGTTGCGTCACTTTTTCATTGAATGTTAGAAATCTAGGATTTTAAGAAATTTCGAAAACTAGAATTTCTGCAAGCAATGCCTGCGGAATTTCAAGAGTGTACCGGGCAAATTTTTT
>BGPR01000139.1:1205572-1233278 GCA_013235015.1 Araneus ventricosus | reverse complement strand
CAAGCAATGCCTGCGGAATTTCAAGAGTGTACCGGGCAAATTTTTTTAACTTAAGAAAACATCAGCGCCTTCGCTTTCAGCATAGCAGGAAACTAGTTGCGTCACTTTTTCATTGAATGTTAGAAATCTAGGATTTTAAGAAATTTCGAAAACTAGAATTTCTGCAAGCAATGCCTGCGGAATTTCAAGAGTGTACCGGGCAAATTTTTTAACTTAAAAAATATAAGCGGCTTCGCTTTCAGCATAACGGAATACTTGTAGCTTCACTTATTCATTGAGAAACGAAACTCACAGAATAACATACACGGTACTGAACCGATATTCAATCCGAAGAATTCCAAACGAAGTTTTATTCAAATTCGAATTTATCAACCAATTGCATCGAAGAGTTGAACAAAACAGTCCAAACGAAACGTGGCGCAATATAGACTGACCGATGCAAATATAAATTTGTGCGCATGTGCGCTTGTCACTCTTGAAAACATCTAGACGCATTCTAAAAGAATGTTCCCTCATCGCCGTTCTTAGAGGCAAAGAGTTGGCGATTCTAAGAGGAACGAAGTCGGTGTGTGCCGTAAACTCCACATAAACTAATTAAAATTATCATACAATGCAAAATATCTGATCATTCATTAAATTAATATACAATCTAAGATATTTTTAAAAGCAGTTTTGTTTCCTTCTACAGAATCAGGATTTAGTTGTCATCCGTCTGTTTTATTAAGACTTAATTTTAAATTTCACAAAGAAGCTCTTCTATTTATATAGCACTAGCAGTACGCGTATGGCGTTGTCCGTGGAATCAGGACTTCAACAAAAGGAAAAAAAAACCCGCCCACAATGGCATGAAAAAGTTCTGAAAACAAAACAAAAGAAACACATTTTTGATTTACCCGCTTATTTTTCTTCGCGATAATGACATTTCAACTGCAGAAAATACAGAGCACGCTAATCCGAAACTATTAAAAAATTGCAGCGTCAACATGATTATTATAAAGCAAATAAAATAGGGGAGACATAAACACGTTAAGACACTGCAGAAAATAATAATCGAAGTCATTCAGTTGAAGGTTATGACGTCACCTGCGCTCTGCACGGTCAACCAATGAAATTGCCTACAACTTTCCGGAAAAGTGTCGCAGGAGAAAAACTCGATAAATAAAAATATCTTTCAACTGGCCAGGAAAAAATTAATTTAAAAAAAAACGGGAAAAGATATTTTAACCGTTCTTCTTTTAAATCCGACAGAACCGTTGCAGTAATAAACTGAAAAAAATTGAAAATAATAGTGTTATTAGAACATTGAATGCAGCAAATTTAAAAACAAAAATAAAATTTCGATGGCAAAATTGACTATTTTTTAAAAATTTCTCAAAATTCAGTAAATTATAATAAAATTCAAAACTAACTTCATTAGAACGGAAATCGTGTTCTCTTTTCGATGGTGTGTCTATAGTTTTCGTACAATTATTCAAAACCATTCTATTGAGAAATTAGTGCGAAAAATCATCCAAAACAACACAAAACATTAAATAAAAAAAATTCTAGATTAAATTTTAAAATTGCGGCTCAGAGGTGCATTGAGTCACCATTAAGACTACCTGTGTGCCAAATTTCAAGGTTGTAAGTGTCATAGATTCGTCTGGACATCGCACACACACACACACACACACGCACACACACACACACGCACGCAAGCACTGCCTTTTATAAGTATAGATTAATGCTAACGTTTTTTTGGTTTAGTGGAAACTTCAAATGCTAACGTTCTTTTGGTTTAGTGGAAACTTCAAATGCTAACGTTCTTTTGGTTTGTTGGAAACTTCAAAATGTTCCCCTCCTTTTTCTTATATTTTACAACAATCAATCAGTTGTTTTCAATATTAGAAATAGATTCTACATTTTTTGAAGCTTTTCAATTTCTTAAAATGATGAAATTTGATTTATGTGTCGTCCTTTTCATCTAACCGCGGTTGAAAATTGCGAGGCCCGTCTAAAAATACCCTTTGTTTGTCCTCAAAACGGTACGTTAGTATAACTAAATCATTCCTAAACCAAACTCACACAAAAACTAACCATAATGGAAATAAACCGTACCTTTAATTCAAAATAAAATAGAAATAGAATCAGAAATATTCATATAGTTTAAGAGAAAAACTTGAATATTTATCTCTATGAATTGAATTAAGATGCTTATATTATTCAAAAATCAATTATTAAAGATTAATTTAATGAAAATCTTCAAGCGATTCATATGTAAATACATTTTTCAACAATATATAATTTAAATATTTGAAGCAACTAAATAAATTTTAACTTATTTTTAGCTAATTAAAATGGTTTAAAATAGTAACAGTTATTCATAGACTAACGTATCATTACTTTAATGAATACACAAGATACAAAACATGATTTTCATTCAGGAATAAATATATTATACTCGAAATTCTTTAGAAATATATTTAACTTGAAAATAAAAAGGAATTTATAGTTAATTTCTTTTTAAATTTAAAAGAATGGTTTGAAAATATAACTGATAGAAACAGTTTCAAAATTGAGAATAAATAGATTAGTTTTCAGTTGTGGGAATAAATGTATTATGCTTGAATTTCTTTAAACAGCTGCTTAATTTGAAAAGAAAAAAAACCGAATTTGCATTTAATTTTCTTTACAAAAATTGTTTAAATATATCTCTAACACACATAGTTTTAAACATTTTACGATAAAAGTTTTAAAAAATTAATTATTTTTAGAATTTATGAATTGAATACTGTTATAAAATTATAAAATCCTTATTATTATAGATTTGATGTATTGTTGATGTGATTTTATGTTGAATAATTAAAAAAAGCGGGAAAGTAATTCAATAAGCACTGAATAGCAAAATAAATTATAAATTTTCAATAAATGAGCATTCGAATACAATTTAAAATGAGAAAGTGAACAAAAGCAGATCCAGCATTTCGTTTAATTTCTTAGTAAAAACGCAAGAAATAATTTGAATATTTTCATCACATATTATTCATTTTTTATGAAATAACAGTTAATGGTTTCATTATAAAAACTAATTAAATATTTTATATTTTGTAACATTAAAGATGAAGAATGTATGATTTTAAAGAAGCATGTTCTTCACACACACACACACACACACAAATTATTATATATATATATATATATATATATATATAGTTAAGTCTATTGCTAAACTAAACTGTATGGAAACAAGCTAATGGTATCTCAGATACACAGCACATTGCAAAATATTTTGCTAAAAGGCGGTGGGCAATGTCCGTTGCGCATGATTAAATATGAAGAAAATGTGAGAATATAACGCCTTGCACATGAATATAACATTTTACGAAATTCAATATTTCTTCGCTTAACAAGCAACAAAACCCATTTTAATTTTTTGAAATTTCAAAAAGGAAAGAAATACTCAATTTTTCGTAACCAATAACTAATACTTGTGAAATTTTTATCACGTCTATTTTAAACTTTATGTCTTATGTTTATGTCAGATGTGAAAAAAAATTCAAATATATTCGTTATTGGGTGCAAAAAATTGAGTATTTTTTTCCTTTTTGAAATTTCAAAAAGGAAAGAAATACTTAATTTTTCGCAACCAATAACTAATATTTGGGGAATTTTTACCACATCTAGTTGCAAACTTTCTGTCTTATGTTCATGTCAGATGTGAAAAAAAATTCAAATATATTCATTATTGATTGCGAAAAATTGAGTATTTCTTTCCTTTTTGAAATTTCAAAAAATTGAGATGGACGGTGTTGCTTGTTACGCTACGATATTTAACCCTATTATGATAATTCTCTTTCAAGAAGCTGTTGTTTGCAAGATAAGGCGAGCAAATTTACAAGCAATCGAGAAAAATGTTATAGTGTCATTATAAAACGATAGTGGAATATTGCAATTATTTAATTTCAAAATATGAACTATGAATAACGTTTTCAACTAATTAAAATGTACACAATATCCAAATGGTGAGAAACTTTAAAGTGCAAATCTTTTAATTATTGTAGTAATTTTGTGGTAAGTAATATATTGAATTTAGAACAGCTGAAAGCAAACGATATTTTATAAAATATTATATGGGCGAGTTTTCGGCTTTGTTTGTTTACATTAAATGCCTGTACTACGCATTTCCGGTGTAATGCTAAGACACTGGATCTTCAAAGTGGAAAGTCCAACATACAAGCAGATAGAGTCAAGGCTTTTAATGTAAGAAAACAAACCCGAAAACACGTCCATAAAAAGCAGTTAAATTTCTTCTGTGCGATATTTCTATTCTAAATTATGAGACAACAGTATTTGTTACAAGTAAATGTACACTTGATTAATGTTAAATGTGATAGGATTTAAAATATAATGCAATAATTCGGCTACGTTCAATTAGTGAAAAAAAGGAAATAGCATAAATATGGGACAAAAGTAAGGACAAAAATAAATTTTTTCGTTTAATTAATTTGATTATAATTTCATTTTAACCTAAAACGACTAATTTTTCAAAATTTTACATCAATAATTAAATAAATTCAGCCATCCACTTTTTTATATTTATAGAGACTAATATCTGTAGGATTCAGTTCCAAATACTCTTATTAAATATTTTTGCATTTATGATAAAAATGTCCAGGATAACTTTATTCATACTAATAAACTTGTAAACCTTAAATTTAACATATTAGGCCCAATTTCTGGAAGAAAAGCAAAAACATGAACGATATGGTCTTCCCTAAATTAAAGAATTTTTTTTCGATAGCGGTGTTATTAATTTTAAAAATATTAGGAAGAATTCAAAACTGGGATGTGTGTTTGTAATATTTGATTAAGTTCTGTTAAATTCCGCTTCAGTAAAACTATTCATATGATTAGAATATATAAACTCAGTTCTTTATAAAAGGATTAATATACATGAAACTATATTTCACAATTCACGCCTTTTGAGTTTAATGATATTGTCTATTGATTATTGAGTTTAATGACATTGATAATTAAATAAATCACAACGAAGGCGAATTTCAAAATTGTGGTATTACATTTTTGGTGTACTCTAACTCAAAAGGGATTGTATTACATAATAAGGATTTTATGCACAAATACATATTAATTTTTTTATATTTTCAAGGATAAAGGCAAAAAACAAATTTCAACGTGTTTAAAAAACTGATATTTAACTTTCTGAACTGGAATAAGTGATGGTAATTAAATTTAGTGGATTAGTATTTCAAAATTGAGGTATTACATTTTTGGTGTACTCTAACTCAAAAGGGATTGTATTACGTAATATAAAGTATTTTATGCACAAATACGCATTAGTTTTTTTATATTTTCAAGTGTAGAGGCAAAAAACAAATTTCAAAATCTTTAAAAAACTGTCATTTTACTTCCTGAACTGGAATAAGTGATGGTAATTAAATTTAGTGGATTAGTATTCTTAGTTAACAGATATATCAACAGGTTATTGATCTACCTACAGGAACAACTGAAATTTTAGTTTGGCGCTAATTCCTAAAAAATTAATCTTAGTAACAGTATGTAAAAGTTGTCTTTACATGCTAAAAATTCTTCGAATCCATGTACTGAAAGAATCGAGCACACACTTCATAGAATGACTAAACCTTCGGCTAAATATTCTACAAACTAGTATGTAAGAATAAATAAATAGTACTCCTTTAATAGCTAAAACTCGACAAACACCTATAACAAACTATATTGAGCTGGTTGACAGTTATCACATAATAAGGATACATTCATTATACTAATACTGTTTAGAAGTAACGTTTTAAGTGCAAATATACACAGTTTGGCATCTATAAAAATAACAAAGTTTCTATATTTCATCAGCTCAGACAATACTAGACAACATGTTGCTAAATGTGAATATTTTCATTTGGCATCTGGTGTGTTGAAGTTTTTCTTAACCATCAGACATAGTATTATGTGAGGCTCGAAAATTCTCCGAGAGTAAAACTTCATGTCCATGGTTTAACCTTGTAAGCACATTTTTATAACTCGCAAAACACATTTGACGAGTATGCATCTCACACAACACGCAAAACAATAAAAATAAAAACTTTCCTCCCAGTAATTTTTGCAAATAGAGGTATTTTTACCACTAAAAGAATTGCTTTCTTGACGTAACTCGTTAGTCAATTTTATATTTATTTCCTTTAAACACAAATTTAAATCTTTTTTTATGTGTTTAATATGCATACTCGTCATTCCTTGGTCCTAATATTGCACTACCCAGGTACCACAACATGCTGCACGATATTGTAGAATATTGTTCGATATTATACAATATTATACGGTTTTGTACAATACTAAACGATATTGTAAGATATCGTTCTGTATCGTACATTATCGATGCTCTACTTGTGTAACGAATAGACTTTCAAAGATCTATTCATTAGCACAAATTTAAGACCATGGCTCATTTCAGTTAATAGGCTCATTCTCATTCAATAAAACTTTATAAATATAATAATTGTGGATTAAACAGCGTATTAACAAATAAAAAACACACTTTTTAACTTTTAAAATGTGTGAAATACAAATTTTGATTAAACTTAAAAGCTAAATAATCTGCTTTTTAAGATATCCACATGGATTCTTTCCGCTCATATTTAATTCACAGATTTAAAAATTTCACAAAATGTAACAGGTTAAAATATTTCTGCTTTTCAGTTTCTTTACAGATCATATATACAAATAAATACGTGTGCATTTAAGAACAAAGGATGTATAAAAGAGTTTCTTCAGAGTCATCATCAAAGCATAATTACAAGAAACTAAACACAAACAAAGAAGAATGCTTTTTTACAATTTGTTCTTGCTCATGCATTACAAAATTGAAAAAGGAAAGATTCTTAGATATTCATATAAAAAGTCAAATCACTAGCTGTTTATTAATACGGACTGTACCTAGAACAGTTTATAAAATTAATACTTTTAAACGCTTTAAATCTTAAATAAAGACCATATTCAGGACTCAAATAAAAATTATAAACACAAGAAAATAATATTTGAATTTCTTCGAATCGATCGTAAGCATTTTTTAAAATTTCCAAGAGTTTTAGTAAATAGTTTGCTTAAATTATATCTTATGAAATATTATTACAAATAAATAAATAGATAAATAAAGAAATGATACTTCAGAGTATACACAAGGAAGTATTTCATTTAACAGCACAAATACTGATGATGAGATTTATTTAATTGCAAATATGTTAGTTTTCATGGAATTTAAGGAAATGTTGAAATGGATACACGTGCATTAAATGGTTAAATAAATATATTTTTTAAACCTGAATACAAAAACAACTAAAACAAAATGCTGCAGATACCTAAATAGTCTATAGTGATTCACAAAAATTAGCCCATGTGAAATGATTAATTTCTATCCATAACAAAAATTAACAGAAGTAACCCAATTTTACAGACATTTATGACGTCAAAATATGTAAATCACAGACTATTTAGGTATCCTTTGAGACAGAATGTATATATTATACACATTTTAAAATTCTAAAATTTTTCCAAAATGTTGAATTCTTTTTCATTATACAAACCTTTCAACATGATATTTACTAAGGTTTCATGTATTTGACGACGAGCATCCTTTCAGTTCAGTGAAAATCTCCGTAAAAAAACTTGGTTCGCTGTTAATCCTGAGCATTTTTCCACTGAGGAGGTTGATAATCAACAAGCACCTGTCCCAGAACTTCTCCTTGGAGTCGTCAACCAGAAAGGGTTTCAGTGGATAGGATATCTCATTTCCCATGTACGAATAACTTAAATATAAGCAAGTGAGGACAACTGACTGAAGTTCACGTTCATCGTCGATGTCCTCGTTCACAAGTTCCCTGATCAGCAAGTATAGAAATACGACGTTGGCCGGGTTGATGAAAGCGATGTCTTGCCATCCTTGTAGTAGAAGGCTGCGGTCAACTGACCTCAACCACAGAACAGCATCGGCTGGTTGTATGTCCCGGAGCTTCCAGCACCTCTTGCAAAGGAATTCGCCTAAGCATCGAAGCAGTTCTGATGTCGATGCCTGGATGACGGTCTTCCTGTGTTGCTGGCTCGGACTGACAGAAGCATTGCTTTTTCCAGCAACGCCAAGTGAAGCACCATTAGGAAATTGGATACTGTGCTGGTGTCCGTGGTGGCTGCCAGAAATGTGGTTCATAAGGGGTCGCACCAGGTTGTGAGCGGCTAGCACCGATGGTTTTGAGGGCGGCAAAGATGGTGGCATCTTATGACGATCACCCGCTGAAGTATTCCGCACTACCACATCAAGGGCGGCAACAGTGGATGTTTTAAGATTGTAGCACGAGACAGACTTCTGGATATTTTTCTTGTTGTCGACGACATTGTTGAGATTATCCAGAGGCTGGCGAGTCGTGTTTTTATTTTTGTCAACTTTTCTTCTGTTTGAGGATGTTAAAGTCTTCCAGCTCAGAGCGTTGATGAACAGGGAGTGTTTCTTGAAATTAGAATTGTGGGTGTGATTGAGATTCGCCACGACGTTACCGTTCTTCTCTTTGATCTTGGCATTGCTCAGTTGCTCGTAACTAAATCCATTGAGCGTATATTCCCCATACGTTGGCTTTCTGTCCCTAGGAGATATACTGAGCACAGTCCCCATCTTGAATGTTCTTTATCTCCTCCTATTAGTTAATAGTAAACAAAAACTAGCAACAGAGAAGCGACCCAAACAAAACGGAAAAACACTTACCCGCAAGATACAATCGACCTTCGGGGTCAAATGGCAGAAAGCTGTGCTGAAGGAAGGACAGTAGCATTTCTCCTCCAATCAATAACCGATATTTGCTTCTAGTCGTTTCTCGGGGATATTTTTATCGAAATCTAACATTAATAGGAAGTATCTACAGAGGATTCTTAGCATTTCCACGATTCAGTCTCAAAACATGTCTGCTTGCGAGCTCTCGGACCTGCCCGAGTCTGATCGAAGAAGATTTGCATGAGACCGTTACTATGGTGATGCAGAGGGTAGTGAATGGCAGCCGCAAGAGGGCGGGGCAAATGACGTTTCGTACCACCTGATTCGCCAATCTTACCCGTACCTTTGATGGAAAAGCTAACATTCTCTGAATTTCACCATGTTAAAAATAAAAAGAACCTGAAGAAGGAAATTTTACTGAGATATGTTTGTTTTCAACGACTGCTTTAGTTATCTATTTTTAAAGCTGCGAGTTGAATTAAATTAGAAAATGCGCCCCTTTTTCTGTTTATTGAAATTATTGATTCTAAAAAATCAATAAGGTCTATTTAAAACATGTTTATAAACCTATTTGCTCTTGCAGCTTAAAATAAATAATTGAATGGGTACAGCAGGTGGAATTTTACATGAAATCAGATACTTATTGGGAATGAGGTATAATTTCGATGTTATGCAAGGCTATTAAGATCTTAAAATCTTTCTATCATTTTTCTATTATGATGAAAAGGAATTTCAATTATATGAGTAAATTAACGAAATAAAAATCCATCCTCAATTAATCCAAAAGAAAAAAAACTATTCATTTATATATATGCTTAAAACAATGAAAGCTAACGTTACGAAAATTGGAAAAATAAACTCATTAAAATAATTAAAAAGAAGGTGAATAATAATATTTTAAACTCGTTCTTAGACGTAAAAATGAAATAAATGTTGAAACATCAATCTGTGGAATTAAATATTAGTTTGCAATTTGATTGGAAGGATTTTCTTGCTAATTGTTGCTTGCAATAAACCGTGACACTAAAAATATTTTTCAAATACAAAGCCGTTTTTATGTAATGCACTTTACTATGCAGCATATTATTATCGACTAGAAAATCACCCATCATGGTATGATGGGTGAAAATTGCCTCTTCATTCGAGAAATTTTCCGTCAAATTTGATGTGTTTAAATAGATATATATGCGAGAGAAATGTTTAACATTGATTGAAAACAAATAAAATAAATTTATTATGACAGGAAATATTTTTTTACATACTATTTACATATTTCTTTATTCAAAAAAACCTTTTGTTAAACAACATTCCGCGTGAAGTATTTTTCGTTGCTTAGCAATTTTATTATAATTCAATAACCAAGAAATTCTCAGCTTGTCAGACGTAAGTCAAAAGTTAAAATTTCAAAGGAATACTTTTTCGAAATTCTAATCAAAACAAAGCACCTCTCTGCTTGTCAAACTTCACCAAAATATATTATCAAATTATACCATCACGATTGCAATAAATAATCAGATGCATCGTGGCGTCGAAACTATATCACGTGCATGATATACCACTGACGTGATTTATTACTTTCTATTGGAAAAAGGAAATTAATTTAAAATATCTGATAATATAATTTAAAATTTCTCTTTAATTATTGATCATAGCGATATACATTTTATATCAATCGATAGAAAATTTTATTTCACTATTTTAGAGCTATTAAATTTGAAGTTAGAACGACAATTGTTTTTAAAGGTTCTCTACCAATGAAATAATGCTGTTTAACGTATCGCAGTGCTATGGCTCGAATTTTATTGTTCGTGACGTCAGAGCGTTACCGAGACACAGATCTGGGCTATTATATTAGTAAACACTCTTATTGAAATTGAAATATACTTATTATGTATATTTACGAAAATAAGTGCATGTTGAAGTTACAAAAGTAAACTCGAGAACTCCCAATTTAATACATTATAATCCAGGTGCATGGATTAGCTAAACAATGACGCTTTCTATTCCTAACAATTCGATCTTTAAAGAAGACTAGTCCAGAAAGTTAATTCAAGATGCGGTCCAATTTCAGTACTGAAAAAAAAATTAGATAAAATTAAGGCAATCTCATAAACACGTAATTCATCATAGTAAGCACGTGCGTGACATCTGAGAGTAGTTTTGTTTATATAAAATTAAAAATGTTTAATATGATTTTTCATATTCAATTACAAATTTAACGCTTGGAGTTTTGCTTTTGCGAAATTTTTATAATTACTAATATAATAGCCCAGATCCTCCGGTAACGCTCTGACGTCACCAACAATAAAACTCGCGCCATAGCACTGCGAGACGTTAAGCAGCATTATTTCAATGTTAAAGAACCTAAATTTCAGTAATTTTAAATCTAAAAGAGTAATTATCGTTTTAATTTCAAATTTAATAGCTCTAAAATAGTGAAATAAAATTGGCTATCGATTGATATAAAATTTATCTCGCTATGATCAATAGTTCCCTAGAAATTTTAAATTGTATTAATCATATATTTCAAATTAATTTCCGTTTTTTAATAGAAAGTAGTAAACTACGTCAGTGGTATATCATACACGTGATATAGTTTGGACGACAAATTGTATCTGAATGCAATCGTGTCGATGTTGTTTTCTTGCCAAGAATTAAATTAGCCACCAGTGACGTGAATCTACCATTCGTTCTCAACCGCCGCCAGTTTCCGTTAATTCCATCTTATACGATGACTATCATCAAATCGCAGGGGCAAACTTTCAATCATGTTGGAATTTACCTCGATGAGCCTGTCTTTTCACATGGACAGTTCTATGCTCCACTTTCAAGGTATAGGATTCCCAATCACGTTACAATTTACACAAAGACTTCTGAAGTACAAGGAAAATTATTAAATAACGAAAAATACTTCACACGGAATGTTGTTCACCAAGAGGTTTTCTGAATAAAGAAGTATTTAAATATTATGTAAATAAAAAAATATTTCTTGTCATAAAATATATGTTTATTTTATTTGTTTTCAATCAATGTTAAACATTTTTCTCCCATATATATCTATTTAAACACGTCAAATTTGAAGGGAAATCTCTCGAATGAAGAGGCAATTTGCACCCGTCAAACCATGACGGATGATTTTCTAGTTATTATATATTTTGGAAAAGATTACTAATATAATAGCCTAGATCTGTCTTTCGGTAACGCTCTGACGTCACCAACGATAAAACTCGCACCATAGCACTGCGAGACGTTAAACAGCATTATTTCATTGTTAGAGAACCTAAATTTCAGTAATTTTAAATTTAAACAATAATTGTCGTTCTAATTTCAAATTTAATAGCTCTAAAATAGTAAAATAGAATTTGCTATCGATTGATATAAAATTTATCTCGCTATGATCAATAGTTCCCGAGAAATTTTAAATTATATTAATCATATATTTCAAATTAATTTGCGTTTTTTAATAGAAAATAGATAATTACGTCAGCGGTATATCATGCGCGTACCAAGAGGTTTTTTGAATAAAGAAATATGTAAATAATTTGTAAATAAAAAATATTTCCTGTCATAAAACATAAGTTTATTTTATTTGTTTTCAATCAATGTTAAACATATCTCTCGCATATATATCTATAAACTCTGGAAATCATTTCTCTCAAAACGCATTACAAAATAAAAGTAAAAAGCTCTTATATTTCAATGATTGGAGAGTAGGAAAAATAGCAAGAAGGAGAATGAGGTAGAGGGCAGGGGAGGAGGTACATGAACCAAAAAGCTAGTGATACGGTTTTAACTTGCTTTCTGTGGCTTTACTGTTGTGTTTAACTGGAATTTCACCAGTTTAGAAGAAAATTTTAAATAAATAACGGTTTATTCTTCTTTTGTATAGAATTTATGTAGAGAAAATTATTATTTAAAATGTCTAAATATGTTCAATAAATTCATCCAAATAATTTTGAGTTGCTCTAAAATATGCAAAATTCGTACACATTTGACCTGCGATTTGTGACTAAACTGTGCGTAATGGAAGTTTTTAATTATTTTTCCTGTAATCAGCATCCCAAAGACTATAAAAAATTAATTATTTTTAAAACAATTTTTTTTTCATTTCAGACCTTTATTAGCTCTATTTATTGAATGCCTCAGAAATTTGAGATTTTAATCCGAGTGCCAAATTTGTGCATTTCTGCTTCCTTTATGCTAATACTAACAAGAAAAGGGACGTCGCTATCTTCATTAAAAAGAAGTTTAGATTTAACAACCATTTATTGATTTTAAGAACATTGTTAGAATATATAATTGTCTGGATTTTAAATTTATAGAAGAAACAGACGAAATTCTGATGATCATTGTTGTTCTTTAGAACATTGCTAGAATACATTATTATCGTCTGGATTTTAAATGTTTTGAAAAGAAATGCGTAGCTTTGATAATAATTTGTTAATTTTTAGAATTTAAGCATCTGTCATCATCTGGATTTCAAATATATTGAGGTTTTTAATTTATTACTAGATGTTTCTTCCACAAGTTAAATATTTTGATGTGAAATCAGTGAAATATTTTGACTGAAATAGAGAAGAAAAAACTGTTTTGCTAGTGATATTTACTTTTCACGAATATTCATTAAACCATCAGTAGCTTAAGTGGTCTGGAGCCACATTATCTTGAGTCTGAAGTACGTTCCACTGCTTTTCTATCCTTTTTATTATATCCTTTGGCTATTTCCTTTTATCTCCATATGTGGTGTTAACTTATTGGTAATAAATGAAAAAAGGAGGAAAAAGGAAAATAAAGTGATCTGAATTTGCAGAAAAAAAGGGAAATAGATTTCCGGCTCTGAAAAAAAAAATAGAACGAAAGTCAACATCAGCTCTATTAAGTTACTTTCCAGAATGCTAGTTAAATATATTTGCGTGAAAGCAACAAATTCGAAATGGAGAAGAAAAACTTGTTTTGTTAGTGATATTTATTCTTCAGTGATGTTCATTCAGCCATTAATAGCTTAAGTGGTCTGGAGCCACTTTAGCTTGAGTCTGAAGTACATCTAACTGTTTTTCTCCTTTGTTAAAAATATATCCTTTGTTTATTTCCTTTCATCTCTATATATGGAGAAGAGAGAGAGAGAGAGAGAAGAGAGAGAAAAAGATAAGAGAAAAAAAGATAAGAGAGAGAGAGAGAAAGAGAGAGATAAGAGAGAGAAACATAAGAGAGAGAAAGAGGGAAAGATAAGAGAGAGAGAAATATAAGAGAAAGATGGAGAAAGATAAGAGAGAGAAAGAGAGAGAAGAGAGAGAGAAAGAGAGGAAGAAAATATAAGAGAGAAGGAGAGAAAGAAAAATATAAGAGAAAGAGAGAGAAAGAAAAATATAAGAGAGAAAGAGAGAAGAGAGAGAGAAAGATGAGAGAGAGAGAGGGAGAGATTTCAAAAAAGTAGAAAGAAAATATCATTAGTTCAATGAAATTACTTTCCAGGGTGTTAATTCGATTTAAAAAAATATGTATGCTTCTTTCAGTTGCATTTCGTCATCAGTAATTTAAGCATATCAATATAACTTATTTCTTTTGAGTTGGTTGGCGGACTTTAGATATATACGTTTTATTCAATATCTAAAGCTGAATAATAAAAATAAAGAAATTTTTAAAACAGGCTTTTATTAGTGTATTTTTTAAATCAAAATTTTGGGCGGCAAAACAAATTCCTTAAAGACTGAGGAGCAGATACATAGAAATACTCCAATTAAAACAGAATATTAATGACATTTAAAATACATTTTAATTTTTAATGAATCCTTAGGAATTTTTTTCTCATGACATTCAACGTGGCTTATTTTTTATAGTATTGTTCTCAGCGTCTCACGCTTTTATGATTTCCTTAAATAGTTTTGGTAAAAACTTTTCTATTTTCAGAAAAATTGATTCCAAGATTTCGTAACATTTATAATAATGAATTAGAAATTAAAGACTAAAATGCCAAAATTAATTAAAGCAAAGGAAAGTTCTACTTCTCAGTACATTAATAAAAATGTGATTGTAAAATCTATTTTTTATGAAACTTATTAAGTAAGATATTTTTAAACGAAAGCATTTAATTTATCACGCTAATGAAGACAAAACATTTTCTAAGAGAAAGCTTTTATCGTCTGCGATATAAAAATTAAGATAAAAGAGATTAATTACTTATTTAAAGCTTATAATGGAAGGGGAAAAATAAAAGCTAAATTGGTCTTGTGAAATTGCGTGCAAGCAGCTTTAAATAAGATAAATAATTAATTTATTTCTAAAGATAGACTTATAGCGTAATACAAAATTATTATTTTTAGTCTGCACAACTAAGTAATTGAAAAAATAATCTTTTATAATCTAAATAGCTTTTTTTCAAATTTTAAATGGACGAGAAAATTGTTTAAAAGCAACGAGGCACAGAAAATAAGTTTGTTTTTATTGCGTTATCAGTTAATCAGGTTCATTTACTTAAATTTAT
This sequence comes from Araneus ventricosus, assembly GCA_013235015.1. NCBI lineage: Eukaryota > Metazoa > Arthropoda > Arachnida > Araneae > Araneidae > Araneus > Araneus ventricosus. The sequence continues at coordinate 1,218,030 of BGPR01000139.1, read as the reverse complement.
GTATTTAATAAAAAATTTATTTTCGAACAATTATAAATTCATTCGTAATTGTTCTAAAAGGGCGTATGAAAGAAAGTGTTAAATTAAACTACCATTGACGTGCACCAACAAGATATTTGACAGGAAAGATTGTAATGTCAAATGATATTGAATTTTTTAAAAAATCATACACGCCCTTTCAAAATGATTATCTTTTTTATATAATTTTGATTTTCTTCTCTGTCTTTAGAATCTTGAAATTAGGTGATGACAAAATTGTTAGTCAATTAACATTATGAAAAGTTTTAAACATGCTTTCCTCAATTTTTCAAAACGCAACTGAGAATTGAGTTTAAGTACAGCGATTTGCATTGGTGAATGATACAAAGATCAATTTTATCCTAGATTATCCTGTATTAATAGCCTGTTGAATGGCCTGTTTTTCCTGTAAAAGAAAATCACTCAATAATATAATAACTTGTCAAATTCTAATTTTTTATACAGTACAACCTCAAAAATCCGGACTGCTCGGGGGTTTGGAAGGTCCGGATTTCGGAAATTTCCGGATTTTAGATATATTACTTAAACCAATAGAGATGTCAAAGTTCTCATGTCACCGTGTAAGTAAGTTACGTCACAATTAAGGGCGCATGTGCAGACCTCTTCAGAACAGACCCGGGAGTCGCAAGGCGACGGCAAATGGTTGCCTTGGTAACGCCTCTGACGTTTGCGCATGCGCAACCAATCGAAACGTATGCTGATCTACACGTTGGTGTCAATTCCAACAACCCCATATAAAACACGTTTGAAACAATAAAAACATAAAGAGACATCAAAAAATGATATAAAGACAAAAAATAGTAGTTTAAAATGAATAGAATGACTGGAATTTCCGCATCTTGCCTCAAGCGTTCTAGTTTAAAATTTATTTAGCTAATTTTTTTCTCGTCATGAGTTGAAAAAAATCGTCCGGTTTTCTGAGGTTTCCGGATTTTCGAGCTCGGACTTTATCTTTAAAATTTTATATCAAACTGAAAAAAAGAAGAATTTTCAATTATTTTGGAAAATTTTGACAAGACTATACATAGTACAGTTAACAACACTTTTAAAAGTGCGTTTTTGCTTTTTAGAAATAAAATTTATATTGCTTATTGAAACTACTACCTTTATGAAGCTTAGCTTTGTCTTTATTGGCCTTTTTGCACACTTTTATTTAATTTTACTTGTTTCATGGCTGTAAAGGTGGAATTTTGTAATCGATCCTCCTGATGTTCTGGAGTTTTGAAATATTGTACACATGTGTTCTGTATGACAATAATCTATTTTAATATTTTCAGAATGCAATTGTTAATTTTCAGGATGAAATTATTAGTATAATCAATTAATTTAATTAAATTTTTATTCCATACCAGTGGCGCCATCTGGTAGTGAATTCGAAAAAAATGGTTTCATGATTTTATAATATTTATACTAGTAAATCGTAAATTAAATACTAAATAGTAGAAAATAATTAAAATAAAAAAAATCTACTGAAAATTCTACCTATAAAAGTGTGTTTTAAAGAAATGATTCGATGTAAAATATAATAATATGTATGTGTGCCTTGCTTGTGAGTTTTGTGACAATACTTATAATAATTCTATATATTCTGAAATAGTCTTGTAATAATATTTTATTTTGTAAAATTCTTAAAGAAATTTATCTATAGTACGAAAAAAGAGCATTTCCCTTAAATACTGTTTTAGTTTCTGTTATTACTTTCTCGTATATGAAGTATACAAAGAGAAAGTATTGTAATCGTCAAAAAATTCGAACTCGAGATTTTGACGAATCTCAACGTTTTAGACCTCCCTGAGTCCGAAAAACACAATTTTGGAATTATGTCTGTCTGTGTGTCTGTCTGTCTGTGAACACGATAACTCGAAAATTATTAGAGCCACGGGGATGAAATTTGGTATGTGGTATTCACACATAATGTATAGGTTTCTGTCAAATTTTGGACAAAATCCGTCTACGGGAAGTCTGTCTGTCCGCGGTCATGTGAACGCTATAATTCAAAGTTGAATAACTAGATGGATGCACAGTTTTCTCATCATGAATGTAGGTTCGTATCAAAGTTTGGACCAAATCCGTCGAAGGGTTGATGGTCTGTGGGACTGTATAATCGCATACTTGCAAAAATTATATCTCCTAAACCATTTGACTTAGATATGTAAATAAAAAATGGGCATGACGGTTGCTAACATTAATTATAGATCTGTGCCCAAACTTCGTTTCAATCGGTTAAAAAAAGGGCGTTCAAATTGCATATTCAATCTTCTTGCTTGCGTGCTGGAAGCAATCTCTGTGCATGCGCAAGCTATTCAGCGATAGCGAAGAGGTAATTTTCTCCTGTTTTCTTTTCGCTCGCGCATGCCCTCGCATTACGGAGCTTTCTAGAGTGTGATAGAAAATAAATATTGCTAAGTTTTAATACATACGCATCTCTTTGAATGTGATTCTTCACCTAAATATTTTACAGTCACTATAATCTACATTAAAAACCTACTGATAGTCATTGCATTCTGGTTTACAGTAGGTTCGAATTTTTTATCCACGCAGAGGGAGGGGAAATGACACATTTTTCAGAAATATACGAGAAAGGTTAGGAAAGGCCACTTCCGCTGGTTTAGAGAATATTTTCTTTGGTTTAAGATAAAGAAATAATATTCTTATTGCTGTTATCTTAACAGCGAAAAATTAAAAGATATTTTAAGCAAAAATTGCATAAAATAGAAAATGAATCGAAGGAGATAATTGAATAAGAAGATAAGTTTATTTTTATTTATAGTTAATTTTTGGTTTATCAAATGACATTTTTTAAAACTGTTTTTCAACGATTAAAGCAACTTAGTAGAAAATCTCGAGAACCCAACATGACCATTTCTTCAAAAGAGTGAACTGAAATAAATAATGAAATTTGCGGAGAAAACACCGGCGTATTTTATTTACTGTTTAGTTAATGGAACCAAGGATGGAGTTAATCCATCTCGTAATTTATTAAGTTAATACAGCTCTAAAATTTTGACCACAAAATATTTATTTAATATATTAGCATACTTCTATGTAACTGCATTAAGGAGACGAAGAAAAAAAATGTCAGGATTGCAGTGACACATACAGAAATACTTTTTAATCTTTACTGAACACATAAAATTAAAAATCTCCAGAATGAATTAAAAGATTGGTAAAAATTTTTACGAAATAAAACATAAAAACATTTATTCAAAAAATAATAAGTTAAAACTAGAAAACATAATATGTCGTATCAAGCAACAATAATCATTTTGAAAAATAAAATTTCCTCTCGTTGGTCATGAATAATACGGAGGGAAAAAATCATTCAAACTCCTCACCACAGTATACAATTCGACAATACATATTTTTTACTTTCGGAATTTATTTTAGATTTTTCTAGGGGATTTCTCTATAATTAAATTACTAGCGTATAAGGAAAATGGCATAATTAATTTAATACAACAAAACGTATCATAATCACTTTTAAAAATGTTTTACAGTGGTGTTATCTATTCTTTTATTCATTTATTCATTCGAAGGTTTTCATATTGAAAAGATGAATTTATGGGCGTCAATTTTATCTAGGTTTGGTTTTTTTTCTTACAAATTTATTGAAAGTACTAATAAATGAATTTTGTTCAAACGAAAGTAATTTTCAAAGCTCGAAATGTGCTGTGAAGTAATATAAAAGTAATTGAATTTATGTAAGATTAAATTTATGTCTCGGTTTTACTGAAGATTTAAATCCGGAAAACCAGAGATTTAACCAGGCTTTTAAGTCAGAAAGCGAAAATTACTTTTGACTAGCTTTGATAACTATCATTATTTCTTACATTTTTATGAACATAAGAATCTAGGAATGATTTATGAGCATATGGAAATATAAAATAAGTATATTAAAAATACAACGGAAGTTATGTCCCAGGAAATCTTCTATCAGTGAATTTCTCTCTCAAAATTTCCATTCCAAAATAAAAAAAAAGTTTATTTTAAAATAAAAAAATTGGGTGTTATGAACATTTTCTTCAAATCAGGAACAAAAACAGAATCAAATATAAAACAGAATATTTTGAAAATTATTGGGAAATTATATGCTAAGTGATTTTATGTGAATGAATTGTTATGGAGCGAATTTTGTTTATAAATTGATAGTAGCATTAGGAAATTAAAATTTAAACAAATATCGTAGGATTTTATTTTCTAGACGTTAAAAAAAACATGTGTAACCAAACGTTTGTACATTTTTTGAATGATTTTGATGTGATATAAATTAAGTTTTTGCAAAAAATTCCTCTACTTTAAATGTTCTATTTTATCACTCTTGTTTCCAATTATCATTTTAAGATACGTTCGTGGAATTCTTTTTTTCACTAAAATTCAAATTTTTATGTATTTTTCTTTTACTACTAACAATCATACTTATTCTGCCTTTAAATATATTAATTTCCTGACTTTCACAGCATTCGTGAATATTCATAGAAATATTTCTCTTCAGAAAAAAATAAAAACATACCCTTCCATCCAGTGCTAAATAACAATCGCCATTTTGTACTTACGGAAAACTTTGTAATGTCAGATTATAATTTGTAATAACAGATGATATGTCTGAGCAAATAATTGCTGAAAAACTCGTTGCTTAACAAGCAACACCGCCATCTCAATTTTCCAAATTTTACAAGAGGAAAAAAAACTGAAATTTCGCAACCTGTGAAGATTTTTTTCATATCTGTTATGAACATGAATCCATACATGATGCACCAATGTGAAAAGAACCCTACCATATTCTTTATTTGTTGCGAAATATTCAATTTTTTGTCCTCTTTTAAAATTTGGAAAATTGGGATTGATGGTGGTGTTTGATTGTTAAACGCTGAAATAAAAATATTTTAAGCCAAATGGTCGGTTATATATTCCTTTAAAAATATTTTAAAAAAACTTGCGATCAGCCTTTGTTGATCCGGCTTGGTATGAATGGAAGGGAAGAGGCGAAAATTTTCCCTCATTCTAAAATCCTGCATTAGCAGCACATTTCATTTTTATCCCTGAAATCTGCTTTCTTGGCAGAAAATCCATTGAAGTGGGGAAACAGTTTTTACAGATTCAGCTTCTCTCGAGTGGATGAGAATTTGTCCAACAAAAATGAAGAAAATATTGAAGGGAGGTAATCTAAGAAGCATTTCTGGTCGTTCAACAAGTTATTTATATGAACTCGAAAGCAGATTCAACATCAAGAAGAGAACTGATAACAGACTTGAAAAGATTCTTTATCGGTAATGTTCCCATTTCGTTCTATTACTTCTATACGGAAAAGGGAACAATTTCATTGTTATTTCCCCGATATTTTGCAATTTACCAAATTAGAGAATGATCCAGGGAATATCAAATTACTCCTAATGCGTCGAAGAAAGTATTATGATACATGACCGAAAAAAGATAGAAAAATTGTAAGGTAATACTTTTTGGGCAACAGAAGGAAAAACAGGCACAATACAGAATTCAGCTGAAAAGAAAATCGCGACGTGGACCACATTAAGCAGATCGTACGTCAAACGTTTTCCGGGGGGGGGGGGGGTAAAAAATATTCCTTTTATATCTTATATAAATTGATATTTCATGATTTGGTTAAAGAATAAAGAGAGAGAGAGCGAGAGAGAGGAAATATAAACTTTTTTTTTATCTTGTATTTGAAAGTTCTGCCAAGCCATGGAAGCAATAGATTAAAATTTGTTTCATTAGTAGCACTACGGCAAATTAAAAGTAAGACGTGTTTTTATCTCGAATAGTTTTATGTTATCAATTTTTTTTATAATCAATCTTTTTTATTTAACTTGACTTGTTTTATGTTTGAAAATATATTAGGATGGAATTTTGTAATCGTTAATTCATTCACTTTAAGAAGTAAGAGAGCTCTAAAATTTTGTACAGCTGTGCTTTACTGATGGCCATACAATATTTAAATATTTTCAGAGCTTTGTTATCAGTTAATCAATTAATTTTTATTTCATATGAGAGGGCGATATGGAAGGAAATTGGAGAAAAAATTTAAATATAAAATTGCGTTGTATTCATAATAATGAAATATGAAATATATCAATGACCAAAGAGCAAAAAGTTATAAAAATAAAAAAAAACGTTTATATTAATATGCTGAAAAGTAGAAAGCAAATTTTTAGATAAAAATATGAAACTCCAAACAATATCGTAAAGCATTAGACTCTAAAAAAATACTATAAGAAAATTAAGCCATTTTTTTGTCTTCGAATCAGCTCGGCAACAGTTTAGTCCATCTTTTGATGGCAATTCTCCTTTGTTTTTTGAATTGAAAAGAACTTTGGAATTAATAGGAGAAAACAAGGAAATTAAGTCACAGTGAGTATCATATGAAAGAAAATACTTAAACATTCTTTAAAAACTGAGAATACAGAACCGGGTTAGAATCGGGCAAAAATGAGCTTGAAGTATTAATGGGTTGGGCAATCACTAATCTCTTCCTACTTGATGATGCTATTTTTTTTACCTGCTACTAGACCTGGGGAAAACTGGAGCTAAAAGATTTAGATAATTCATTGTTCTCCTACTCGCTGATGATTTTTCTTAGGCTAACTATTGGAGCTGGGCAAAACTTAAGCTAAAAGTACGTATGCAATAGAAAGAACGATATGACAAATGTTTTTGCCTCGTTGAGATACTTCCTAGAACAGCTTTATCTTTTCACACTAGTCGTTGAAATAAACAAAAATATATTCTGAATGAATTACAAGAAATATTCGAACTGGATTGAGGAGAAATACACATGTAAAATATCTCGGTAATAATTAAATCATCCTTTTATTTTGTTTTTTTGCCATATTTTGATAGATTTTTCTCACAATAGTTCTGCTTTATTGCATGGATATCAATCAAAACGTTTGTTCACCTTCACTCTTGTTTTCAATATTTTGCTTTAGTTTCAGTGTGCTTTTATTTAATGTACGAGGGTATGTCATTAAGTAAGTGACAAAAGATAAGAAAAAAATTATTTACCATGATAATCAATTGGAAAGGATTTTATTTTTGAACATAATCTCCACCAATGTTGATGCACTTATCCCATCGTTTTATCAGCGCCCGAATTCCAGCTGCATAAAATTCTTTGGTTGCTGCCTCATCCACAGTAGGACTTCGTATTAAACGTCGTCATCCTCTCACCGTCATCGTCGTCGTTAGATGAAAATCGCTTGGGGCTAAGTCAGGGCTGTAAGGTGGATGCTGTACCACTGACCAACCAGACTTAGCCCCAAACGATTTTCATCTAATTAGTCCACTAAAACAACATCTTGGAGGCAAACACTTTGTAGATGATGACGACGTTCAACATGAAATCGTACTGTGGATGAGACAGCAACCCAAAGAATTTTATGCAGTTGGAATTGGGGTGCTGATAAAATGATGGGATAGGTGCATCAACATTGGTGGAGATTATGTTGAAAAATAAAATCACTTCCAAGTGATTATCATAATAAATTATTTTTTTCTTATCTTTTGTGACTTACTTAATGAGACTTAACCTTGTAACAATTATCAACTCTTTTCGGTCATCATCTAAATAAGCCTGTTTGTTTAGAACAACATTTTTTAAAATTAATTAGTACGTTTAAGTAAATTCATTCACTTTATTTCGAAATCAGGCATAGAAATTGATTTTCGCATGTATTTCATTTTCCATTAAAATCATATTTTTCAGTCTTCTTAAATATTTATGTCTTCCATATTAATACTTAAACAGCCAGGAAAGTCAATATTCCGGGCAAACAAGCTGCTCGCTGAAGGCGGCTAGTGTATATTAAACATTCCCGTTATTGCTTACATAGACAGAAAATATTTACTTTCTTCGGATTGGTTTCCCTTATTAGGATCAAATGATCTATTGTAAGTAGTTATACGTGTTCTACTTCTTGAGTTTGTATTGTATTGTGTTCTTAAGGATGATGGAATATTTAACTTGATGACTTTATGGGGGATGCGGAAAGATATTTTTATTTTGTTGTTATTGGTTGAAGTCTTTCTGAAAATATTTTTTGCTCTAAGGTTCTTTTTTCATTTTGCGATACCGCTGGGTAGTCTTTAAAGTTTTCTTCTGTGAGCTATTTCAGAAATTGCATTGAGATACCTTCCTGTCTTAAAAAAAATTATTGTTCTGGAAATGCAATTTATAGAAATGTACTACATCGTTAAATTAAATCATTCATATGTTTCCAAGCTTGACTGTAGCGTGAAAATGAAAAATTAGCAATAAAAAGTAAACACCAGATAGGTTAAATTCACATAGAAATTTTGATTGATTTGCATCTTTTTACAAATGTTCATTCTTGTAAGATGACAAATTCATAAAAATCACTGTGAGAACATTTAATATTTAATTTCTTTTCCTATCTGTCTTTCTAAATGTAATGCAAGTGAGCTTAATTGTACACGAGATATAAAAGCAAAGATCAAGATTTATTCTGAAGATTAAATCTACAGAGAATTACAATTGTCACCGGGAACTCGGGATGACAGAAAGAAAAAAGAAAAGAAAAGAAAAAAAAACATGACACGAACAATTGTTTTGCAAGTAAGAAAGAACTGAGCAAAAAATAACAACATGTGTAATATGTCATAGGCTGTTCCAGTCACCGGATGTCTCATGCGACTTATCTAGAATCAATGACTTTTTTCGTGACGACCAAGATGGATGTTTCGAAGCTTCAGGGAAAAAAATGAACCTTTGATCAATAATGGCATCATTTTTTGTTTATCATTACAAAAAGAGCTCTTGTGAATCGTGAATAATCTCATTATGTGTGCAGCGTTTATTCCTAACTGCCAGATATATCTTTCAGTTAATCTTAGAAGTTTTGAACATATGCATAGAAAATAGTTGTTCTTATTTATGTTAAAAATTTTATATCTTATATGTATTTAAATTCAGGCGTGAAAAGATTTTTAGCTCATTTTTCAGAAATGAGTTTATAAATGAGTCAGAAATCTTTTTTTGATAATAGGTAGGAAAATTTAGCAATTGTAAGCTTGAGTTCTTAATTCTTTATAGAAAAAGCACAAGAACATAAAATTTAAAAAAGATAATGATTTTACTATATGTAACAAGTCAAAATGAACTGTAGAATCTCATATCATTTACTTCTTGTTCATCGTTAAACCCTGAAAGTTCGCAGCAAGTTGTTACAAAGCTATAAAATTGTTTCCTTGAGATGTTAATCTTGTGACTACAAACTTGGCGACAAATTGGCGACCATTTTGGCGACAAAGTTGGCGACAAAATGAAGTTTCTAGAAAGACCTCGAACTGTCAACCTCTTTGTACTGGCTTCATGAACTTTCCGGAGATAACGTCTGTTCCTACGTAATGACGTCACTTCCTGTTGAAAAAGTATAAAAGCAAGAAGTTCTCAAGCCAATAGGAGTGGGATTTTGATCAGCAGTGAACGCTGGTGAGCTGAAAAGACATTGACCACTATTTTGAAAGTGCCGTGTTAGAGATTTATTGGTAATCTCGGTTGTTAATTTTTAGAAATGCTGTTTTAATAGTTGTGCTACGATTCTTTTGTCGGAATATTTGTCAACTAAAGAGCTTTATTTTTTATAATCCTGCTTATTGGACTGCATTCACGTATACCAACAACACGATTTTGTCACAATATTAATTTGTAAGAGTAATGCAAATATTTCGCACATTATCATATGCATAAATAAATTGTTCTTATCAGTTTCGGAATATTTCAAGTTAAGTTTCTGAAATAACTTCCCGTACTTCTTTTTTTTAAAACAGATTATATTTTGTATGACGACTTAATCATATTTTGTTTGAAACTCATAAAATTTAATTCAAATGAGAAGTCATTTGCGAAATGAAAAGCTGTCGATTGTCTATTAGGAACAGCTGAGCTTGTCTGCAGTCATCTGCTCAGATGGACATCATATTCTGGGATTGGATATTCAGCTCTGCTACCATAGTAAGTCACTTTTATTTTCTCCAATGCACTGTATTATTCTTATGCGTCGCAGTTTACTAAAAATGTGAGATCGAGAAGGGAAATGAATTTATAAGTAAACACATATGCTTCAAAAATTTATAAAATAAACTTTTGTTTTATAATCACCCGGGTTCTACGGAAGAACAATCGCCGCTCGGATACTGAAGTTGGTCATCACTGGACAGGTCCCTGCCCCTCTGGAAGGAGGTACGTATCGTCATCGGTGGAGGGCATCTCAACTTCCACCATTACTAAACCTCCAGGAGAAGAGAGAACCCGCTTTATTATCCGGCGGCTTCTCATCCACCAACATATATATATATATATATATATATATATATATATATATATATATATACTCCTCCGGAGCACCACTACTGCGTGCTATACTATATATATATATATATAAAATTGTTGAAAACTCCATTAACTTGGTCTGCCTACTTCAATACTTTTAATAACAACAGAGTTTTTTTACTTGTTGACATATAAATGCTTAAACTTAATTTTTTATTCATGGTATCTTTAGTATTTTCTATTTGTATTATGTATTGTTCAGATAATGATTTTTTAGTATATGATTTGATTCTTGATATGTTTTGTTTACCTTATTTCTGTATGATTATATACAAGTTATATTTGGATTTATATATATACTAGCTGTTACCCGCGACTTCGTGCGCGAAGAATTTGAATTAATCTTTTTTTTAATTCACGAATGTAAATGTTTTGTTGCATTTTGAAAGGGGAAAGGAAAAGTTCTGACGGAGATAATACTTAATTGGACGGCTGACAGGAGTGTACTGTACATGTATGCTGATACTTATGTAAATTGTTTATCTATTCTAATATACTTTTGTATATAACATTATTTACACGGATGTAGAGGTTGTGTGGGCTGAACACACGTGAACACGCCATGTATAGTTGCCCATGCGAAAAATATGGTTTTTCCATATGTACATCTGCCACTTTCAGTATCTGGCCCTGAGCCTGGCAAATGACATATTGAAAGGGATTTGTTACCTTCTGAACTGAGATGATAAATCCTTCGGCATTATCGGAAGGCGTGGAATTAAAATACTCTCTCTTCTCCCTATATCGGTCATATCAGTAGCTTTCATGACGTTTGGACATTGGTGTGTAATTTGCGACCGTGTGCCATTGCGCAGACTCGGTATATCGAGGTTGCTTATTAGTAGTATTGGCACAGCGGCATTCAATCTCGGCTTGTCGGAAGGTGCCCTGACAATTCTAAGATGTTGAAGAGCTCTACAGTATATGATGTTCCTTGTTAATGCCCATTACCGTATCTACAGATGGATGTTTTGTAATACCTCATTGTGAAATTTAAACAAAACATCAAGAGAATAATTCACTAACGTCATTGGATCACTGTGTAACCGCATTAAAAGCTGCAAATGCAAGGACAACAGGAAACCGGAAGTGTAAAGTCTCCTTTGTTGTTAATGGTCAAAGAAAGCAATATTTTCTTATATTAACTTTAACACTGGCAGAAGCCCGCGCGCGAAAGAGTAATTTTGTTTGAATTTATTTCTATAAGAATAAAAACACTTGTTAGAAATTACGTTACAGAAATATTTTTAAACCTTACAAACAATCAGAGAAAACATTTCATCGCAATGTAATTAATAGCATTAAAAAGATCATTTTCTGGTCTTTAAAATGGCATAAAAATAATTGTTGTCTAATAAAGATTTCGGAAGTTATTGGCAAAAAACGTCTAAGCAATAGGCTTAAAAGCGGCTAATGTTCGTTATTTAATTAAATATCTTAAGAACTAATTAACTCTGAAAGTTGAAAATAGGACCTTGTGTGTAAATTTCATGTCGCTACAGATCACCGTTTAGGAGGAGTTCTTGTGAACGACCGATCGACCGGCAGACAGACAGATACATGTAATTTCTGCCTTGTTTTATAGATATTTATAAACATAAGCAAAACTTTCAGAAACAAAGATAAATTAGTTCAAAGTCTAACCGTTTCCTAGCAGCGAAGTAGGTATAAATTTGTCTTATTTCAAAATCGTCTGCACGTAAAATTTAAAAAATTAATAAAAATTGAATGAAAAATGTCACAGAAATAAAATTAATATCATTGCAAAGGTAAAATTTTTATCTTTAAGATGGTAGAAAAATTATTTGTATCGGATAATTTGTTCCGAAGTTACAGCGGAAAAAAGGATTACGTGATAGTTGATTTAAAAAATAATTTATTTCACATGTTTTCGCATTCCTGAAGGATCACGTGACCATAGATTGAAAAATAAAAATCTTCATCGCGAATCGCGGAGTCAATGGGCTTTCTTTGTTAACTATTTTTAATCTGTAGTCAAAAATAATTAATTTAACGTGATTTCACCTAGCCTATGTCCGTTCTCGGGTTTCAA
>BGPR01000139.1:1142245-1200572 GCA_013235015.1 Araneus ventricosus | reverse complement strand
TATTATGTTTTGCCTCTTATATATATATATATATATATATATATATATATATATATAAGAAGGAAAGCATAATATAAAAACAATAAAATAAAGTAACAAACTTTCATATCAAATTCGAAAAATATGAAAAAACGAATAGAAAGTATTTCCTAGTAAAGATAATAATACGAATAGTAACAGATGGAAAAAATATATCACATACGCAATGAATGCTCTAAAAACTGCAATTCCAAAAGCGCTGTGCTAGATAGAGTATAAATCGTAAAATGAAAAACGCAATTAAAGCACAGTAGCGTTTCTTCAGTGGATGAAGTCATTGTGAATTGCTAAAATATAAAAAGTTTGACTCTTTCTTGCAATCAGTCACGCCGTAAGGCTTAAAACACTGATTTTCATTCCTAATGTCAAACCAAAAATAGAGAGAGGAGTTGAATAATTAAAACCAAAAGTACGATGTGATATAACATTAGAGCAAAGTAAGAATAAATTTACGTACCAGAAGGACGGATGTTGAGGTGGCAGTGTTTGCGGAGGGCACGGTGCAGACCGGCGTTGAAGGAGTGTAAACAGAGTATCGAGTAACAAGTTTCGCGCTTAACTTGGCTGTTGCCAGGAAAGTGTAATATGTTGGGAAGGATGAAGATTAAATAGAAAAGTGATAAAGATAGAAAGAGTAGAGAGATAGTGAAAGAAATCAGTAAAATATGAAAAAACAGTGAAAAATGTCTAAAAGATGCGCTCTGTACTCTCCCCCTCTTTCTCCTGATTTAACTCTCTCGACGACGCATGACCGGCACCGTTCGATACTATGGTCATGGATTGGAATATTGTAAATATCATCTAATATGTAATAACCCGATCGACTTGAACATGAAGCTATGATGCTGAGATAAAGAAGAGCCTGCTTTAATCATCTATGGAATTCTTTTTAAAAATGCCTCTACCCATCATAGAAAGTTGATGACATTATATATATATATATATATGTTTGTATATATATATATATATATATATATACAAACATATACAAAAACAGAAACAAATGCAAAAACCAATTAAGAAATTAGTTTTGTTATATATATATATAGTTATATATTTTTTAAACCATTAAAACTCAACTAACATTTTCATCATATACACATATTAAACCACCTTTTAAAATTAAATATAATAAACTATATAACCTAATATTATTCACACAATGAAATACAGAAAGCTAATGAGATTAAAAACTATTACTATGAAAAAGCCAATCCAGATATATATATATAATTGATTATTCGCTATGAAACTAATTAACAGACTAACTGATAGGAAGAAATACATGTAAAGTAGTAGCGTAAGAAATTTTGATGTCATTGTAGTTTGATTCCACACGCTAATTTCCACGCTGATCTAAGTTTTAATTTCAAAAATGATTACAGGTAAAATTGATTACTAAAGTTAGTTTTACTTGTAGTTATTTTGATTTTCCAGATAATATTTGTTTGGATTCAAACAATAAATGAATCCAAACCTAGGCGAAGAAGCAAGATAAATTTTTCTGAAAAATGATCCTCAATGAAATCCCCGATCTCTTTCTCTTCCAGAAGGAATAGTAGTAGAAAATTGATGTATTTCTGGTAAGAGTTTCGTTTGCTGGTTATCAGGATATCGCTGTCATCATCGAAATGATACAAATATATCATTCTCTGTAATATCAGAGAGATCGAAATGCATTATTAAGAATATAGGAATGACATAAATGTGTCATATGAAACGAGAGAAATAAATCATATCTACATTATGGATTTGGATTTGCTACTATATATTCAAAATCACTGAAATGAGTGCATTGCATTTTCCTTTTTTCTCATAAACAGGCAATTTCATTTTGTGAGGATATCAAACAAAGAGCGAGAACGAAATATTTCATCATAACACAAAATTTGTGATTTTTCGACATGATTTATGTATTATTATGTATAAAAACTAGAAAATCACCCTTTACGGTATGACGGGTGCACATTACCTCTACATTCGAGAGATTTCCCGTCAACTTTTACGTGTTTAAATAGATATATATGCTAGAGAAATGTTTAACATTGATTGAAAACAAATAAAATAGACATATATTTTATGAATTTTTTTACATATTTCTTTATTAAAAAACCCTCTTTGTAAACAACATTCCGCGTGAAGTATTTTTCGATGTTTAACAATTTTATAATAATTCAATAACCATGAAATTCTCAGCTTGTCAAACGTAAGTCAAATTTAAAATTTCAAAGGAATTCTTTTTCGAAAGTCTAATCAGAACAAAGCACTTCTCTGCTTGTCAAACGTTTCCAAAAAATATTATCCAATTATATCATCACGATTGCTATAAATAATCAGATGCATCGTGGCGCTCAAACTATATATCACGCCCATGATATACCACTGACGTGATTTACCACTTTCTATTGAAAACGGAAATTAATTTGAAATATATGATTAATATAATTAAAAATTTTTCGGGAATTATTGATCATAGCGAGATAAATTTTATATCAATCGATAAAAAATTTTATTTCACTATTTTAGAGGTATTAAATTCGAAATTAGAAAGACAATTACTCTTTAAAATTTAAAATTACTGAAACTTAGGTTCTCTAACATTGAAATAATGCTGTTTAACGTCTCGCAGTGCTATGGCGCGAGTTTTATTGTTGATGACGTCAGAGCGTTACCGAGAGACAGATATGGGCTATTATATTAGTAATATCAACAAGCCTGTCAAATAAATTTAAGAGGAATAGGAAAATAGAAGAAATGACTTTGAATTCAAAGTTTTCATTAACACGTTGAGCACAAGTGCTGAGTAATTTTATTTTTTATGAAAGCACGTCCTGGAATATTACTGATGCCTAACCGCCTTAAGTTACTGGTTAGGCATAGGTGCTGAGACATGCAAAGTTTAATGTGTTAAAAATGTAATTTTTAGTTAAACTTTTTATTAAAATATTCCTATTTATAGTCAATAACTATATAAGTAAATTATTTTGTAAAATAATTATTACATAAATCAAAATTAATTAAAAAAAACTATAAAATGTAAGAGATGCAAGCGTGAATCACTGCAGTTTACTCTTAGTACTCAATATACATGGTAGATTAGTTTCCATGTGCCATGTAAATGATACTATGCTATCCGAATCAAAATTTCACCTTGAAAAATAGATATGCTGTGTAAACATAATATACTAGTTGATATACCCGGCGTTGCTCGGTATAAAATATTTTCAATTCTAAGTAATTATTATATTTTAAGCTTAATAAAACAGTATTTCGCAGCAGCGTCTTTCGGTTTTCGTTCGTCCACTCGCCTGTTATCTGAACCCCTTGTCCAACAGTTCAACCCTTCTCTTCCTTTTGTCTCCGGCCTTTGAACCACCTGGCATGAATCCAGCAATCCTTGATGCTCCATTTTTTCTTCCTCATCATTGCTACAGCGACAGCAGAAGCTCCTTCACATCATGGATTTTATTACCATTATCCGAAGTACAATTCTCTTCTTTTTTGTGTTTCTGTGCCTGATCGGAAAAATGTCGGAGAGTGTTTCTTCTTAGGTTCCCTCCTTTCGGAAGTAACCGGACTCAGTAACCTTGAATGAATTTACACTCTCAGTGGAATCATTTAAAAATTTCTAAAAATTAACTGAAGCATCGCATAGAGAGAGTAAATAACTAACGTCACTGGAGTACTGTGCAAACAAACTGAAAGATGTAAGTACACGCTAAGAAATAAAAGCGGAAACAAAAATTCTGCCTTTCTGTAAATATTCAACCACAGCAATATTTTTATCGTTATTTTAACAGTGGCAAAAACATGGGAATGAAGGATTTGTTTAAGTAATAAATCGGTTTGAATTTAATTACAATAATAGAAAGCATTGTTACAAAATGCGTTTGAAATGAATTTCGAAATGTTTATTAAGTTTGGGGAGAAGAAGGTATGTCATTTAAATTCATACTAGTAAAAAGGAAATTTTATGCTCTTTAAGAGGGTATATAGATCAACTTACAAGAGGAACACCAGGTACATGTGTCACCGATTTTTTTCAAATTTTCATGCTTGTAGCAGCGCCTTAGGACAATACAACATGCAAGCCACAAGCGAGAAAATCGATCGAAAACTTTAATGCATAGAATATCAACCATTTCGCTGCAAGCTTAGTCTGAGATGACAGCGGTCGAGTGGTTAGCGTCAGAGCTTCATAATTGATGGATCGCCGGATCGATTCCCACACTGATTTTTTTCCCTATCATTTAAATATTTTATAACAAATAATTTCTTTATATGCATGGATATTTATTGAACTTTCAACAGCATTTAGTAATTCTGCTAATTTTTGTAAGATAAAAATTTATTTTTTATTATAATTTTATTCATCACATTATATGAAGCGTAATTAATATATTTAATAATAAGATGCATAACAATAAGAGATTACATACTGGTATACAATAATATTCATTACATACTGTTTTCAAAGCCTCATTAAACATTGCAAGTTGCCAGATGATGTTCTCCAGATAGCAATTTTAGTTTGCAGCAATCTTGCTCTGCAAATCTGCAAGCGTGCAACAAATTTGACACGACAAGAGTGCAAGCTTGAAACAAGTTAACTACATCGCCTCCTAAACCTGTCGTCTTAACCACTCAGCCAGATAGACTCTGAGAGGAGAAGATAGATTTGAGCTAATAGATCGCGCATACAATTTATTTTAAACCGTTTTCTTGGTTTCATTAATATTTGAAATTTTGTATTGAGAATATGATTTGAAGTCAAGAGAGAGCGATTTTCGCTAATAACTTCGTTTTGCTAGTAGAATAAATTTAGAAATTAGGGTTCAAAAGTAATTACTTCTAAAATGGGACAAAATGTAAGTTATTACTTTTCGACAAACATTGACTGATTTTAGGTTTAATTTTGTTTATGAAAGTTAAAATTTCAACATTAAGAAAAAGGCGATATAGTTTTCGTTAAAGGGCGAATTCTATATTTAGTGAAAAGATGGAAATTTTTTAAAATTTTTTTATAAAACAGTTAATCCTTTTACAGATTATCATTGATTTATGGAATTAATCAAAAGAAGTACTGTCTATGAAATGCTATTAAAAATCGGATGATTTTTAAGACAGAGACAAACAATATCTGTAAGCGTACTATCATCTTTGCAGCAAACTTGTTTTGCCATCGTGGTGTGAAGTTGTCGCAACAACTTCATAGCAAACTTGTTTTGCAAGTGGATTTGTCGATTATGCTTTGTTACTTTGCAGGAAGTTTGCTGCAAAGTTACCACATAAAGATTGTCATGACAAGCTAATATAAAGAAAAATCAAACTTGCTGCAAGTGTACACGCTATCTGGGTTGTCATACAGACACAAAAAACATAACTTCAAACGGCATCTACTGCACCGAATAAACTCAACTTGTCCACAAACACAAGGTAATTGTATGTCTGTAGCTGAAAAGCAAACATTGCTAGCATTGTAGAAAATATCCTTTGTGTCAATCAATTTGTATGCGAATCACGCTTAACGCAACATTTTTCCAAATATCGGTGCCGATAATTTTTGATACAAGATGGCATGCATTTTGATTGCATCTTCACGAGACACAATTTCTCGTTCGGATTCAATCAAGTATGAACAATTCTGGAGGCGCTTTATAAAAGTTTTAACCTGTCTGTAAAAATAAACGCTGCACGGCTGGCAAATTGGAGTACATTTGGAGGGAATGACTTCAAGTGTGCACGTACTCAGGCCCTCATCTCATCCCACTCGACCGCCGCCATCTCGGACTAAACATGCACCGAATTGGTTGATATTCTATCCGCTAAAGTTTTCGATCGATTTTCTCGAAAATTCCTGAGTTGTAGAAAAATTATTGCAAAAACCTGCACAAATTATTTTCGCGCGATAAATTTTTCAGAAGTTATTGGCGAAAATCTTTTAATAATTAGCCTTAAAACGGCTTAGTTTTCATTATTTAATTAAATATCCTATGAACTAATTAATTTTGGAAGTTGAAAATAGCACAGTTGACCTAGAAATGCGTTCTAGAATGTCATGTGCAAATTTCATGCCGCTACCGTTCACCGTTTAGGAGGAGTTCTTGTGACAGACAGACACGTGCATTTTCTGTTTTTTTTGAAACGCTTTAACTAAGTTCGAAATGTATGTATGTGTGTATGTCTGTGCATGTGCATGTGCATGTGCATGTGTGTGTGTGTGTATTTATGTATGTAAGTAAGTAAGGTTGGAATATTGTGATCGATTTTTCATTCACTTCTTGATGCACTAAAGTTCTGAAATTTTATATATTTATTGGGTCTTGATGACAATGCAATATTTTAATAATTTTAGAGCCCTCAATTATCAATTTAAAAAAAATTCGCGAAATTACGATTGCACTCGGTAGGTTTCCGTGGCGCCATCGATAATATTTCTGAGAACTAAAAGACTTTACATAGTAATTTAAATGTTTCATTGAAAATAAAAGTCAGTATATCCGATTATAGATCTTTTTAAAGAAATTATTGCTGGAATTAGTTGAAGAAAAATGGATTTAAGTTCGAAATATTTTTTGTAAGGTTGGAATTTTGTGATCGATTTTTCACTCACTTCTTAATGCACTAGAGTTGTGAAATTTTGTATATTCATTGGATCTTGATGACAATATAATATTTCAGTAATTTTAGAGATCTTTTCAATAAAATAATTTTTCTTGAAAAATTGATTCTAGAATCCCAAAATATTTATAATGCTGAATTATGACATAAATTAAAGACTAAAAACTAGAAAACAATAAATATGAAAAATGCTTTTCCCAATGCATTAAAAAGACAATAATAATTTTTTCTAAAAAATCTGGAGGTCAAAACGAAAATCGTAAAAGCGTGAGGCGCTGTAAACGATAGGAGAAAGATATAAAACCAGCGCCTCACGCTTTTAGGATTTTTGTTCTGACCTTCAGATTTTTGAGAAAAAATTATTTTCTTTTTAATGTATTGGTAAAAGCGTTTTTTAAAAGTTTTTTTTATATCTATTATATATTATAGATTTACTTTTATTTGACCGTCTGAAATTAAAATATAAGTATTCTTAACCCTTTGCACTCCGAAATATAATAAGATGCATATTTATACACATACTGTAAGGATTAGACAGATGTGCACACATACATAGTGTAAGGATTGATTTAGCGTTTGAGAAAGCTAAAATTATTTTTATTAATTTGTTTCAATTCCTAAAATTTTAATCTGCGTGTTTTTGCTCTTATATGGTTTTTATAATAAGCGCTATCCAACAAGAATGTGCAAAAGATGCATCGTTCAGAATGTCGAGTCTGACTCGACATTAGAGAGCAGAAGATTAAGGGTCGTGGTGACCTGGTGGTAGATACTCTGCTTCCTAATTGGAGGATTGCGGGTTCGAAACCCCACTGTACGGAAGATAAACCTTATATAGGGACCCGGCGCACGCTAGATCTGTTGTCCAGGTTCAAAATTACGAGGTCCATCTCAAAGAATCCTCGCATATCTTCATAACGCATAAAAGCGTTATTTTTTAAATGTATTTTCAATGGAATGGTATCGAATGTATGAATCTACTGTTCAGCAACAGATTCCGAGACTACCAGTTTTGGACGACATTACACCGGAAAGGGGTGTCGGGCAATGAGTCATATGAGCACATTTCCTGAGTTCTTTGTTAGATCACGCTCAATAAAATGTGAACATCACCCTTCAATTCTTCACTTTCCCCCTATTTTGATGAAAATAACTCCGCCCGGCTCATCCGCAAAAGTGTGGAGGGTTTCCGAATCCGTTGCTATACAATTATAAACTCTAGTGTACTTACCTTTAGATTAAAATATTAGCTTCATAAAAACACTTAAGTAGTAGTACAAATAGATATTAATAAAAATAAAGATTTTGAAATTAATTGTCATAATATATAAGCGTCAAATCTCTTTTTACTTCTTATCATTTAATTCTTATTCAACAATGATATAATCATTAATTTATTGAATATTACGAAATGGTTTAGAAAAAGAAATGTTAAAATGATTATTAATGTTTGATTAATCAATGAAAAGAATAGATAACATGTAAATAGCACTGTTTTCCCTAGAAAAAGGAAATTAAATTTTCAAAAAGTATCCGCTTTTTTTAAAGATTGCCATTAAGTGAATTTTTGCTTTTATAATGCGCATACTTTTGGAATAAAAATGAATTAGTACCTAAAAATATCGAATCTAAAGTTTTTTGTTGTAATTATAATAATGTATTTACGTAGAAAACGTGTTAATTATTATTTTCTCTGAAAAAACTTAAGCGTAGTGAAGTAAAAGTTTTCTTCTGGCATCTTAATTAAGTTTTGTTTTTGAGAAACTTGAATGAATTATCGAAAAATAATCTAATCTTTAGGCTAAACAATATTTTGTGAAAAATGAGTTTAATTTGTTTTCTCTTCAACATCGAAGAATCGTTATTATTATTAAGGAAGGCAGACCTTAACTTATAATATTTTGATTGTTAGTTTGTGTATTCGTTATTTTTTAGATACAGCAACTCCTCAACATATTATCGATCGATTAAGCGCTACATAGGAATTAGAGATTCTGAAAAATGCTTCGACATATTAAAAATTGCACTAATCAATACTGTAAGCACTTCTTGAGATGTCTTTTCTTGAATATTTTGTAAAAATGTCTCTTCTTTTATCAAATTTGTATATTTATATTTTATATTCTTTCTCATATCCGAAGAAAGATTTCAGTCAGTAATTAGTGAGTATTTAAAAGTCAGTAATTCGCACATGAAAGAAGATTTTGGGTGCCATTTGCATAGAAACTGCATTTTTTTGTCTTGAAATCAGAATCTATTGATAACAGTTCACAATTTAAGCCTCTAAATAGTCCTGCAGTTCGTTACAGCCTACAATTTAAGTCACCAGATGGTTCTGCAGTTCGTGACAGCTTACAATTTAAGTCACCAAATGGTTATGCAGTTTGTGGAGTGATAGGATAACGTCATGAGCTCCAGAAAATGAAGTTTCACCGTGAGTTTTAACTTATTTCCATTTCTGGACGAATATGCACAAAAAGACACACATGAAAGAAAGTACTGACATGGACAAGTAGGCAGTGACAAAAACACAGTTAATTAGAAAAATGTCAACAGTGAATACAAGCGAAACAAGCTTTGGGAAATTACTATCATGGCGGATCGCTAGCCGTCACCGAAACGTCAATCACGCTCATTCTCCCTCTCTGAGAAACACACTAGCTCTTTTCTCTAGCTTTCCATCACCAGATGGCGCAGTTGTTGCAATGATAAGAGAGTAACAGGTTATAAATTATTGTTCATGTTTTCAAACTTATTATATCTGCAGACTGAAAGTTTCCCCAGAGACGCCTGAAGAACATAAGAAGACCAAAAATCACATTACTGGGGTTAATCTAAGATCATACACTTACGAGCTGGTGGATCAGAATCAACTCAAGGTAGTTATTCGAGAACTCCCAAATCTTGATGTCAACGAAATTATGGCTGAGTTCCAATTGCAAAACATACATCCTACCCAAGTTTCCCCAATATGCCATAGAGGCACAAATGTGAACTTTCCTCTCTACCTTGTGATGCTATCGAAAACCAGAGAGAACGTTGCCGTCTAGGGTATTGAAAAAGTTGGGTGTTTCGAAGTTGCAATTGAAGAACTGAGAAGAAATGGGGCAAATGACTTGGGAAATGCTTCAAAGGCCAGCAATTCTTTCACAATTTACGTTTCTTCCAGAGGGATACAGTTTGCGTTAAGTGCGCTGGCCCGCATGAATCAAGAAACTGCACAAAACCCCGGGAAACCACAACAAAATGTATAAACTGGGGACGAGAACATACTGCAAACTTTACAGGCTGTCCAAATAACGCAATTCAATTACAGAAAACAGCCTATGAAGACTCTGTCAAAGCTTGGAGAGATGAAGCAAGATTAACGAAAATTAAAGCTCCGCCCCCGACCAAGCAAGACGCTTCACCCTAATAACACAAGACGCTGTACAATATTGTTACGATATCTTCACGATATTGTACGACATTCAGAATACCGGACAACGTCGTAGAGATATCGTGCAATATCTTGTACTAATAGGGCAGGATCGGTTCCTCGTCGTATCCTACTTAAACGCTTTCCTCAACACAGCGAGAATCAAGCAGAAGACAGCTCGCTTCCTTCGAAGGCAGAGCTTTCTAACTCCTCATCTACTGATGAAACACTACGAAAAATGTCGAATATGATGTCAAATTTTACTCAAATGATGACTACACTCATGAACCAAATCATGGCAATGATCACAACTCTGACAAACTCTCTCAATCCGAAGTCATCAGGAGTCACTTCTAACTGAAACTTGTTCAATTCTCCAGGTTTTTTTCTTCAAGGTGCTCTAAACATGATACAAGGTAAAAGTGCCTAGGCATTACACCCAATCAAATATGAATATGAGTAAACATATTATAGCTGGCAGACGGGGAATTCCAACTTTTTACAGAATTTAAGCACCATTTCTGTTATTCAGGTTCTGTGATACCATGTTGGGTACAGACTGAAAATGCTGAAAATTTTAATCAAGTGAAAATTTAACTGAAAATTGTACTGTATTATAATTCAAAGATTAAACCACTTTCCTTCAAATGAAAATGTTAAATACAGTAAAACCCCGGTTAACCGAAACCCGTGCTATCCGAAATGCCTCTGAAATCGCAAATCCAAAAAACACGTATTGTATTGCGCGGAAATTATCGCGAAGGCGGGATTTTTTTGGCACGATATCAAAATTTTTTTCTTTTCATCCTTCCTAAGAAGGTCAGTGATTAATTTTAGAATGCTAAAATTAAAACTAATTAGTATTAGCAATATTAGTTGCGATATTGTTTACCCGTGCCTGTCAGGCGCATTGCTCCTGAACTCGCCAATACTAATGTTTCACCCGAAGGAGGGTTAACCTTATTAATGAAAAATAAGTGCAGCCTACAAAGAGAGTTTTGAATTCGCTTTACACTCATAATATTTCAGAATTACATGGAGCTTAAAAACAACCAACTAGAAAATTTAGAATAAATTTAAAAATATTTTAACTTAAACTTCAAACAAAAGCAATAATTTTTTTCAAATTTTAAACAATAAAATTTAGATAATAAAATTTAAACACTGTTTAAGTAGCGCGCAATTGCAGCTGCTAACAAAAAACAAAGAACGTTGGAAATCATTATCATACAACGAAAGCCAAAAAACAAAGATAAACTCAAAGGAAATCGAAAGAAAAAAAACAAGAAATGCATTCTAGTCCATTCTTTCTAGGGCTAAGGACTTCATTCGAAATGGATTCAAAATAATAATTGGGAAATTTTTCTGTAAGAAGCTTGCATTACGCCAAATATAGCTTCTCTTAGTCCGAAATTTCCCAACAAAAGACAAAGGAGATCTGCACATCAAAAAGC
This sequence comes from Araneus ventricosus, assembly GCA_013235015.1. Classification (NCBI taxonomy): domain Eukaryota; kingdom Metazoa; phylum Arthropoda; class Arachnida; order Araneae; family Araneidae; genus Araneus; species Araneus ventricosus. The sequence continues at coordinate 1,189,040 of BGPR01000139.1, read as the reverse complement.
ATTATTTCAAAAGAAAGAGGAAAAACAAAAACACAAACATCTAAACGCTAATAAGATTGATTAAAATTATCAGCCATCTGGCTAAATTAAAATTAGTCTTCATAAATAAAAACTTACCCTATGCCCATAGTTGAGAAAAAAGAGAGAAAGTTGTTCACGTAATCACAAACCCACGCTAACTTTCTTTTAAAAGGAGGTATTATCAAATTATCATTAAAGAAAACACTAGTCCCATGGCGTCCTCTATATTCTAGGAAACAAAACAAAAGAAGTAAAAACAGGAATTTTTTAGGGAATGGAAACAATTTAGATATATTAAGAAACAAGTCTACTGAGTAGTTGTGGCCTACAAAGAGAGTTTTGAATTCGCTTTACACTCAGAATATTTCAGAATTACATAATGTAATTTAATACAAAATAAAAAAAAATTCTTGGCTCAACCGAAAAAATCGTTATCCGTAACGGCTTCCCAATCCTTTAACACTTGTTGTTACTGTATACAGACCCAGGCAGCACAAAGGCAATTGATATTCTAAAACACTGTATAATTTTACACTGTTTGGAAGAGAAAAGGGGAAGTATTCAAGTGAATTCATGTTCACATGAAACATGTCAATGCGCATGCCAGATTAATTTTGAAATCCACTGCGCGTCTTGCAGAAGGGAAGACGATGTAACATCGGAGTCCAACTTAAAACAGCTTGTAGTTAAATATTTCAGAGGTTGCATTTCTCATGTGATCGTGTCGTCGCATGAATTGTTTTCGTTATATTTAGGAAATTATCGAATTATCGATTTGGTAAGAATTAGAATCTAGTTTCCTTTAAAATAATTTGATATAAATTTCTTGTAATTGAACAAAATGTTATTTTTACTTCTAAGAGTTCACTATTATAAAATCAATTAATTTTTAATATCTACTTTACAATTTGGCAAAAAAAAAAAAAAAATAATGAGTCTAAAAATAGAGAGTGTAGAATTTTATGAAATATTGAACTTGAAAAAAAATCGAGAATAGTTTTAGTTCCTAGAAGAACGGGACGAATTCTTGAAATTTAAACTAATTTAAACTATTTTAGAGGAGTTTATATTGTATGAAAATTTTTATGAAAATTTTTCAACCTGGTATTTTCTGAATAGAGCCACTTCAAAGTGGGAAAAGTGATAAACAGTTACTTTAGTTCATGAAAATGGAATACAATAGCCTCAAGAAAATATGAAACATGTGTAGGGATTCACGGTAACAAAACTCAAAATTTAGTTACAATTTTTAGCAAAGGAATTAAAACACATTTTATTCTTTCGCCAAATTGTTCTAGTCGCTTTTCTTTCCAATTGCAATTTACTACCAATTTTTTAGCTTTCGTTATACTACATGCAGGGCATACATAAAAGAGAAAATTTTAACCCTTTGAAAAGCCTTGGTAAGTATACTTACCACCAACTTCATCAATTTTTAAAGTTGGCGTAAGTTTCAGTGAAATTTTTCGACGAAACAAAAACCTAAATGTTCCAATTTCTTATCTTAAATCATGACGAAGTGTCTTGACTTTGGTAATTAATTATTATTTAATTAAATTAATGCCATCCATTAAGCTAAATGAACTCCTTTTCTTAAACTAACGTCAACTCCAAAGCTATTTTATTACACCATTACTAGAAAAAATGGAATTTAAATGGTTAAACGGCTTTAATGACTGTATTGACTTGGATAAAAATGACGGGAAGTTGTCTTTTTCAAACAGTCGCTGATGTTAAAGGCGTAGGACTACTTTACTCGCGTGACTCTTTTGTTTCTAGGCTTCTCTTTGTTACTCGCGATTCTCTTTTGTTTAACGAAGATACTCACAATTTTCTTTTGTTTTCACCTCAATCACGAAATCTCGCTCGCGGAAACGTAGCAAGCGAGAGCGTCAGCCAGTTGTGCGCGCGCGCATCATGCGTGTGACGTCACCAATTCATTCATATTTTTGCCAACTTTGCGACTCAGTAGTCGCTGAAGTACATTCCGATTTTCAATCTTTTTTTTGTAACTTCAGTTGTTACCTTTTATCTCTAAAATAAGACATTAGTTATGTTTTTAACATATGTAGTTACCGAAATATAGAGTATCTCCCATAAAAAGTTTTTTTGTGGCGTTTCGGCGTGTGAATCAAATTCCTTCCTGAGACCCCAGTGGGAGGAAAGTAGTCCTACGCTAAAAACTGAATATACATAAAATGCTTTGGGAAGAAAAGTATAGCCGTTTTATAATAGACCTAAATAATAGAATGCGATTTATCAATCGCATTCTATTATTTAGGTCTCCAACTTTATAAAATTTCAAAACTCAGTCTATTCAAAATCCATCCATTTCCAGAAGATATTTCTTTTCCATCATCTTTTCGAAAGATGTTTTTATCATTGAGGTAAGCCTGTTTTTGACAACACCATCTACTAGAAAATGGCAGTAATAACAGTATATCCAAACACCAGATTCAAAGAGATCTAGTTTATCCGCAGCCTCCGCGAGTGCTATTTTTGAGACTTATTGCATGAGATCTTGTAGGACAACGACACCATATTTCCCAAATTTCTTTCTTCAAGTTTATATTTTCCCTATATCCAGCGTTTGAAATCCACTGAATTTCTTCTACTCCACCATGATATTATTTCACTTTTTTCTTTTCCCACCAAAGCAATTCTATTTCTAGCACTACAATTGATCGAAAAGCAGCAGTAGAAACAGTTCATGCAAGCATATAATAGAATGGGGTGTGATGCATCCATTGAATGTAGGATTTTGCTGTTCAAATATCGTTTGAAATTCGAGAGTGTACGGGACAACGACACCATATTCTTCAGACGGAGATCAAGAAATATCTTATACGCTCTATTTTTAAACTGTTTATACTGTCTTATACACTATATGCCCAAAACTATCAGGGCACTTTCAGATTTTCACATTTTTTAGAATTTCTCCGGAAAGGTTCAACTGACTGCTTTTAAACTTCGACCATGTGAAAAATAGACTGTAACTCATATTTTACATTGAAGATTCGAATTCCTGAGGGCAATTAGGGGATCGTCTACAAATTGATGAAAACAAAACTGTTTTGGCCCACCCCGCTTCAAAGAATGCTGATGACAAAATGAAACTTTCAGAAATCGTTATGTTTAATGTGCATAATATTTACAGGAATTTTCGTAAACTCAGCACAAATAATTGGGAAGATATAAATGTTTTTTAAAAGAATCCCAAATTTTCAAGCCAGTGTTTCGCTTATAATATGCAAAGGTTTCTGTTATATTATACGAAACTTACGGAAAAAATGACAATATGTTAGAGAAGCATTTTGTAAAAAATTAGAAATTCTTTTTTGAATATCACAGGAAATATAAGCATTTTTAGTAAATAATGTTTTACTGCGCATGCGCAAAGCATAACGTAGTTTTTCTTTCACAACATTAAAGCCAGATATATAGGTCAAATTATATGAAAAATTCAGTTCAATATCAGTAGTATCAGAAAGATATCGTCATTACAACGAGCAGAATTCTAGCGCCTATCGAAGAGAAGCTAAAATATGAGGGGTTTTACACAAATTGATATTTTTTAAACTTATATCTTTGAATAGTTAGACGGTCCCCTAATTGCCCTCAGGACCGAATATTCAATGCAAAATGTGAGTTACAGTTTATTCTTTACATGGTCAAAGTTTAAAGACAGTCATGACATAAGCCCAGTTCTTTAAACATGATTCAATATCTCTGGATGCTATTTTAGTAAAAATGAATATGCTCCCAGAGTTTTATTCGAAGTCCATGATGCAATACTGATTTATATTTCCGAATTTAAGAAAATGATATCAAGTTTTAAGAAAAAGATGAGTGATAAAGAGTTCCGTTCTTATATACATGATATGGGGACATTGCACAATCTGCAGTTTCATATTTTTTCTGCCCATTCATTCATACAAAATAGAAGTTTTGAAATTTTTCATGGAGGAAGAAAATATTTCTTACGCTTCTCCTCATAGGCGAAAGAAAACAATCTCAAAATAACCTGGAAAAATATCCATTTAAAAAAAAATTCATACACTCGGAAACAACATCGAAAATCAGATCGAGATTCATCATTTCTTTCGGAATGCGAAGAGAAAAATAATCTTCGGCCTCTATCACGATTGGGCATTCAAGAGTTCAATTGTGCCCTTCAGGCGCTGATTCGGATTCTGACAAACAAGTTGCTGATATGAGTTGCAACCATCAGCAAATGAAAATTTTAGGATTAGTATTGCCTATTCCTCAACAATTATGGACGAAAAAATTAGGGATTTATGTTTCCAACTAAAGAAAACAAAATCGGAAAAAGTTACACCCGAAAAAGCTGATAGATCCAAGGAAACACAAATTATATATTTTTTTCAAAAAAAGAATAAAAATGTAATTATTGAATAAAGAACTGTTTTCTGTAGATGATTAATAAAATTTGCTTTATCAAAAATAATAAATTAAGGCTTGTTTAAGTGACGTATTTAGTAGTTCCAGACATGAAACCTCTTTAACCTTTTTAACTTCACTACATGTTTCGTTTTGCAAATTATTGATTTTATTTCAAAAATGAGTATTAGACATTTAACTGATCATAAATACACATGTAAAGGAAAAAAATTAGCATTTTTTATTTTCAAGAAATTTGTGGTTTCACATTGAAACCAAAGAATGGTAACGGACTATTTTCCCTCCGAATAAGTTATCATCGAAAAGCAATTTAAATTATGTATTTAATTTATAAGTATACATGGATATTCAGGATATTCAACCTTCATAAAATTCAATATTACTTTCGAAGATTCAATTTAAAAAAAATGTCAATTTGTGCAAGATCCCTCATTATTTAGCTTCTCTTAGAGATCGAAATCAATTTAGCTCTTGCAATGCCGATAACTTAGTGAATGCTAACGGTATTGAACTGGAATTTTTATATAAGTTGGCCTATATATCTGGCTGATAAGTTATGAAAGAAAAATGACGCTACGCTTCGCCCATGAGCAGTAAAAAATGCTCAATGTGCGGTTCCACTGCGAAACCAGTGAACGCGAAAGGGTTAAAGTGGCTAATTTTCCTTGAAATGGAGGATGGCCTCTGTAGGGAGGTTTCACTGTTCTTGAGCAAATAAAGCTATCAACAACATTACTAGGCCATGATAACTGGAGCTTCCTAATTGTTTCGACTTGATTGATTCATTAGACTAATATTATATTTCGAAGGTACACTATAAGGTTATTTTGGGACAAATCGCATAATTTCTAAAAGTGGTCTGATCATGGGGTCGCCAACTGAGCAAGTTTTCAGTCTCCATATTTCTATGCTGCAGTGCGTGAGGACGCCGGGTACACGCCGGAAGACTTACAGGGTGCCAGCACTACCCCCACTCGGTTGGACCTTCGGTAGGATTCGGTCTCCTGCCATCAGTCATTCGATTCTCAAATCAATATTGTTACAAAAATCTTTCTGTGGGTGTATGGTGTAAACAGTCCAACACGCAGGATAATGGAGAATGAAGGTTTATTCACAAATATGCAGGAAAACACGTAGTACAGGTACAGGAAACAATAGTTTTTGAACAGATTAACAACGTAAACAGACAACAATTCACAGGTAATAACAGTTCAGCTCTTTGGTATTTAGCAACACAAACAGTCAGCAAATAATTAATAACGACAATAACAGCACTTTCAATAGCGCTCAGATCACCGGCTCCCTAGCTCGCACTGCAGACGAAACTCTAAAGTCGTTCCATTGGATCAAAACTACTACCGCTTGGCGTCTAACAGCTTACTGACTCGCACAGCGGATAGAACTCCAAAGACGTTCGCGCTCCAAGGCAATCCCAGTCGATCAACATTCACCCCGTCATCCAAGGGCTCTCCTTATATAGTCTCTGCCGGCAGACCGTGACTTCACATGGAATCATCTAGTACATTCAAGCGTATCTCCTTTCCTAATAAAGATATCGAGAAGATTCAAGCATCTTTGAGATACCATATTTCTTCTCCAAAGTCGTCAAATTTGTCGCCAAGGTCAGGGGTCCAGACGTGGCTGCTGCCGGTCACCCCATACTTACCAATGTAAAACTCTCTTTCCAACCATAAGACTCACATTGCTGGGAAGCGACTTTCCATGTTTCTAACAATATTTTACCTGTAAGCAAGGCCAGCCTTAAAGGTGCTCAATTCCTGCATAAGAGCAAATAAAATGTAAAATAATGATAGAAAATTCGCCAATTTTCATTTTATTCTGAAAACTATCTATGCGGGAGCTATCGATCCGATGTTCATGTGTATTTAACTTTAGCTACATTAACGCTCCGTATTGAAGCAACATTATTATTAATCATGATTATTATTTATTAATATATATTTCCCCTTATATTTTTTGTTACTTCGCATGATGGAAGTGTAACCAAGTCAGGCAATAATAGTTATAGAAGTGAATTGATTTTATTAGTGGACATATTCAAATATGAGAGTACCTTGATTGGCTTATGTGTCTACGGAGGCAAAATTTGTGATAGTACCTAAGAAAAAGCCTTACCAAGTTTTTGCCTCATGAATTCATACATTAAAAATTGCATTAGTTTGATAAAAATTCTGGAAACTTCATAATGGTATGAGAAAACAGCACTGTGGTTCCAAGTCAAAATACAAGGGGTCCAAGTCAAGTCCAAAATCACCAAGAGGGTTATTTTGAAACTGCCGTCGTATTCTAAACAGTAGCCAGAGGATGATAGCATCACCTAACATGGTTACATCCTATACCAAGGTCGGGACATGTGGTCCTTAACGACAGATTTAACATGTATTTGGCCTACAAGCATTAGTAACCTTCCGAAGCTCGAACCCACGATCCCGAAACTGAAACCTTGCCACTAGGTCACAGCTTGTCAAGCATTCAGGAAATAGTTTAAGATACCACAAGAGCATAGTAGTAAAGACTTTGCTTCAGGGTTGGAGGATAGAACGCTTCATATAGTTGAATATTTGAGCATAATGCATGTAAAGTTCTTCGCTAAAGATTTATAACCTCAGGTTAATTGGTATGAGCTGCTTGATTAGTTGCAGACCAATTTGACCCAGACTAAGGGGCCTATTCTGGTACCCCCGGGTGGGGTGGGAGACGTCACTTTTTCCGCACGTTAACAACGGGAAAAGTGACGCCCCCCCCCCCAACCGGGGGTACCAGAATAGACTCGCAAGACATCTGTCTACAGTATTCCGCGGGAAGTCCGAGAACAAAAAGTTTATCTAACAAATCAAATGAAATCTATGAAATTGTTTAAATTATTAAGTCGAGCTGAAAAGGATAAAGAAGATCCTTATAATGTTTAACTCTTTTTTGTTGTTTCGTAATTTCAAAGTCACTAATAACTCAAATCCAATATTATTCTGTCCGAGAGTTCTATTCCAGGGCTGATGAATTAAATGGTAGATATTGTTTGAAACATTTATTTCTAAAGCTATTATAAAATGCTTTAAATTAAGATGATTTTCGGGATCACTTTACCTTATTTAGTATGTTAAAAAATCCCGTATAGTAAGGGCTGTCGACTTTTAAATTATGTAAGCGATTCCACTTACAATCTGGACTCATAACTTGAATTTTCTTGCTCTAGCCTACCGATACGTGCCGTTAGGGAGAAGTTAAGTAGAGAAAACAAGCTAGATTGTGTTATGTTCATCTTCTATAAGAGAAAAGATTTTAGACAGAGCTCGGTATTTTTCTCCTGATTTCCAAACACGTAAGCTATGAAGTCATTCTTTTATATGAGCGTGTAAAAGCTTAGAGTATACTGGAACATTCCTCGGAAGATTATTCGAATTGTGATATTGCGAGTTTATATTAATTCTTCCTGTTAAATGAAGTGGACTTGCAGTTTGGACGGATCTCGGTTGACCTATGACCGACAACAGCTTGCATAATTGGAGTCAAAATATGGTAAGTTTTCTCATGTTTATACGTTTGATACTTAAGGGCTTTTCATTTTCAGAAAGTGTTTAGTGTGTAACTGTTTTTTGTTTTGTGATATTTTAAATTGTATCTAAATTAATAGTTATAGTCTAATGCTGATCTGCCAAGACTGATCTGAATTTTTATTCTGTCTAGGGCCATTTAATTTTTGCTGATGTTTTTCATCACCCCCCCCAAAGTGTATGGGTGTATATGAAAGTAAAATCGGTTAATTCCTAATTAGTAATTTAAGAAATTCAAGTTGATTATTTGATAAATGCTGAAGAATTCTTAGCTTAAGCACAAATAAGACAAAACTTATCAAAACTGAAGATTCTGGTAATGGCAAATCCCGAAAAGTAGGAGGGTTGGAAATTTAATAGTGGTAACTATAGTTATAGCTGATATAACATAGGCATTTGTGTGCAGCTGTTACCAGCAATGTAGAAACCGTATAATTCATGGAACTTTATGTTGATGGTTCAAATGGAGCAGTCTATCAGAAAACGCTCAAGATTTTTTCTGCCTAAGTAGATGACGTCTTCTTTTTGGTAAATGTATTTGTTTTAATTGATACCATGGAATATTTGGGATGTTTATAAACGGTATGCAATTTTTGTCTCTATTTACAACGTTTACGATTGACCTCCTTAGTTTAATTCAAAAATACGAAAATTCTGTGCACGTACGGAATCCGGGAAAAAAAGTTTGTGGTTAGGAACCTCGTGTACATTTCAATAGCAAAACCACGATTTGGTTCCTTCATTTTTGGAATCAAGTCATTTTTGTGTTTCGGTTAAATGGTGCGACACCCATCGCAATGGAATATTTTTCATACCCAAGGCTATTTTATCAATGTGCAACACATCGGTATGACTCATAGTTATTGCACGCCCTTTAGACCTGAATAACGCAAAGCGTTTTACTATGATCGTAGCACTTACACTTGGATTTAGATGGACAACCCCATTTATAGGGAGATCTCAACTAATCATTTTGGGCCCGTTTACAAGAATTCACGAGCCGACTGCAAAAGCTTCGAAATATAAAGTTTCAAATATTAGGCTTTACATTTCACCAGCAGCATGCTAAAAGTATCAAGCATCTTGATAACAATTTAGTGAGTCTGCTTTTCACAAACTATCTTAGGGTTATCTGTTTAACCTTCCAGCGGCGCGCCTGCCCAAATTTTAAGACATATCGTGCATCTTATTACATATTTTGTGCTACAAAAATGCAACTTTTATTTATGTTATCTGTATTTATTAGCTTGATAGTAAACAAAAAATTTCATAAAATTTGCACTTAAATTTATAAAAGAACGATATTTATATCTAATATGATGCACTATATAAGTATCTCTTGCATACGCGCGCTCGCTGGAAGGTTAAGTTGACAGCTTCCTTTGTGGGAAAGAGATATTTGAATAATTTACAAGCAGCTTGCCTCTTTGGTATTCTTCAGATACAATAACCAAATCTTAATTGAGTCGGTTTACCTGACGACAGTTGCATAGTAAACATAATTGCGCTTGTCGAATCACATCTAAATGCACTGTCTTGTCTTAATTACTATTTTGTTGCTAGATGCACAATTTATTCCAAAATTAAAAATGTTCCGCGCACTTGATGTGTATCACGTGGGTAAGTATCGGGTCCTTGCTGGATGCTCTTGACAGTGAAGCTGATAATCGTCTGCCACACCGGTCACTTCAACTATGGACGAGTTTTCTGATTTATTTTGGATTCGCACACCGTTTTCTGACAAGCCTGCGATTTAAGCAATCGCCAAATCCTTTCGGATACTATATCAAGGGCCAAGTTCGATTTGGTTCTTTCTTTAGTATGTAAAACGTTTAAATCTGTGTTCTTTGTTCGTGTAATTTATTTAAATCTGTGAAAAAATCTCTTAAATTGGCTAAATTTCAAATGGAACGATTGTAATTAACTAAATCGTTTGGTTAAAATTTAACTGCCAGTGATTATCTAAATCGTATAGTTAAGCATTTATCCAACAAACAAACCTAAGCCATCAAAAAGAGCGATAATGAATTATGACGGCCTCTTCACAAAATGAGGCTCTTGTTTTAAGTAAACATTGAGAGCTACAGCTAAGGAACATGAAATTTAATATAAAGTGTACTTGTATGGCTAAAGTGTCCTTACGCCATAATATTAGAAATCTCTTTTAGACATTAACATCTTCAAACAGTGAACTTTTGTCGATTTCCATCGACATAGCATTAACATCTGAAGTCGGTGGGTATAGCGGAAGTTCTACTTTACCGCAAATAAACAAAACGGAAAACTCGTCCATAACTTAGTTTGACTGCTTTTGTAAAATCTTTTTTTCCATTGTTTATCTAAAATTTAATGTATTTTAATCGGATATCTCTGTTTGTGATACTTTGTGTTCATGTTTGCTACATGTTGGAAATGTTGCTGTATTTGAAACGTTGTGATCATCTTGTATCTCGAACTGGGCACAGATATGTAGATTCAGATTTTGCACTCGATATTCGAAATCAAAACGGTAAATAAAAAGTTTCCATATTAGTTGTAGAGTCACCCACTGATCTAAATAAAAATTTATTAACCATATTGCAAACTGTATTTTGCATAAATGACAACTTGCTTCGTGACAAGATTTTCTGTATTTTTGTAAATCTCGAAATTATTAGCTCTTGAACTTGTACTTAATAATCCATAACTCCAGATTTAGCTTTATATGCTTTTGTTTGATACAGATTGTAAGAACCAAACTGCATTTTACGAGAGAATTAAATTGCTGAACGGAGACTTAGTTACGAAGCGGCGATTAATTACTTAAAAGGAAAAATTAAATACTTTTGATAAATTTTACATTTTTAAAAGTTTTTTGGGATAAAGAATATAGGAAAAAACTTAAGAGTAAGGAGATGGGAATTCTGATTGTATTTGAAAAGTTTCAAGAATATTGTAATTGGAACATAATTTAGAAAAAAAATTATCAAAATTTAAAAAAATTCTTTTAGTTTAAGAAGCTCTAGTATTAAATGGTTTATTAATAAATTTGAAGGCTAAAAGTTTAAAAATTCCTTTACTAGATTTATTATTTTTGATTTAATTAAGTCTAAACTCAATATTGGATATAACCGTTTACTGCTCAAGGGTAGAAGTAAGGATTTTTGCGAAATTAACTTTTTGGATATTTTCGAAAATGTGGAGGTATTAAAGCTTGTCAATGACGAAGGACTTTTTCTTTAAAGAATATTATACAGACATATTGATAGATTTTAGTTATTCTAAGATCCTCCCCAAAAGAAAGCAAATTTGTAATTGAAATTACCACAGTAAAAATTTAAAGCAAAAAAAAATGTTAATGTAATAATACAATTTAAAAAAAACTATAGACGAAGACAAATAATATAACGGGAAATTTAAAACTATTGAATCGACCATTTAAACTCCTCCGACAGTAATTTTTTAAATCGCTATTTAGATGCAACGGTTTGCAAACGTGTTCAAATACTGTTGAACCAAGCGAGTTGTGACGTATTCGACAGTGTCGAACAAATGGTAGCAATCAAACAGCCATACTAACATAAAATCTCAGGACTTTAATTGATAGGAATTAAAATATTTACAATACATGAATTGTACATTTCTTGACTATTGGAGGATAATTAAGTAATTCGGTCTCGATTAGTTAGAATAGAAAGTTCTATTAGTCTTCGGAGAGTCTGATTCTAGGACGGTAAGAGACTAGAATTTATCCGCTGCCCGGAGTTGAAGACGGAATCAGTTCTATCTTGAGAACGCCAACAAGAGGAAGACGAGAGAGTTCAATATAAGTCTCTAGACTTCCAAATAGCACGACTTCGGTGCGATAAGTTATTATCTACGATCAGTTTAGTAAAATACACTTCGTTTCCTTCAGGAGAGCGAGGCTCTATTCGGAGAAATAGTTCCCTAGAAGTACAACGGTACTTCTCAAAACCTTGCGTGATTTTGCTATCACGGCTTCGCAAAACAGAGCTAATGCTCTAACAGATGAGATTTAATCTCATCCAAAAAAATCTTCTTCACTCTCGGATCAAGAATCCGAAAAGTGAGTCTTCTCTAATAATTTCTCTCGTTCCCCGAGATGGGGGTCTCTCTCTTCTTGTTACGTTTCCCTCCGATTTTCCGTTGATAGGTTGAGGAGGGTAAGGAGATCCGTATGATGGCTTGTCATTCGCTCTCGCCTGTGGAGACCTAAAGTCCATGACCTGCCCCTTTTTGGATCAGCTGATCCGCTACCATCAATCTGGTGATTTTTCAATCGCCAACCTAGGGCGTGACAACCCGACAGTTTTATAGTCTGGTATTAGCATTTTGTCGTCTCTTTGACGCCGTCCAATTGTAAGAATCTGTATTTCGCAGGGAAGCTGAATAGTTCAAGTGGGGGGTCTTAGACCCCACGCAGACCGACCACACGGGTGCTTTTAGTAGCGTCTTTCTCTGGGAATTATATGATTTTCTGAATTCTCACAGAGTTGTTATTTATATGCAAAGCTTTATTAGTGGAATATGATGCAACGCTATAAAAGCATTAAGTAAAGACATTAGCCTGTGAAAATAGCAGGATGCAGCAGAAAAGACTTGCCTCCAACCCTCTGAAATCGCAGGATGCAGGAGAAAAGACTTGCCTCCAACCCTCTGAAATCGCAGGATACGCAGTCAGAGAGTTAAAACTTGTCCCCCTTTCCATAACCATAATTAGAATAACGGGAAAATTAAATTCTGAAAAGGTTTTCATCTTTATTCTTTGATATTTGGAATTTTTTAATCAAAAATGCGAGATGGTACCACTTACCAATGGGGAATTTCGGAGAATGTAAGCCTAGAATTCTCTAGGGGATTGAAAGAAGGGTAAAGTGCAATAAGAGTTGCTTTTAGGGAGAGGGGTAGTTTTAGAAATTTTTTAAAAAATTTCTTTCATTAATTTATGAGAAGTTTATTACTACACTTGTGACAAAGCGTCGAATAATTTGTTTTATCTGTAAAACATTACTATACCGAAATCTTGGTTAATATAATTCTAATGCAAAGCATATTTTAAATAATAGTAAAAAAACAGAATTGGATAAGAGAATGCTGGCTTTCGCCAAAAAGATTAAGGTTTTTAAAGACTTGTTCTTTAAATTTTCCGTATTTGATTCCAGCTGTCAAATTTCATAAAGCCATTAAAGTTGAGATTTGTGTCATGTGTGACAATTAACTTGAATGCTTTCTGTTTTGAGACTTTTTGTACTAACTTGCCACACGCAAAATTACAAGTTTGTACATTTATGTATGACGACCATTCGGAGAGGGATATTATTGAAAAAAATTGATTGTATCGAACTTTGTAAATTCAATATTTTTGAAAATTTCCTTCTTAATGGAATTAATTTTTAGAAGCAGGTGAAAGGAATTCGCATGAAACTTCTTTATCTAGTTGCTATGGCTAATATTTCTTACACTATTATGAAAGTAAAATAATTAAATATAATTTAATAAAGCCGTTTAGATATATTGATTTACTTTCGTTAAAATTGGATACTTATCATTTATAATCAATTGCAACAGAATTCAAACTGATGGGAAACTACCAAAAGTCGGTGGCAGGAAACTTATTTGGATGTTAATATAGATAATGGGGGGACGTTTTAGCGGGTATTAATAACGAAAGGGGAGAAAATTGACTTCGATGTTGATATATTGAATAATATTTATTCAAATTCAAACTCCAAAATTTTCATAAACCTAATTTTTTTTTCTCAGAGGATTAAAAAATTTGTAATAACTAGGTTTACTATGTTGAGGTCACAAATAATCTTATTAAAAACGTATATGAATTTCCTAAAAATTATTGAAACAAAGGGTTCGATAAGGGAGGGAGCATGTATTAACAGGCTTTCCTTTCTACAAGTATGCCCTCAGTTTTTCTTTAACTATTCGCATAAATTGAATCCCGTTTCTTTTCTGGACTTTCTGGTTTTCTTTCCCAATTGATGATGCGAGGATATCAAGCTGGGGTTACGTAGTGGAGATGTGTATTTGTCTGGCGTTGTGGGCGTTCCTAATTGAATGGGTGATTCGAAAAAGATCAGATTCCAGTAAGATTCCGCTGGAATGTTATCCTTTTTCAATCACCCAATCAATTCAATTGCGGTAGTTTTCAGATTGAGTTGTTTTTCAACTTTAGGGCATTTCTATGTTCTTTGTGGTCGGGATTAAAGTAGGTCTAAATCTTCTGTGCTCGTATGGTATATTCGAACAAATCTTTGAGGATCTTGCTTTTCCTTCTGCATTTGAATTTATTTTCAATTTATGTCCTCCCACGTGTTTTGCTTTCAATTCAATTTTATCTATACGACGCATTCTTGCAGAATGTCGCGACTTTAACTTTCAAAGACAAACTCGCTTTGGTGTGACGCATCCTTCCTTAGAAGATTTACTGGGTGATCCTCCACATTTTAATTTTTAATGACTTTTTCAAAACGTTCTTGCAGAAAAATGTATATATGCTCCAGGCGTCTTGCGTGTTGAGGAAATTGTATGAAATTTAAAATAATGAATTCTGTTAAACATTAAAATAAATATGGGTAGGCATTTTAAATCGATTTCTTTCAGTTAAAAGTCAATTTATTAACCCCCGCCCCAGAATTCTAATGAAAATTCAGCATGCAGACATAAAAAATATTTACACAAAATTAATTTTTAAATGAAATTACAAAATAATACCCAGTTTCATTCGAAATGTATTTCTAATATAATAAAGAGAAATTAAGTAAAAAAGAATTGAAAATTGGAGCATCTGGAGCACCTTAAAAATCCTAATTTAGAACTTAAAAAAAACACCTCTTAAACCAAATATATATTTAAATTGTAAAAACTTTAAATACATTTTTTGTTCTAATTTAACTCGAAGTTGATAATTTGTAAAAAGCCTAATAGTCCTCCACCTTCCCCTTAAAACCAAGAATTTTCTTCTGCAGCATTCAGAAGCGGAGACACGCGTCATTCACTGGTTTTTCGATCTCGTATAATTTTCTATACATATAGCGTCAAATGTCACTGAATCTGTAATAATGACTGATAAAATAATAAACTATTATTAACTCCGTAAATAGCTGTTCTATGATATTAAGACGGTTTGAGAATGAAAATTTCAAGATAATAGAATCCTTAAAGAATCTTCTATTCTTCCAAGTCTTCAACGAAGACGGTCAGTGAACTGCTCTTTAGTATGCCACAAATGTCTTTTTGTATTAAAGACGTGATGGCAAAAGCTTCCTGCATTCATTTCATGCGATAAACGATGCCCACATTCATATTTTTATAACTTCGGAATGATTTATAACAAATCCATATTTAAATTTGTCAGAAACCGATTTTATTTGGAGTATTTAATCAATGCTTTTACTGCTCGATTCGACTAGTGTTTAGAGTATACATATTTAATTTATTGGCCCACGTTAAGTAGTCTAATAATTCATTAACACAATATCTGGAAGTATAAAGCATGATGTGCAAATGGAATATAAATGAATACACACAATAGCGCGTAAAATTTTTTATATGCATAGAACTGATTAAATTTTAATCAGTCTTGTGAATTTTATACAACTGCAGTAGAATCGCAGGAATCCGAACTGATTGGGGCTGACTTCTGTTTGAATTCCGGAAAATTAGGGTTTTTCGGAAAATTCGGTAAAATACTCTTGATATACCAAATGCAGTAGAGTATTGACTTTGGGTACTCTATATGAAAGAGTATGGGAAGAGCTAACTGCGATTCGTCTCGTCAAGCATGTTTAGTTCCTTACGTCAAAAGATTTTGCTTCCACTAATTAATCGTGCTATACTCATTCTTAAATACCAATTCAAATATTTCTTTAAGTTAGGAATAAACATTAGCTCTGTTTCTGATTCCTAATTGTTTCCCGAGGTTCTACTGTATATTATGGACTCTAATTATTGAATGCGCATAGATAATAACTTTCCGGTATGACTCTTCGTACGAATATTACATACAGCAGTTGAAAGATCAATTTGACATACTATGTTTTCAAAATTTGCATCTCTGGTAATTACAGGTGGAAAAGTATGTAGTGCGAGTGGAGATGCAAAAATGTTGACACCAAAATTGGAATCGTTTCATTTAGAGATCAACTGGGGTTTAATAACATCATGGAAGCTTGCACACAGTTTGGTATTTGTAAAGAATTTTAAAAGCTGGAGGTTCAACAAAAATGAGCATTAAATCTCCTTAGCTTATTACAAGAAACTAACAAAACGCTCAATCCGATAAAGTATGCAACGTGGCTCGTTGAGATTCAAGAAATCGCCAACAGAGGGCGTAGTCAATCGACTGAACTCTGAACACTCGTTTTTTGTTACTTAGAATTTTGTATTTCTTAAGCGTTACACAAGGAATTGTATCTGTACGAGCTCTCATCTGTGAACGAATGCAAAGCTCCATTCGTCTATTCTGATCATTCTGGTTGTAACTAGGCGTAATATAAATTCGGATAATAAAGCCGTTATACCATTTCGGAAATGAGGCGAGTCGCTGGTTTTAGTTTATTTCCTAAAGTACAATTAACGTACGATTTAAAATTAATGATTTAATCCCCCAATGGGTATTGTGTGTATATATACAAATTCAACCTAATCAATTCTTAAATCAGATTCGCAATCCAAATTACAACTAATCTGTAAACGGGATGTTTTCGTTTGATAGGAGTCGGTGCTCACGCAATAGATGGAAGGATTTAAATCGTTATTTTCAAACGATCTAATTATAGTGTCAATTTGTTACATGACGAATTTGCTCATGTTTTACGAGTGATACATAATTTCCCGTCCTTGTTACCTTGTACTACTAGAAGTTTTAAAGACAAACATTGAATTTGACATGCCTATTGACAAAACTTTTACATTTAGACATAACTTTTGTCTATTTAGCAATCTGGTATGTAATCTATATCACCCACAATCGAAAGTCCACTGTTTATTAAAGCTTCAATGATTAATTTTCAATCTCTGACCTGCATGTATTTCAGTAGTGCTAAGTGATTTTTTTCTTTTTAGGATTTCTTCAAGTTCTACCACCATTTGATGTATGTGGAATTGGTATTGAATGCTGCGCTACGAATGAGGAATCTGAGGAAATTCAAGTTGGTCTAGAGCTTTGTTTTTGAGAGTAACGTCAAGCTTCAATGAACAGATACTTTATAGACAGCTGCGTAACTTTGGACTGAAATGGTTTCTTAAGAAAAGCCCCAGGATTTTATTAAGTGGATAGATCATGGTGATTTTCGATTTTTTTTGTTTGAATTAGTTTTTTATGCCATTGAATTGAATATTTTGAAACTAATTCACCAACACTTAGATCGCATATTGTATCAAATATGAATTTAATTGGTATTATCTAAACGAATTTCCTGCTTAAATGTACAATAAATGCGAAAACGTACGTAAAGTATTTGAAAACATTATCATGCATCTTAACTTCAAAATGGCGGTGCAAGCAAGTACTCTTTAATCTATAAATTGTTTGGCGATTGTTTAATTGTTTCGATTTTTCAAATTTAAATTAGTTTTTAGTTCATCGAATTGAATATTTTGAAACTAATTCACCAACCTTTAGATCGCACATTGTCTCAAATACGAAATGTATTATCTAAACGAATTTTCTGATCAAATGTACAATAAATTTCAAACGTGTACGTAAAGTATTTGAAAACATGATCTTGCATCATAACTTCAAAATGGCGGTGCAAGCAAGTGCTCTTTAATATATAACTTGTTTGGCCATTTTTTGCGACTCAAGAACCAGTTCTAAGTTTCGATGAAATTTCAGGAGTCTGAAATTCGTGATTATGAAGAAACATAATTAAAGAATGCTACTCATATACCTAAACAATTACGAATAAGAAATTTCGGTACAGATATTCTGCAAAAGGCTAATCGAAAGGTTGTTGGTTCGAGCCCTCTCAGAGGCCATATATTTAAATATGATTGAAATTAATCCACACTAACAGACAGGATTGGAGTGTGAGATTGGTTTAGGATTTCCCTAGTTTAATTTCGGATATTGAATTGTGTCCGTACAATAAACTGAGTTGCCAGAAACTCGCAGCATCACATAAGTATGGCAAGTGTAATTTGCGATCATGAATTTTTTTTATTCTCGATCTTGAATCGCATTCTGTTTTGACGGTGAACACTTGCTTGTAGTTAGATGGACACAAAAACAAGACTTCTATTACGAATAAACTACTCCCACTGTATTTTACAAAAGGGCAGTATGAAAAGAATTTACGGTGATGGAGATCAAACCGGTGTCTATCTTGTTTTCTTAACCCCTTGGCATACGATTTTATTTAACCTTCTAATAAGATGCCACCACCCATTTGGGATATTTATTATATTCAATCTATTTAAGGTGGTAAAGGATACTGGAGACGTTTAAGCGTGTCCAGGTGATTTCTGTATTTAAAATTATTTGTTGCGTTGACCTAAATACGGTTTTAAATAGAAATTGTGTAATTCGATGCACGTGTCAGACTCGTCATTGTAAGCGAAGGAGTTAATGAGATGCATGGCTGTCGGTGATATTTTAGGTTCACATTGGACAAATCCATTTGAATGCATCTTCACTGGTACAATGTCTGTAGACTTCATACAGGAAAGCTGGTATTTGCCCAAGCTTGCGGGTTGAGTATTGGTTCAAATAGCTATTCAGACCCAAGCATTAATGTCGAGATGTTTCGAAGATGCATTCTAGTCTTCATAGAAATCTCGTCCTTTATATTGGTAAGGATCATGAAAACATAAGATCACATTTATGGGGAATTTTCTTCAAGGTGCGTGTTGTATACCTCACCAAGTCGGAATGATAACGAAAAAAGTAAATACAAGGAAGCTTAAGTTTGATACTTGGCACATCTACCGGTTAATATATGCTTAATTCGCATGAGCCCAAAAAATCAAGTCGGTTTAGTATTTTCTATATTGCGAATTGACCATTGCATTAAAACCTGTAAATCGTAGTTTTGCAAGTAAAGCTTTTTAAAATTTCGAAATCGAGAAAGCCAAAATAACGTATTCTTACCCATGTCCATTCAGACAAGATATACGCCTCCGAACGGTTAAAAAACTGAATAAATTGACTTCATTAATTTTGAAATTCAGTATTTTGATGCGGCATTAGAAAAAAGGCTCGCACGGAATTAGCCCTGTCATGCCAGTTGGAGTATCAGGGTTTGTGAATGACCGGCGACACAGCAGCAGTCGGGAATTAAGGTCGGAGTCCTAGTAGCGAATCGCCGGCCACGGCCCATCCCCTTCCGAAGGAGGTACGTCCCGTCATCGAAGTGGTGATAACTAGGCTCCACCCCATTACCATACCCAAGAGGGCAGTGAGAACCCTCTTACTTATCCGGCGGCTTCTCGTGCGTGAACTCGCGATGCCCCTTGTGTGATTGATATTTGAAATAATAACTAGTAATTTGGCCTATCCTTACGGACATACAAATATCGAGCCACTGACAGTTCCGAAGAACGCCAGCAAATTCGAGGACAAAATTTCTTCACGAAGTGCACTGCTTCATAGGTAAAAGTTAAAATAACCAACACAATTTCAAATTCCTATACGCACTTTCAAACTTTCCTAAACACAAAATCTTGATTAATTACCAAATAACGAAAATTAAAATTAAAATACAATCATAAGGAAAATAAAGAGAAAAAAAGAAAGCTTAAAAAACATATATACAGGAAACCACAAATTAAAACCTAAACATGCAACACACTGCATCAAGCAGAGAAGGCTAATAAAAAATGATTAAACTCGTAAAAAGGCCACTTTTCCCCTCTATTCAACTATCTACATATTATATACACTAGCAGTTCATTTGTTCAATAAATGTAACGCTGTTCGTACCGGCACTTCTTGATGTGTTGAAACTGCCATTTTGGTCGATCGCAGTATTCTTACCAAAGGTTCCAGTTCTGATCACAGTGCATTCAGTGTTAAGAATTGTCGAAAATGCTTGATTTTCAGTTGAAAGTTTTATAATGAATCGGGATTTGAAAATTGAATTTATGAAATTTGGTTAAGATAGGGATTCCCATTGGCCTCTAATTGGAGAATGTTCCTAGTTCAGGTGGCATATATAAAGGCTGTCCAGAAAGAATGCCTACCAGAAGTAATATGCTGAAAGAAAGGCATTGAATAAAATACAGATTATAACATTTAATTGTGCACCTCATAATACTCGCCCTTGCGTATTACTGAAATTTAAGAAACTAATTTAAATAAATCAATGACCATGTGTTCAGAGAGACCGTTGAAGTTTCAGTATATGTTATATCCACCCCCTGCGAGGGCTTTTGTCATGGATATTAGATACAGAAGTAATGTTCCATTTAAACAGACATGCCAGTAGATATTTGTTTCTGTTGAAGCAATTTAAAGGTACTTCAGTTTTTTCCCTCACTCCAAAATTGAAGTATAAAGCCAAGTTTCTTCCTAAAAGACAGTTTATGTAGGGAAGTAATGGGGGTGTGCGGCCGCACTATTAGGATAGGGTGTTGGGAAGGGAAAGGCAAGACAGATTTATTATAAAGATCGAGAGAAAAGATTGAATAGTCTATGCCCCCTCCTCCATTTTTCCTCAAAATAGGACGGGATAGGTACCAGCCGGCTGGTGAAAGAACGGGAGTGTATTCATATCGTTAAATTTAATACCTTAATCCCTATTCCCCCATATCATACAGAAACTTAATTTATACTTTCAGTTTTGGTAGTATGGGAAAATCTGGAGTTACCCGATGAAACAGCGAGACATAGTTTTACACTTTACTTTCATAGACGAACTTGGAAAACTCGAACTTCAATATTGTACATTTCTGCATCTTTCGCTTAATAGACTTGCTTTAGATTTTCATATCCAATTTCCTTCACAAAATGAGTAAAAAAATTCTATTTGATATCAAAGCATAGATATACAATTCTTATTTTACAAACTGTTAACTATACTAAGTGCAATAGCTCAGTTTTTAATCCTTCACCGTTCCTTTTGGTGTGGCGTAAAAATACCCACACTGGCCCGGCCTACCCAAGAAGGGTGTAAGGACGGTAGAGGACCAGCGGGGAGACAGCGTGAAATTTTGGAGAGGGGGGTTGCCAGCTCGGGTGTCGTCCTAGTCATCTGACCGTGGTACGAAATTACGAGGTCCGTCCCAAAATAGCCCTCGTGTTGCTTCAGAACGGGACGCAAATATAAGTAAACTAAATTCACAATCCCTTTAACTCGTAAAGGAATATTACTCATTGCTCAAATGAGAGCACGTTGGACTCTTCACAAATACAATTTTATTCGCAACACGGTCGCACTCGAGGACACGTGCTACCCCTCTCCTCCTACATTTAGTTCCGATTTTAATTCACAATTTGGTAATGGAAGGAGTGCGCGCGCATCACAGGTGGCGCCACTAACACATTCTCGAACAAACTCCCGGGCCTTGCAATGTTTGCAAACATTCAAGTTAAGTATTTCAAATTTTGCACAAAAAGTTCTAGAATATACAGTAAAACAATATTAATATATTTATATGTATATAAACATACTGACAAATATTTAATACTCAAGATAGTTGTAAATTCGTCTAAGCACTTTTATAAATAGCATTAAATCTACAAATCTAAAATTTCTAACTAGAAACTTTTACAAGATTTAAATGCAAAAAAGCGCCCACAAAATCGTTCAAAAACGCACACAAAAAATCCCTCTGAAACTTCGAATTTATTTCTCCCTTTGCTTAATCTTTTTCCTGAAGTTTCATTTTTAGTTCACGCGTCTTTTGATTGAAGCAAGAAAATTTCAGACGTTAAAAAATCGAGTGAGATTTCCTGACGTTCTGTAAAATTTTATACTTTCGCGGATATACAATGTGGTTAGCTCTGTCGCATATTTTATTCATACAGTTCGTCATTGATTTCGTTTGCAATTCTCATTCTTCCAAAGGATGATTGCAGATCAGCCCAATCTTCGAAAGTCCATTACACGTCTGCTTCATCTGCAGAGGTTGACGGTGCAACAGCGTCCATCAGATTAAAAGAAGAATCCACCCAGTAAGCATTACACTTGTTAAGGGATCAATTGTTCACTTAAGTTTCTAGCAGATTTAGGTTGCGTGTAGAAAAATGGTCATTCAATTAAGTTGAACAGAGAAACGGACTTCCGCAGCTCGGCATCTTTATTCGTCGAGCGAATAGAAAATGGTTCTCGCGTACATACAGTAGCCAGAAGTCAAACGGCTCAGTCGATTCTCATTTACATTCATTATTGTAGGTTCAGGAAAAGCATTAATTGATCTTCCTATCAAAAAATGACCTGGTGTCGAAACCTCATTGTGAAAATCATTTGAAATTGGTGTGAGGGGTTTTGAATTCACAATTTGGTAGTAGAAAGGGGTGTGCAAACATCATAGGCGGCGCCACTTACACATGTTCGAACATTAAACATTGCAAAATTAGCACCACGAAAGGACAGTTCAGAAGTTGTGGGCCGACTTCTGAAATATCAAATTATATTTAGGACAGAATATTCTAATAGTTTTCTTGCTTTGTTAAATCACATCAATGAAATGTGCACCGTCTCATCTCTCATCAAGTTTTAATCAATCGATATTTTTGCATGAAAACCTTGTTATATTAAAATGATTAGAACTGAATATTTGACATGATCATTTCGAAATATTTTCTCTCAAACTGCATAATTATAGTTCTTAAAAGCAACTACATTTGTTCTTCGCTTAACAGATTAAATGACCATTTGAACTTGCTATTTGAGGACACTCTTCTTTTCGCCAAAGTATGCCCCTGAACTCGGAACCCTGAAATTTCCCTGTCAGTCGAATGAACATTTAGAAGGTGGTATGTAAAATAAATGAGACACAAATTTGTCTTAGCGAACTGGAAATGGGAGCTTTGGTTACTAATAAAGAAGAGTTAATGTATTTTACATTTCGGGAATAAATACGAATTATGAGAGTTGAATTGAACTTGTGAGGGTTAAAGAAACCAGTCTGGATCTGGGGAAAGAAGGTATTCGTTATCCTGTGTAAACTGCACAGGGTTTCTTGTTTTAATCACGAATAATTTATTTTTCATTGCGTTCTTTAGACTGGTTTGAGGTTCTGGGTGCGTTCGGTGAGGTGAAAAGTTGCACTGAATGGGCTGTTGGTGGCAAAATGGACTGGATGACCCATTTTTTCTCAGTCGTAGCAGTCTGACTTTTGTGAAAGATTTTTTTTATTGCCCATGCCGACCCTGCTTACCCAAATGGTGTAAAGCATGTGACGAGTCATTGCGAAAGGGTTTGTGGTAAGAGGCGAGTGCGAAGTGATCAATAGCGGAGATGCCTGGTCTGTTCCATGGAACCGTTGTCCTATTCTTCTAGTCGGCTCCGAAGTCTAGAATATTTAAGAATGCTCTTAAGGAAGCTTCTTGGAGCTGGATGTTGCAAGGTAGGTCAAACGGCTGTGGCCTGCTTAGCTAAGTGACCTGTTGCTTTGTTGTCTTTGTGATCTAGGTGCGCTTTAATCCATACTAGTTAAATAGAATAATAGATTGTGTGTTGGCGTTTAGCGTTTGTTATGTTAGGGCTTGTGGTTGAAAATGACCTTACGGACTTTTGGCTTGTTGCCAGTGTATATCTTGATGTTGTTTATGAAGCCCATTTGCAGGCTTCTTTAAAGCCTTAAAGCTCTATCTGGTGGGTGATGTTATTTTAGAAGACGCAGTAGGCAAAACCAGTTCTTAGAGTTCAGATTGTAATGGATTGGAAATAAAAATTGGGCTTTTAAACTATCGCAAGGCATTTATTTACAGACGCAAGGCGATACAAATTAACTTCTAACATAAAAACAACAAATTTAGAATAATAAAAGGCGTATAAATATCGTAATTAAATTAACCCAAAATCGACTCAAGGTCAGTCAATTCAGTCCGTTACATAAAATCACGATTTTCCGTCATGATAAACATTGCCATAACGTTTTTGCCTCTGCTCGTAGAAAACACACTCATCATTCCGAAGTGGCGCTTGGACGGTACAAGATCTGTGTCAAAATGTCTGTCTTGTTTGACGGTTGTAATCCTTTTTGAAAGAGACTGTCGGTCAGGAGGAAGACTGCGTGGAATTATTGGTGGAAGCATTTGGCTTCGAATTCCCCAGCTGGAATGTTCATATATGCTTAGTTTTTAATAAAAAAATTACATGAAGTGAAATGTTTTTAGAGCAATCGGGAGTCATCTTGGTGGCGCACAAGATTTCTTCCGATATTGAATAAGAAAAATGAAAATCTTTGAATTAATGATTTTTCTGAGGAATTTAGCTAGAATTAATATCCAGGATCATTGTTGTATGCAGTCCTCTGAAACTCGAGTTTTCACTCTGCTGTAGTTGTGATCGTCTGAGTAGAGTGCTTCATACTTTCTTTGTACCTAATAGTTTATTTGTTGATAATGGGTATTGTTTCTCACGAAGAAACTATTATTTGCAATAAAAAATTAAAATGAAATGAGTTTCAAATTATCTAGAAATAAATAAGGTATTCCATACAGTCATTTTTATGGCCATGTTTTAGGAATGGAATTGTCAATAACTGAGAGTACTTGCTTCGCGTCGTTAGAAAATGAAATCTTTTCTTCAAAAGTTGTAAATTGCCTTTTTTAATACGGACTAGGAACGCAAGTTTATAAATTTTGTATTCAAATGGTTGGTGAATTATTTCATTTAGCATGCAAAATACAAATAAGTGTTGGAGTGAAATTTTTTTATTAACCTCTTTTATTGTTCAATTTCGTGTTGTCAATATAACCTTTAATTTATATTTTGTACACATTAATAATGTGTAAGTAAATCTTCAGAGCCTGCCTCTAGAAACCTATGCATATACTGTATAATCTGAAACATCATATGATTTTACTATTTGAAGACATCTATACTGTAAAACGGAATGCTGGTACAAGGTTATTAAGAAATTGTGCTTCGCTTTGCTGTATATCGCTTAATCATAGAGTAAAACTTTGATAAAATTCTAAGAATATGTTAGGCTGGGTGATGTTCTACTTAAGTAGATAGATTTTTGCTGATTATGAGCGAGTTTGCTGAAACTTCAGTTGTATCCACACGAAAGAGAACTTATTTCTTTTGAATACCGGAGGTAAAATGCCTTGATAAATGTTAAACATCATGTGGACTTATAAATTTCACATCCAGAGATAATTATGCTTCTTGTGTATTTACTACCAACATCATTCCTTCAAAATTATGCCATATAACTAGTTTCGTTCATCATGGCCAAAGAATGGTTTGTTTGAAGTTTGTCATCCATTTTTCTCTCCCTTGTTAACTCGTATCGATCTTAAAAGTAAACTCGTGACTTATTTTAATGTTAGCTAGAATGAATATTAGATTTCCACATTTTCTTTCCTGTAAGTTCCCCTAGGAAATCTAATAATAGATTGGATCTTTGTGCTTGCTCATTAATTTTGTAATTACTAGAGCAATATTGCTCACTATCTATAGTTTTGTTATAAGACTCAAAACTCTTAGGAACAGTGATAGTATAGCGGCAATCTGCACTTTCATAGGAAATTATCGAGTCGCAAAATATAAATAGGAAATCTACTTTATCCAGAACTGGAGCTTGTTGAATCTGGAGAGAAAGAAACCATTCAAGTCATGATTGCATTAAATGGTTTGAAGTGTGTTGGCTCATGCACAATTTTCATCACGCAAAGCCAAGATTCGAATGAAAATAACTGATAAGCTGAAACAGAGAAAATTGGCCAAACCAGTCTCGCAATAAAATGTATCGAAATTAAACGTAACGTTAATCTCGTAAGGCCTCCAAAGAATCCATAGAATTCTGGAGGCTTCTCTTCTCTTTAAATATTTCATTGCTTTTGATAAGATTTCTGAGGGTGAATTTAAGAGTATTAAAACTTGGATGGTAATACGGAAGTCTAAAGTTATTCTTCCGATCGAAAATAGGATTCCTTAAAAATTTACTAGTTGTGTGCTGCATCATTTCAGTATTATCTGAAATCCAATGAAAAGACTCTTCGTGATTCTTCAAAAGCGACCTATTGGTATTCTCGGGAATTTTTAAATTAATCTTGCTGTACTTTATGGTACTTCATTCTAAGCACTACAGTTAAACAACAAATCTCAAATTTGTTCCAGATCCTTAATTTTTTCCTCTCTCGAGGTGAATGGAACCATTCTGTGAATATTCATTCGTATAATAGTTTGACATTCTCCACGCCCCGCAATTCTGCTACCCAAATCAATTAATTTGTGTTCAGTCTTTAACAGTTTTCTTTCGCCTAATCAACCAGCCTGATTCCGAGTATCAATATTAGAATTAGTGTTCTAGCTGCTGTAATAGTCCCTATCCTGTCATTGTGTGAAACTCGAATTGAACGTTTAAAGCAAGACCGTAGTTAATTGGCCGTAGCAAGCTACACAGTCGACTTCATGTTGTTACGTTTACGTATTGGCTCATTCCCTTTTAGACGATTCTTGCATGCTTTTAATTCATCTACAGAACTTGCTGTTTCATTCCAAACACAATGTTTTTAATCGATCTTGAATGCTTTTATTGGAGTAATTTTAAAACGGGTATAACTGATTCAGCTTAATTATTTCTCACTTCAATTTAATTTATGTGGGACGATTTTAGATATTCTTGCATATATCTATATCGGTTGTAAATACATGGTAAACAAATGTTTTTATCCGGACTGATTTTCGAAGACCAGCAAATTGGTAAATATCACAAATTAGGAAGAGGCAGTTGCCGTCTGCAAGCTGTTACTCAAATTTTCCAAGCTTTCCAAATTTAAACATTTTCTTTTGTACTGTTTACTAACTATTATAGACCTTCCCTATGATGGTTTGCATTTTTTATCAATAGACTATTCCTTTCATCACCGAACTTAAAGGAAGTGTTGTTAGTAATCGATTTGCTATCCAACACATCCCTTTACTATCGAGTTGCATCTGTGTGCCTTAATATAGCTTCATATCCCATGTTGGACAGTTTCGTTCTTTTATATTCGGCGACATTTCTGTATTGTGGTCCCATACATTTGCGACCCTTGCACGCCTGTTAGTACGAACGATTTTCAGAATATTATGGAATTGAAAAGCACATCAGCAGTACATAATGACTTACCCAGTATAATTTCGGTATTATTGAAATAGGAAACGATTTCTGAAAATGCAGAAATCTTCAAGATTGCCTGTAAAGAAATCTTCTGACAACTTCCCATCCCTTCCCAGTAAATTAAAACGCTGATATGGACATCCATCTATATACAGAATGTTCATACATTAAAGTAATTTACTGAATGCAGAACAAAGACCCTAAAAGGACTTCACATGGTAAAATAATACATTTTGCTAAATTCGGACGAGGTTTTTGAACATCAAATTTAATTTGGCATCAAGAGTCCAATATGGAACTGGTTTTTATATATATTTCACATGACAATTGAGGAACTAAAATAGATACCAGATAAATTTAAAATGAGTTAAAGGGAAAAGATTTTCCAATCGTTTCCAATTAACAAAAGTCCATTTTGTGTATCACAGATTTTTAATCATATATTTCCTTTCCACATACTTCCCCCCCCCCCCAAGATATTTAAAGATGTCTGACAAATTTACTAAAGGTCTTTAAAACTGATTCAATCGGAAAATTTAAGGAAAACTGAATTGGCATGCAGTTTTAAGCAGAAGAATCTAAAGCTCATTTATATTATAAATGTTTTCCTTAGAAGTGAAAGAGTCCATAATCCTGATGAGGGAATTCAGCACCGGTATGAAGAACGAAAATATTCTGGATACGAATTCGGCATGTATGAAATTAAGTCATTCTCTGTATTTTCATTTTTGATCCATTGAGAAATTATTAATCCTTGGTATTCGCAGAATTAGGAATAATTGGTCTCTCTGGAATCTAGCGGCAGTCATTGTAATGGCCTTCAAAACAAATTTCCTTTAAAGAAATTCCTTCCCTTTAAAAATTGTCTTGTAGTTTATCTAGTAGTTAAGGTAGGAAGCAGTATCTCATAGCTGGCAATAGTTCTAATTCGATAAATTGCTATGAACGAATTTAATCGAAGATTCCTTTGGCACGTGTTTCTTGGTTTTCCCAAGAATATATTTTCACGTTTGTTCTTAAGTTTTGGTTTCCTTTTTAATGTTGAAAATCGCAGACGTAACAAAATTGAGTCTGCCGTAGCATAGCCAAGAGGGGCTTTTGCGCCACAAAACTATCCAAACCAAATCTGTGATACGTGAGGAACGTCTTTCCTTTTTAAATATCCAAGATTTTGCTATTCTCGGAATAATATAAATGAAGGCAAGTGTTCGTAAGAGTGAAATAGTTTTCTTTTTAACATATCGAGTTATTCTATTTACTTAAAAGCCGTTCATCTAGAATAAAAATTAAATGTGCATATTAAGGCCCTTAATGTATGTTCATATACAAAATGTTTTCTTAATCCTTAACATTGCGATTCAGAAATAAAAATGTGATCATTATTTTGTAAAATTATTGAATTTAAATTCATTTTCAAAGTAGTTCTACGATTTAAACATGTCACGAAAATAAAATGACATGCTCAATTACTTACCATTTGCCACATTCCTGTCGTCTCTAAATTCATTAAGCAAAAAGGATGCCACATGGCAACTGAACCTATCGTGAATAATCCTGGGTCCGAACCACATCAGTCATTGGAGTTGCACGAGACAGACATGGAGATCAATTCATGTTTGGAGTTTCTTAAAACTTGAGCGCTATTTTTTTAGTTGCATTTTTCCTTTAACAGAATTTATAACCAGTCTCTAAAACGAGTTACTGTTTTGACACCCAAAGAATTCAGGGTGCAATCTCGAAAAATACCTCAAGAATTGCGAAAATCTCAACTACATTTGGTGTTTTGACATCCTAAACGGGATTTCAAACATGGAAAAGTTCATCATAGTTTTGCCTTATTTTAAATTTACCTGATAAATTTTGATCAGTCAGTTTAAAACTTAAGGGCCGTAAACTTTGCCTAGTGTTACATATGCGCCAAGAGACTCGTAGAAGGAAAATCTATCCACATAAGTCACCTTCTTTCAATTATCCAACAATTAACATTCTTGGCATTCAAGGATCGTACCTTGAAAAGTTAATGAGATGGCTTGGTGTGAAAGGGATTGGTTGGGGTGTGTTGGGTTAAGTGTCGCTATGATCTAAACGTGGTGCAAAATTACTTCTTCCCTCGTCTTGTACGCCTTCAGCAATGTTAGAACGGAACAAGAATCTTGTAGATCCCGGAGATTCGATTATCTAGGATGACTCAATGTTTTAGACTATCATTCCCCGTGGTTCCTATCTGTAGATATTAACCGTATTTGATTGAAAAGATTAGGGTAAAATTGCAAAGGAAAGCAAGCAATGAAGAAGACTGCATTTGCTTCGATCGCTGCATCACTGGATAATCGACGGGAAAGTCCTGAAGAGAAACAACTTCTTAAACTGGAATATATTAATTGTGATACTTACTAAACTTCTGCTGGCGGGAGATTGTGTTCGAATGAAGTCCAGAAATCTTGTTGATACATCTTGTGTTTGTACCATCGAAATAGGAAAGTAAACGTTGTTGGAAAAGATGAGGACTGTAAATGGAAAATGCAGTAGGTTCTCCTACCCCCCTCCCCAAACAATTCTTTCCTCATCAAAAAAGTAGTGGACACCAAATGGTTTCCAGCTGGGAAAAAATGTAAACGGCCAGTACGAAGTAGTTGAAAAACGAGTTCGTAGATATCACCAGTGACATTAGTACTATGATGAGTGACCTAGAGAATGTAGTAAGTGTCATAAGTACCCTACGGCTATTATTTAAACTGTTTAGTATCTGTCTTGAGAAACGCAGTTAGGGCTAAAGTTTTCCTGAAATTTATCTTCCGTTCTCCTATAAAATTTACAATTGGGCACTTGCTGCGTTTTTCTTAATCTTCAATTGAAAAATGAAATGATATTAATCGCAAAGAATTACTGTATTGAAAGCCCCACTCAGCACCTTATTCTCATTGAACGCATTGCGCGAATTTGAAACAATTCTTCTCAAATAATTTATCCGTAAGAAAGTGGGCTTCAACGGAATACCCAGATTTGCATTTTTCACATGGCACAAGTGGTTATCGTGTCATTGCATTGGACTTCCCGAATGGCAGCAAACAAATTAATTGAATGACTACAGTCGTCACCAGGCATAAATGCTCGAATTTTCTTATAGTGCCTCTTGAAGCATGCGGAGTGCCCACAAAATCCCCGAAAACTGTCAGAACTGGAGATCAGCCGACATTAATGTACAGCTATTACAAAAGGGACCGCACAGGACGAAAGGTTTTTACTTTGTTCGATACTCCTTGTTGTTGAGAGATGGATGAACACTTCGAGAACATTTGTAATTCAATTTTCAGTTCATGCGTTAAAATAGTTTATCCTTTTCAAAACATGGAAAAGCTATTCATGTTTATTCTATTTAGCCGACATACCCCACTCGATGTCATCGCATCCCGAAATCGATTAACATTTCATTTTGAATTCATAATGTTACCATCCAGGTGCATCCAAGGAATTCTCCATTCCACTTGAAAGCACAAACTAGAGAAAAGTGGAACTGAAGGCGATACCTAGCTTAGTTTCTTATCGCGATGCCTTGGTTCTATGTTTATATTTAAATTAAGTCTGTCCTGGAAATTAGCCGCAGGATTGAACGACTGTTATCGTTTCGAATTTTCCACTTTCTATATATTTGTCTTATGACCTTGGACATCTTCTTGCCTCTATACCACAACTTGGGAAAACAATGTAAATATCGGATATTTATCGTATAGTCAAAATGAATCTTCTTTGGCCATTCGCATGACTCTCTTTTCCAACGAGTGACGTACATTTAATTTCCGTTCAGTTGAGTCGTCTTTTTTTGAAATATGATTTTATATCTTGTCTTAATAGATCTTGAGTTTGGTGTAGTTTGTCTAAAACTGGACCTTGTGCCAATAAAATATATCATTATCATTCGCCATTTTCATTCAGTATAAATCTGTTTTTCTATCTGAGCGTGATGTTGGAGTCCCTGCCCCGTGGTGTGTTTTCGTCCACCCCGTGGGTGTTTTGCTCGTCCCGACCCGTGGTGTGTTTGCTGCCGTCCCCTGCCCCGTGTGGTGTGTTTGCTCGTCCCTGCCCTGTGGTGTGTTTCGCTCGTCCCCCTGCTCCCTGTGGTGTGTTTTCGTCCCTCGTGCCCTGCCCTGTGGTGTGTCTTTGCTCGTCCCTGCCCTGTGGTGTGTCTTGCCTCGTCCCTGCCCTGAGTGTGTCTGCTCGTCCCTGCCCCGTGGTGTGTCTGCTCGTCCCTGCCCTGTGGTGTGTCTGCTCGTCCCTGCCCGTGGTGTGTCTTCGTCCTGCCCCGTGGTGTGTCCTTCGTCCCTGCCCTGAGTGTGTCTGCTCTCTGCCCTGGGTCTGTCTGCTCGTCCTGCCCTCGGGTGTGTCTGCTCGTCCCTGCCCTGGGGTGTCTGGTCTGCTCCTGCCCGGAGTGTGTCTGTCGTCCTGCCTGGAGTGTGTCTGCTCGTCCCTGCCCCGGGTGGTCTACTGCGTCCCTGCCCGGGTGTGAGTGTCTGCGTTGCTGGTCGTCCTGCCCCGGAGTGTGTCTGGTCGTCCCTGCCCCGGGTGTAGCCTCCGGTCGATCCTGCCCCTGGAGTGTGTCTGGTCGTCCCTACGCATTGAGTGTGTCTGGTCGTCCCTGCCCCGGGTGTGTCTGGTCGTCCTGCCCCGGGTGTGTCACCCCAGATCGTCCCTGCCCCGGGTGGCCGATGCAGATAATTACTGCCCCGAATGGCCAAATGCAGTCGTCCCTGCCCCGGGTGTGTCACCAGTCGTCCACTGCTGAGTCAGTAATCTGATTCGTCCCTGCCCCAGTCGTCTGGTCGCGTCCTGCCCCGGAGTGTGTCTGTTTTTATCATGACAAGCTTGCTGATTAACTTTTCCGGAGAGTTAATCAGTAGGTAAAAGTTTAGGGAACCGCTATTAAACATAAAGCTTGATGACTTGGATAAAATTTTAAGCTTTTATAAATTATTAAAATTTTGAGGTCTGAAGTAGGTTGGGAATTAGCATTTATGGAAGAGTTGGTAGGTATAGGGTTAAAATCATCATCATCCTTGGTCATGATTAATTTTAGTGAGACGAAATTTAAATGCAGATTTTAAGGTATCCTGATTAGAAGCGCGCTAGGTATCGCTTTCAATTCCACTATTCTCTAGTTTGTGCCTTGAAGTGGAATGGAGAATTCCTTGTGTGCACCTAGATGGTAATATTATAAATTCAAAAAGCGATATTAATAGATTTCTGCTTGTGATGACATCGAGTAGGATATGTTGGCTAAATAGAAAATTCGGGAATCGCTGCCGGATGTTTGAAAATGATAAACGGTTTTTAATATGAGCTGAAATTTGTATTAAAATTGTTCTCGATGTGTTCACATATCTCTTAACAATCAGGCGTATCGAACAGAACAAGAAACCTTTAATCCCGCGCTGTCCCTTTTTGTATTCGCTGTACATTAATGTCGTCTGATCTCCAGTTCTGCGAGCGATGTGGGATTTTGTGGGCCTGCTTCAAGAGGCACTACAAGAAAATTCGAACGTTGATACCTGTTGACGACTGTGTTCATTCAATTCATTTGTTTGATGCCGTTCGGGAAGTCCCAATGCAACGACACGATAACCACTTGTACCATGTGAAAAATGCAAATCTGGATATTCCGTTGAAGCCCACTTTCTTGTCTGGTCGGTTGGTTTGGTTGTTTGGCACAAGATCAACTCCTGGCTAAACGGTGCCAAACATATGTCCAACTTTCTTGCATATAATAAGCTGTTACGAATAAATTATTTAAGACGAAGAATGGCTTCAAATTCATGCAATGCGTTCAATGAGAATGAGGTTCTGAGTGCAGCTGTCCATAAAGTAATTCTCTGCAATAAATATCATTTCATTTTCAAGTGAAGGTTAGGAAAAGATAAACATAGTAAGTGCCCAATTGTAAATATTGTGGGAGAAAGGAAGATAAATTTCAGCACAATTTTAGCCCTAACTGAGCTTCTCAAGTCGGTGATATTAATCAGTTGTTGAAATGATAAGGACCGCTAGGGTACTTATGACACTTTCTACATTCTCTAGGCCACTCATCATAGTACAAATGTCACTGGCGATATCTACAAACGCGTTTTTCAATTACTTTGTACTCTGGCCGCTTACATTGTATCCCAGCTTGAAACCATTTGGTTTTTACTACGGTTTGATGAGGAAAAAATTGTTTGGGGAGGGGGTAGGAGAACCTACTGCGTTCTCCATTTACAGTCCTCATCTCTTACAGCAACGTTTACTTTCCCATTTCAGTGGTACAGACATAAGATGTATCAACTAACAAGATTTCTTGACTTTATTCGAACACAATCTCCCGCAAACAGAAGTTTAGTAAGTATCACAATTTATATATTCCAGCTTAATAGGTTGTTTCTTGTCTGGACTTTCACGTAGATTATCCAGGGAGTGATGCAGCGATCGAAGCAAATGCAGTCTTCTTCATTGCTTGCTTTCCTTTGCAATTTTACCCTAATCTTTTCAATCAAATCCGGTTAATATCTACAGATAGGAACCACGGGGAATGATAGTCTAAAACATCGAGTCATCCTAGATAATCGAATCTTCGGGATCTAAAAGATTCTTTCTTCGTTCTAACATTGCTGAAGGTGCACAAGACGACGGAACTGGTAATTTTGCATCGCGTTTAGATCATAGCGACACTTAACCCGACATACCCCCAACCAATCCCTTTCACACCACGCCATCTCATTAACTTTTCAAGATACGATCCTTGAATGCCAAGAATGTTAATTGTTGGATAATTGAAAGAAGGTGACTTATGTGGATAGATTTTCCTTCTACGAGTCTCTTGGCGCATATGTAACACTAGGCAAAGTTTACGGCCCTTAAGTTTTAAACTGACTGATCAAAATTTATCAGGTAAATTTAAAATAAGGCAAAACTATGATGAACTTTTCCATGTTTGAAATCCCGTTTAGGATGTCAAAACACCAAATGTAGTTGAGAGATTTTCGACATTCTTGAGGTATTTTTCGAGATTGCACCCTGAATTCTTTGGGTGTCAAAACAGTAACTCGTTTAAGACACTGGTTATAAATTCTGTTAAAGGAAAAATGCAACTAAAAAAATAGCGCTCAAGCTTTAAGAAGCTGCAAACATGAATTGATCTCCATGTCTGTCTCATGCAACTCCAATGACTGCTGTGGTTCGGATCCGTGATTAATCAGGATAGGTTCAGTTGCCAGGTAGCATCCTTTTCGTTTAATGAATTTAGAGACGACAGGAATGTGGCAAATGGTAAGTAATTGAGCACATCACATATCACAGATTTGGTTTGGATAGTTTTGTGGCGCAAAAGCCACTTTTGGCTATGCTACGTCAGACTCAATTTTGTTACGTCTGCGATTTTCAACATTAAAAAGGAAACCAAAACTTAAGAACAAACGTGAAAATATATTCTTGGGAAAACCAAGAAACACGTGCCAAAGGAATCTTCGATTAAATTCGTTCACAGCAATTTTATCGAATTATAACTATTGCCAGCTATGAAATACTGCTTTCTACCTTAACTACTAGATAAACTACAAGACAGTTTTTAAAGGGAAGGAATTTCTTCAGAGGAAAGTTATTTTGAAGGCCATTACAATGACTGCCGCTAGATTCCAGAGAGACCAATTATTCATAATTCTGCAAATATCAAGGATTAATAATTTCTCAATGGATCAAAAATGAAAATACAGAGAATGACTTAATTTCATACATGCCGAATTCGTATCCAGAATATTTTCGTTCTTCATACTGGTGCTAAATTCCCTCATCAGGATTATGGACTCATTCACTTCTAAGGAAAACATTTATAAAATAAATGAGCTTCAGATTCTTCTGCTTATAACTGCCTGCCAATTCAGTTTTCCTTAAATTTTCCGATTGGATTAGTTTCAAAGACCTCTAATAAATTTGTCGGACATCTTTAAATATCTTGGGGGGGGGGGAAAGTATATGGAAAGGAAATATGATTAAAAATCTGTGATACACAAAATGGACTTTTTGTTAATTGAATCGTTAACGGATAAATATGTAGCCTTTTAGTACGTGCCTGTGCGTTATAAACGCATTTAGATTTAAACAAGCGAACCTTGGAATGTTGGGTCGAGGTGTAATGTAATCTAGAATTTATAAAAATATAGATGTACATTAAAAATTAAAAAAAAAAACAATTATATGTAAAAAGATTATTGGGTCTCTTGTTTACTGAATATACCAAGTCCTTAATTTCTCATAAATCTTTAATAGTAATCTTCTTATTCCTTGTATTCCACAATTAACACGCAATGGCTTCCCATCTCTAATACGTTACTCAAAACCTGTGTATTGATGTAAGCTGCCTCATGTTTTTCGTCATCAACTACATTAATCATCTGCCTCATTCACATCGTATAATTTAAGATATTGTATATATCACTTTATTTTGTTAATTGCTTTGCAAATTCTTAATTCGTCATTCTTCTCTTGCTGTATTTTTTGTAACTCAAAGTCCACCTACATCTATACCAACCCGGATAGGAGCCACATGAGCTTTAGAGACGGTGGTGTGGTGTTAAAGTGGTTCTCGTGTTTTTTTTGTGAAAATTCGAATTCGATGTTTTTAAATGGTTTCTATACTTTCTCTTCACCTCTATAATAAGAGGTATTTCCACTCGAAACTGTTCAGACAGGTTTCAAATTTTAGGACTGTTGTCAACTTGGAAAAATTATTTATTGCGGTTTAGCTCGAAAGTATGACTGGGAATCTTTGAAGATAGAAACTTCGCAGTTTCAGTCCTTATTGGTAGCACATCATCCACCCACATCAGAGTGGTTTTCGGAATGGCCGCTGCACTCTTGATAATCTCTTAAGTCTGGAAACCGATATCCGCCTTGCTTTCCTTCAGAAAAAACATCTAGTTGCCATCTTTGATATTGAGAAGGCATACGATCGCACTTGGAGCCGGGGGATTCTCAGCGATTTGTGTGCCTTTGGTTTAAGAGGAAACCTGCCAATTTTTATTCGAAACTTTCTGAGACACCGGAAATTTCGGGTCCGAGTGGGGTTTGAGTTCTCAGATTCCTATATCCAAGAGGAAGGCGTGCCGCAGGGCAGTGTTCTTAGTGCGTCTCTATTCATTGTCAAAATCAACAATATTTTAAATCAACTACAATTTGTCAAAGGACATTTATATGTCGACGACCTGTACATTTCATGTACAGGGAACCATATTTCTTTTATTGAACGAAAACTTCAAACTGCTATTCAGAAAATCGAACACTGGTTTGATTTTAATGGTTTTAACTTTTCTTCATCCAAGGCTTCAGGTGTTCACTTTTGTCGCAAAAGGGGTCTTCACTTAGATCCTGAAATTGAAATAGATGGTAGAATAATTCAAGATGAAAATGAAGTCCGGTTTTTGGGCATTCTCTTTGATCGTAAACTCGCATTTCTGTCGCACGTAAAATATTTACGAAAAAGATGTGAAAGAGCATTAAACATTTTAAAAGTACTTTCAAATACCTCATGGGGAGTTGATAGACTCTCATTACAGCTTATATATCGAGCCACTATCCTCTCCAAACTAGATTACGGTAGTGCAATTTATGGTTCTGCTCGAAAAAGAGTTTTGAAAAAACTTGATCCTATCCATCATTCTGCTCTACGGCTTTGTTCAGGTGCATTTAGAACATCACCAACTTCAAGTTTATATGTTGACTGCTATGAACCTCCTCTGGAAATCAGACGTCAAATGCTCTCCTTACACTATTATTTGCGCATCTCGTCTAATACTAGGCATTCATGTCATGGATTTCAACTTCGCTCATTTTTGCATCGCTTACAACAAGCAAGACCATCCTCTGTGCCAACCTCCTTCACAAGAATGCATAGTCTTATGAAAGATTTTAATTTGCATTATTTTTCAGCAAACGAGTTTCCTACCTCCTTGGAAAGACTGTGAATTTAAATATTTGAACCCATTTGGTTCATTCGATAAATCTAACACGTCGAACACAAATCATTCAGCAACGTTTTGAAGATCATCGACTTCGATTTCATGACTTTGTCCCTATTTATACGGACTAGTCAAAATTATCCTCTAGAGTTTCATTTGCTGTTGTTTTCCCTAAATCGGTCTCGGCGTTTACTCTACTTCCCTTCTGCTCAATATTCACAGCAGAGATTGCAACTGTCTTCCACGCTTTAAAACGGATTTTAAAATGTCCAGTTGGTAAATATGCAATATACACCGATTCTTTAAGTGTCTTGCAGGCGTTGAATTCCTTGCATTGTAAAAGTCATCCATTGGTGTTTTCAGTGTTGTATCTCTATGGAAAGCTGATTTCCCAAGGATTTTCTCTAGTTTTCTGTTGGGTCCTTCCCATGTAGGAGTCGCGGGAAATGAACAAGCAGACAGTAATGCTCGTTCAGCCACTCACTTTTCACATGAACCCGTGCCAGTTTGCGATCTCAAGAAATATATTAAATCCTGTTTACAAATGAAGTGGCAGATACATTGGGACCAAGAAATAAATAATAAACTTCACAGCATTAAACCCACTATTGAGAACTGGCCAGAGGATGTTAACCGTAAAAGGGGCACAATTCTGACCAGACTTCGCATTGGGCATACCAGATTTACCCACCGTCGTCTTCTGCTGGGTGATCCAGCTCCTACTTGCCCACACTGTAGCTGTACTATGTCTGTGAAACGCATACTCATTGAATGCATACATTTTAAAATCCATAGTTTGCGATTTTTTTAACACGAGCTCACCTACTTGAATCACAATGATTGGTCGGCACTCTTAGATTTACCCTTTTGAATTTTTAAAAATCACTGGCTTTTATCCACAAATTTAAACAACTTGTTCCAACTATTTTACACATCGCTCATTTTTACATCTTCTCGCTAAATAAGCATATGGAAGTTTAATTTTCTCTGCCTTCGACTTTTATTGATTGTTTTTATATCCGCTTACTACCTTTTTACATATTGCTACCTTTTTACATATTGCTACCTTGTTTGGCGCAGCATGGCCAAATACTAGCCCTTACGCCATAAACCCTCAAACCAAAACTTATTGGTGGTACAACCTTTCATTTTTGATACTAAATGTATTATGCAGTACATTCTTGAGCTAATTGCAAAAATTTAAAATTCGAAGTTAATGATTTACGTGTGTATTCCTTTGTGTAAAATTTAGCTATTGATTTCCGCTTGTGAAGTGTTCTTAAATTGCCAAATCTCAGCACTGGCATTTCGAATGTTTCTCTATTAAGCGGAATCGCAGTGAAAAAAATTACTTGATGCTCCAGTAAATCATTCTGTTTGCAGTTAAAAATTTCTTATGATGGCTGAAATAAAATTAAGTGAAGTTAAGAAGAAAGATAATCGCAAATGATCCAAATGCAAACTGTTAACCTTGCTTGTCAATTTAGTTGCATTATCACAGGCGTGTAATGCATTATGATAGTATAAGCGAACCGTTGCACACGAATATAGAAGCCTTCTCAAACTGTCGCATGGTTTCCCAAATGTATCCGTGTATACATAAATATTTTCACTATTGCAAATGCACATATGAGAATAAAATAGTTGAATGTAGTATTACTAATAAAAAAAAAATCCAATGGTCATGTGTTATTGGAAAATTTTAGATTTCAAGTGAATATAGCTTTCTAAATAATTGAACTGAACCATGAATCTCTGAACAAGGCAGAAAACTAACACATAAAATATTTTTGTGATCCTGTTAATGGCCTGGGCCCATAGTTCAAGAAGTTCTACAGGCGATTTCTAAGGATTATTGATCTATTTTTCCCATTCATAATTTTAAATTTAAACAGGAAACATAATGATCAAAACTGAAATTTTTGAAAGCGATTATTCTGATTTGCAATTCTGTGATCCATTAATTTGATACCAAAATATCGACTTCAGCAGTTTATTTTCCATCACAAAAGATTTAAAAATGTTTGAAGTTTCTTGCATTCTATCGTCTCTAACCTTTGAAAATGGTACTGGCAGCAGTAAAATTGTAGTACTTCTACGAATACGAGCTCGTTGCTTTTTATTCCCTGCTTTATTTAAATGCTCTGGTTTTACAGCTCCTCCCGAAGTTCCAATGTATTGAGCACTTCGTCCTAAATATCTCTAAAGGAGTAAACTTTTCAGATGCTTGGTAACCCTGGTCTGCTGGTAGAGCTGGCCAAAGCATTTCTGAAATAGAATGCCACCTAATTGGATCTGAACAGTGTAGGCACCGAGATGTCTCTTTAGTCTATTGCGAGATGTTTTCTGGTCTGTAACGGAGATTAATACTGCTGTATTGTTGGATGATAGTATGTTCGAGATTTTGGTATCTGAATTGTTGTTGGCTTAAATATTTAAACAAATATGGTCCCAATCTCAGCCATTGGATCTTTCTGACATTTTAAAACTGTATGTGTGTGTAGTTTCTCGGTCTTGTCTTTAAAAATGCATATCAATGGGACAGATGCCATGTATAAATAGGCACGTTTGTGTGCACTTTTCCCCATGTCCATCCAACCGGTTCGGTTGCCGTAAAGGCATCAGGCACTGGGGCATGGGGCGGCGTTCTGTATAACTAGGTAAATTGCAGATTCGGCATCAGCTCAAGTCCTGTCTCAATCAGCAAATCTTTAAACCTGCAAACCCCTTTTGAAAAGTCAATTTAATGCTTAAGAATTTTCCTTTGCATTTATCTGCATGTACTTATACTGATCGGATCTTAAGGATTGGTTGCGAGTCTGGCATGTCAAGTAAATCGTTACAGGTGTCTGTAACTACGATATATGTTCATTAGCTTTAACTCGATTCTGTATATCACGCCTCAATCATGACGTGAAAATTTCCCTTTGACCTCGTCAGTTTACAGTAAATCTTCTACAATTTCTGTTTTTTACTCGTATATTAGAAATATTAAGGTACATCACGGTCACTTTAACTTCTAGAATGAGCCCAATACATTTGAAGCTGGTGATATACTTGGGTCAAATTCCTCATTGGAACAAAATTATACAGCTTTCTGAATGTTCTCGTTTTCTTCCATTTTAAAACAATTCTTTCAGCATGCTGAATGATATCTCGTTTCTTACATGCTTAAAAATATTTCCTTTTATGTGTCCAAATTATGGCGCAATATTATAATTGATAAAGCTAAAAATTTTGTAAATGTCCAATGACAAAATGATTGAACAATGTACCTTCTAATCGTTCAAACGCATCACCCAGCCTTAAACACAATAACTGGAAAATAAGATTTGCATTTTCATGAGTATTTTGTGTATACGCTTGTGTTTTAAATTTGCATTTTATTCATACATTTGTACGTATGCATTATAATTGCTTTAAATTTAAAATCTGAGTATGTTTGGAAGTATAATCTCTTTATGATCTAGTAATTTGTTTCCAAGTCCTATTTATTGTACTTTGTTTTCAAGTGTTCAATAACTTTCTCATGGCTTATTATAGTGTTCTCTACCCACTTTAATCGGCTTTGTAGTATTGCAAATAAAGTTGTGCTTTGTTTGATTAAATTTGATCGTGTACTAGTTTATTACTCATCGCATATATTGTTTCCGTTAGTAAGGAAATTTTACTTTAACAATGCAAAAAAAAATCTATTTACAAAACTTGTAAAACTGAAGTTGTTATGAATTAAACATTTGGTTCATAAAATGGAACTAATGCAAGACTTTTCGTCTGCTTGTACCTATTAAATATCGTATTGTGAAAATGGAATTGTTTGGTATTTATTCTGTAGTGAATCGCTAAACATCAAGAATAATAGTTTCTGAACTCGTATGTGTATATAATGGAGATTTTAAAACTTCCATTGATTTTTTTTGAAAGTTATCCAATTCTAGAAAACAATAAATTTATAACCTGTCACTCTGAGGCATCCATTAAGTTTCTGGACGATAAATATTTTCATTAACTTGGTTAATTCTTTACCTATTAACTGTCCTGGATGCCAGAAGTTTACATTTGCGAATCAGTATCAAAACTTGGAACAGCCTCAGTAGAAAAGTTTTACTACTATCGAAAATACTGTAAATTAAATACAATTAACATAGTAGTTAGCGAGTTCATTGTTTGCATTGGAGTTCTCATCTATAATGATTGTTTCAATTTGTATCTACATGAATACGTCTGAAGTTTACTTTACTGCAACCTTGTACACAGAAAAATTCTTTGCCTCCTTTTACTAATTTTTCGCGAAAAAATCCAACTGCAGAATTAACACGAAACTTTTTTTAAATTCAAAAGACAATTACACAGTTCATGAGATAAGGCAGAGCATTAAAGGAAAATTAATTAATGTTTAGCTAAAGTTTATAAATTGGCTATTGAATTTCTAAATCAATTTACTGTGCAAATGTAAAGGTAATTACTTTGAATTTAATAATTTAATCCTCTTAAAGATCTAAATTTTATGTGAAGCAAATATGCAGTATAAATGCTATAATGAAACTTTAGTGGTCTTTTTAACTTGCATACTTAATATAATACTACAGAAAATTTAGTTAAATTAAAAGAATTATATGCTTAATAAAAATCCAAACCAAATGCATTCGGCTTGTATTTTAAAACATTTCCTTTTAATACCAAGTGTGCAATTTTTCGCATTTTATTGTATTAAACTGTGTTATAGTGCATTACTGGAATATTTTATGTGTATACATTTATGCTAGATTTTTTCGATATATTCAAATTTTGTAATTGAGTTTATTTGGTATAGGTTATTTTTCACCCATTTTAAATGGGGTTTAGTCTTATTAACCCTCTGTTAGTCGCTTTATTTAATTAGAAACGAGTGAGAGATTAGTTTAATCAATTTTTTGATTTATTCTAAAATTGAGGCGGCATAATTTGAATTTTTCTGACAGAGTATGCTGCTTTCTTATTAGTATTGATATAATCATAAACGGAAAATTATCAAAACCGGATGAAGTATCAGATTTTTTTATCCGCGAGATAAATGATCACAATGTAAGCATGAAAATGATAGCGACTAATGGAGGGTTAAGGATACTGCCGTATTCAGAGATTTGATTAGTATTCGGAGATTGGATTGAGATTTGATAAGTTTTCTGTACTATGTTCATATTCTTTAATAGAAACAGTGTGAATGTTTCTTGTATATTATTTAATTCATGTAAGCTTAAGGCAAAAATATTGTAAAACTTAACGTCAAAAGAGTCGAGGTATAATTTTGTAAACAAATGTGAATTTTTGTATATGTTCTTCGTAATGTTGCACTAATAAATGAAATGTTGAAAAATACTGGTCTTTGCTTGCATTTCTTGATATTTATTCATTTTAATGTTTGATATCGCGGATCGAAATTTAATGTTGCATAAAGCAAATAATATTGAATTTTATTGAATAAATATTGTTGTCGGCATTCTTTAAATTCTTAAAACAATGCCTCAATTCTAATTTTAAACTGTCCAGTTTTTTTGTTCTTGGAAAATTGTTGAAGAAAACTTTAGCCTCCTGTTAACCTTTACTTTAAAATTTTCGTTATTATGCATATTGCATCGGTTAACCCTCCAGCGGGCGCGCGTTTACAAGAGATACTTGCGTTGTGCATCGTATTACATTTATATCAGTCTTTTATAAATTTAAGTACAATTTTTACTTATAAAATCTTTGTTTACTATTAAGATAATAAATACAGATAACATAAATAAAAGCTGTATTTATTTTTGTGAAACAGCACGATATATTTATGTAATACGATGCACGATTTGTCGTAAAATTTGTGCAGGCGCGCCCGCTGGAAGGTTAACCACAACGATCTACATGTAGTCTCGGCTCGAGACTCTATTCCACAGAAGATCCGTTGTGCATGTGGATCTACTGCCAGTCAAATCTGCCGCTGAGAGATGCGTATGTGTAACATGTGGATCCGACGAGGATGTTAAGGTGGTAAGTATCGTGTTAGGCGATTCGCTTCGTTACTTGATCC
Organism: Araneus ventricosus; assembly: GCA_013235015.1. Lineage (NCBI taxonomy): Eukaryota > Metazoa > Arthropoda > Arachnida > Araneae > Araneidae > Araneus > Araneus ventricosus. Next base: position 1,145,766 of record BGPR01000139.1, on the reverse strand, counting down.
CAGTTCAAAATTACTGGTCTGTCCAAAATGGTTTTCATGTAGCTTCTAAAATGGGCAATTACCCTGACGGATCAAATTAATTATCCGATAAGTGATGATTACTAAAGTTAATGCTAGACTACCTTTTTATTTTTCTTAAACTTAACTGTATATCAACACTTTCACAGCTAACAATTTGATGTGGCGTAATATGGGTACATGTTTATTTTCACTGTTATATTAGCTTAAAGGGTGCTTTCTGGTGAATAAGTGCACAGCAGTCTTGGGTAATAGAAGTGCACTTAAAAAATAAACCCTTTGCATCCAAGAGCCTAATGGGCGTTATTTTAGACGGTCCATCATTTTGAAGTTTCTTCATTTTCATAGTTCAGCGTTGATCAAATAAATACTATATGAAAAAAATTAACAGATTGCTACTCTAACACGCTCGATAATAGTGTAGTTGCATTAACGTCCTTTTTGAAGTAACAAGAGGCCTGAATTGCGACGACGTAATTTGGAAGTGGTCGGATGACATCGAAGCCATGCATTCGTCTCCAAACTTCCACACCAAACCAGCGGGAGGATATTTGACATTCGACGGCATAGCTAACGTGTACCAAGCCCGCATATTTGGCGAATCTGTGCTAGGATCGTGTTTCGAACCTGAAACATCTGGTCCCGAAGCCAAGGTCTTATACCAATGTCCTCTTGGTTTCTGGTTAATGCAGACTTCATTAGTAATTCATTAATGATTTTTAATTATACAATTCTTTGATAAGAGAATAAGGTGAATCGACGTTTAACCCCCAAAATGAATTTACAGATGCTGTGATGTATTTCAGCATAATATGAAGAATTGTAGAGCCTTTATCAAAAATATTTATTGTACGTGTACCACAGCAACAAACATGTAAAACACATACACTTACATCACTGACTTGCATCGAATTCCATGTTCAATTCATCAATCTTTTTCGTTGCTAGGCAACTTTAGCAAAAGACAAATATATCGTTGCCATACTATTTTTATAATCTTTAGAAAAGAATTATGCTAAACGATATTTTTAATTAATTTCTTTTTCAGCCAAACGATATCTTAAAATGAATTTCTTTTATGACCAAACGATTTTTTTATCGAATTTCTTTTCTTCAAATATTTTAATAATTCTACAAATATATATTTTTATTCGTTACGAATATTGCAACGCTAACTTAATTATGTTTATTAAATATACATTAATCCATAATTAAAATGAAAATTTAAAAAATAGTTCCGGTATTCTAAGAATCATTTCAAGTGAAGCTTTGATATACAGAAAAAAATTAAATTCTCTAAGTTACATGAATTAGTAAAAATCTAGTTGCCTTTTGAAATTCGTTTTAAAAAGAGGAATTGAGATTCAGAGTTAGAGCGCTTCCTGGCAGTCGTATTTCCAGAACAAACGCAGGTATTTGGCCATTCTTAGATTTATTTTCTTGATTACTACAAGATCATCAGTGTTTTATGCAGCCAAATAGCAAAGCAATATATTTTTACTTTCTCGTATGCAAAGAGAAAGAAATTGTAAGTGGGTTAAAAGCAAGTTTCGTGATTTTTGACATTTTAGAGAAATCTAGAGTCCGAAAAAATCTATTCGGAATTGTGTATGTATCTCTGTATATGGAAACACAATAACTCGATTTTTTTTATCATTCAGTAAACATTCGTTAATTGAAATCTATATAGAGCTTTCCAAATTTTTTAAAGATAAAAATACAAAATATGCTGTTCTTTTTAGCATTTTAATAAACACTTAGTATGATCTGAAATTACATCCTGATTTGCAAAACATACCACTAGGAGAACTTGCGTTGAAAAATAAAATGAGAACTATTCAAATGAAATACTGAATGTGATTTTTTTTGCAGAATTAACTTGTTTGGGAAAAAAATACAACAATCTTTAGCTAAACTGCCACGAACAGTTATTCAATCGATCATTGTTTTCTTATTTTCACTTTCGGTAACGCATGCACGCGTTTCAGAATTTAGCAGTCTACTTTAAAGCAAAGAGGAACTGGAGAATTAATATTTCATTTGAAACTTGGAAATCTATTTTTAAATGAAAGATTTTGAATAATACATCTAGCAGTATAAAGACATCCGGGATCTTTTAATCTTATTTTAATTACGGAAAACAATATTACTTACTAGAGAAAATTTCTTTGGCTTATTCATCGTAAAACTATTTGAATTTAACCAACAGTTAAAAAAGGGTAATTTAGACAAATTATATATTTAATTGTTCTCGAGTTCTGAAAGAAAATCATCTCTAAAATGTTTTAAAATCATAACTGACACTCGGATATAAGATGGAACCGCTATGCTGACATTTATTTCATGTCTTGATATTCTATTTCAATACTTAGAGTGGATTATTCTGGAGTCCAAATAATTCTTTGAAAAACTCAAAAAATGAAATTTTTTTCTACAGAGAATACTTGGGATTCTAAAATAAACATTAAATTTAGTTCAAGTAATACATTTCTAACTAAATATGATTTTTTATTTCAATAGCAAGTCGTATTCTTTCATTAATTTCTCTTGTGTGTAAATGCACACTCTCATTTTCAAAATCTCAGTATTGTGTACTGCTTATTGTTTAAATTTATGATGTTGTTCAATCTTTTAACTGTAAAAATTACGTTTTTATCTTCAGTATAAATAGTTTTAATTCTCAGATTCCGAAAATTCTCTTGATATAGGACAAAACTGACATTTCTTATACAAATGTATGAACTGAAAGCGACAAATTCTGATTAAGAGTTATGGATTTTTTTAAAACTAATTTTTAGAATCAATGTTTATTTTCAATTAAAAATTATTCGAAATTTTAACATTATTCTTCGATAGTTTTAGAGTACATTATCGCACACAATTCGTATTTTACACAAATAAAATAAATTATCTTTTCAGTGACTTCAATCTTAATTGCAAGCAATCTTTTCTTTAAACTTTTTTTTAAAAAAATTATTAAATTTAAACGTAATTTTGTAACAATGCTTTTTTATATAACCATGTGCAACAAAACGTCAAGATTGTGATTAATCAATGTGAATATTTTAATAGCTCTCTTGCGGCTAAACAAAGTTTATCCAATGTTTTGAGATATGTTTGTTATACAGGGTTAGCTTAAATGATTCATCGGGTTTCAAAGGACTGTTTATTTACAAGTATACGACGTACACGAAAATATGCATACACTCACCAAGTTTCTGGTACTAATGCAAATGACCAAATGCAGCTTTTCCGTTTTTGCGTAGGAATGCACGCTGAACGCTTGTAACCGAAGAACACTTCGCATATTCCAACCCACAAATGGGGAGTGTATGCAACTTGTCATGTATCACCCGTCTTTATAGGTCGTATACCTCTCGATACACAGTGTTTTGAAACCCAATGATTCATTTAGGCTAACCCTGTATTTTATTAACAAGGTAATGTGTTTAGGCTGGCCCTTGCGAGATGCAAAAATCAGTATGCTCAGAATGCTGATGCAC
>BGPR01000139.1:1096261-1142235 GCA_013235015.1 Araneus ventricosus | reverse complement strand
TATATATATATATATATATCAAAGCATACAAGAAACAAAAGACAAAATATCAAAAACATACAATAAACAAAGGATAAAATAGTAACACAAAAACTGAATAATTTAAAAAATATCATGCCAAGCCGCTATATATATATATAATAAACAAAAAACATAAAATGAAATACAAGAACAATTCAGGAGTACAAATATCAAATGATATTCAAAATTGTATTTTTTCTGCTAACGAATTATCATTAAATAAAGGCTATTATACCCTCAAATAAATAAAGAAATCTTATATTAAACAGAGAAATGTGTAGAAAATACAAATACAAAAGTGGAAACTACCACTATTGTTGTTCACACATGGAACTGTGGGAAAGCGGAATAAAATATAGTAGCTACCGTATTGGGTGAAGAACTAATTATTCCTGCTCCATATTAGTACTTGAAAAATGAGGATTATAGAAGATTTATTTTAAATTGGAGTTAATTCTGGACCGACTCTGAAACTGGCAAAAGAGTTTTTGAGTTTTTGCCTTCACCGGACTATGAGCTTTTGACCTTTAATATTTTTTTAATTTATTTTGTAACAGGTCATGGCACTTTTATTTCTTATCTTCATCGATTTAAATTAGCTAATAGCCCAATCTGCATTTTAGGGAAACTTGGCAATGCCGATCGATCTCTATGTCTTTGATTGTGATTTTACAGTGAAATACCATCTCACTAAACCTAATGACAGGTTAAAAAAATATCTGGTTTAAAAATGCTTTAAATAATAAATGTTCACTGCTCAGAATCCAGAGGTGTTGTGAAGTCTCCAGGAGTGTTGCCGATCATGTTCAGAGCTCTGGGAATTGTTAGATGGAAGTTAGATGTAAATCTTTTCGTTCAGTTTGTTTTTAATTCTTAACAAATTTATTTTTTATTTACTTTTTTCTCTTCGTATTCGTCTTGTGTATTGTTTTTTGTTTGCTTGGGCTTTATTGTATTGAGATCAGCATTTGTTTCTTGCATGTAAACTTATATGATTTGTAATTGATTTCTTGTATTTTCTGTAATTTTCATTTGGAAGAATGATAAATGCTGTTCCCCGGAGAGCTACATTATGCTCTAAAACCTTTTGGGTTGAGCGGGCTCTCTTGGGTACTAAAAAAAGAAAGTTCCATGATGTTCAGCTCAATATGTGAATTATCACGATTTTAACCTACTCCGATTTTAACTATTTTCACGTCGATCTGAACGTTCTCTGCATCGCCTAAGTCCATTTGCCTCACTTCTAACTAATCTCTCTTGAATAACTTCATCCAAAGTTTCATTAAGAAATATTATGAACTCTGCGTCTTAAACTCACATTTTTCAAGAAGTTGTTTTACAATCGAACGAATATGGCAGCAGGCTATGCCTATGAAGTTAAGCCTAACATGGAGGAGGCTACCGGTTTTAATTTGTAAACAAACGATCGTTGCCACCGGAAAAAGAGAAATTAACCTCTCTTTTGTGCTACGTACGTTAGCTTTATATATATAGATAGATATATACCGCATATTAACATAAAGTATGTTTTATTTACAAAATATAAATGAGATCACAAGGAAGAAACTTATTGCTTTTCGCAATGAACAATTCATGAAGTAAGTAATTCAATTTAATCTCAGAAATTAACCAGTGTAATTTTATTTCTGTTGATTTCTTTCTGTCCCATTTTAAATTAATCTTATCTTCAATTAATATTTACAAAATTAATAAATGAATCGTGAAAATAGGAATTGATTACGTTATTAAATGTAAATTCATAAACAGATCTTAAAGGTACAGTATCCACTAAAGAGACATTAAGTTAGATTTATAACCGATTTTAAAGCCACGTGCATCACTAACGACTTATTCGGGCGTTACTAGTGTATCGAATCACAATATTTTCAAACTAATAAACTAATACCTAATAACTTATAGACTTAATATTTCGATACAACGGAACTGTCTAAGGCTTAATTAAACGCATCTGTTACGATTACTTGTTTCTTGGTTCCTTCAGTTATTTTCAGACATTTATTTCTGAATAGAAGTACCATTTCACCAATACTGGTCCGTGAAATAGAATAAATTGTGGAATACTTATTTACTGCTTAATCCCTTAGAGGTGGTGCTAATTTTATCTGTCCTAATATTGCTTTTAACATTTCTCGTTGTGAAGGATTCTGAGCCTTTGTTGTAATCATACCCAGAGTATAATATCTTTGTAATTCATCGTAAGAAGTCGCATCGTGTTGTTTTAACAAAATATCTGATCAAGGGGACTTTAACGTACTTTAGTTATCTAGACTACTTTCCATGGACCAATGAATGAATATTTTGTTGCGGTTCGTTCGTTTTATGCTTATGGCTTCTGGAATATTTCTTACCCTCATAGTTACTTGGCAGTCGTGTAAAACAGAAAATGAAAGCTGGTATCTTTCCAGGATTTCTTTTCTTTTCACTAAATGCTTTGCTGGTAATTGTTATCTCTAACAAGGAAAACATATCAAAAATATCTTGCTGATGTATTTCCCGCTTTTGAAATATGATCATTGGGGTCACGTTTCAAGCATTTTCGTATGGCAATTGTCTTTTTCTTTCGCTTTATAATAGCCAAAAAGTGAGGATAACGAATTTTTCTATGCGGAAGAGGTGTTAATTTATATTTTATATCCTGAGATAATTAAGCACAAGAGCGATTAGTTGTTCGAAAGTTTTTAACGTAGAACTACGTTCCTCCCATTGGGGTCTCAGGAAGGAATTTGAGTCGCACACCAAAACGCCACAAAAAATGTTGTATCCTCTATATCCTCTATATCTCGGTTACTACATGTGGTAAAAACATAACTAATGTCTTATTTTAGAGATAAAGGGTAACATCAGAAGTTACAAAAAATTTGAAAATCAGAATTTAGTTCAACGATTGAAGAATTCAAAACAAAAGAATTGACATTGTTTTATTTCTTAATAAAATATATTACAATTTTTATTGTATCCTTAGTTTCATTTTCTTTCGCCAATTTTCCATACATTAGTATTTCAGAGAAACAAAAGATAATTGAGAGTAACTTCGAGGAACAAAAGAGAATTGAGAGTAACTTCGAGAAACAAAAGAGAAAGAAGAGTATCGCGAGTAACTTCGAGAAACAAAAGAGTATCACGAGTAACAAAGAGAAACCGAGAAACTTCGAGAAACAAAAGAGTCACGCGTGTAAAGTAGTCCTACGTCTTTAACATCAGCGGCTGTTTCAAAAAGACAGCCTCTCGTCATTTTTTTTTCTTTCATTAAAAAAGTAATTACGGACCACTTAAAACAACAAACTTGGCATTTTTTTTACAATTCTGAATTAAAATATTTAATAGAATTCTCGTGCATCATTTCACGCAGGAGAAAACTGCAATGCGACAACAAACTTAACAATTTATTTACAATTCTGAAATAAAATATTTAATAGAGCTCTCGTGCATCAATGCACGCAAGAGAAAACTGCAATGCGACAACAACAAATTTAAGAGTTTATTTACAATTCTGAATTAAAATATTTAATAGAACTCCCGTGCATCAATGTACGTAGAAGAAAACTGCAATGCGACAACTCACGAGGAGTAAAAAGTAGAAGTAGTTAATTTTACAGAATCAATGTTTTATTTACAGAAAAGATTCGTCAGTCATCATCATCATCGAGAGAGAAACAGGCTTGGAGTCAGTAACCACAGTTAGATGTTAACGCAGACACATCTGCATTAAATAATGCAGCTATAGGTGCAGATGACATGCACAGTTACATTTGTAATGCGACTGTGACATCACATGAATTGACACAGTTCTGTAACTTCTAGGCCTACGTCGAGGTCAAGTTATCATAACGGCATATGTAGAGGTGATATTTACTGGTCTAGTCGCAGAGGTATTAGGTACGTAGAACGATTAACACTTACAGGGTGGCAATTATTGAGCTATATGAAACAAAAAATAAAATTTTCAAAAACTACCGAGTTCAAAAATTTTATTCAAATTTTAAAAGTATCTACTGATATTCGGATTTAGTTTATGACATATTCGATATGCTTGCCATCAATAGCTATGACGTGGTGTAGATGAAGAGCAAAATTCTGCAAAAATCGCTGAAGTGTCGAGACATCGACATTACCAGTTCTCTCGAACTTTTTCAAACCCATTTTTGATTGTTATAACACTTGGACCGGTTGTTTTCAGCTTGCACTCGGTCGCGAATTTCCTTTGAGCCGCAATCGGGCTGTTATTTCTCGAATAGTAGGCTTTGACGATCGATACGCTCAGGAACCTTTCGACATTTTCAAAGAAAAATGAACTACAACAATAAGAGTGCGCATGCTTAAAAAAATAATCCCAGCATGCCCGCATTCAACCGCCAAGTTTTAACTGAATCTCGCGAACGGTTCAAAAGTTATGAAGGCTTTTTTCATATAGCTCAATAATTGTCACCTTGTAAGTGTTTCATATTAACTAGTACAATTCTCAGCTTCTTAACCTATCACGCCTGATTCCACATATATATCAGAAGTACTCCATTGTGAGAAACATAGAGCTGGTGACACAGTCAAAGAACTACTATATAACAAAATAACAAGTTTAACATAACTAAATTAAAATCCTGAATTAAATCATGACATCATTAAGCACGCTAGCGGTAAGATGATACGGAAAAGAGAGTGAACAGAAGTAATCATCGTCTTTAAGTACCCTAACAGTCTGCTCGCTATCGGTCCATAGGTGACGTCACAAAGAGGGCGGATCCGATCTGCATGCAATTACAACTCGAGATACTTTACACTACGACACACCCATGACTCCAGAGATAAAAATCTCCGGTTTGCAGTTTGGATGAGTGCACGTAGAAACTTTATTGAACAAAAATAAAAAAGGTTGCAAACAGTGTTTTAACATTGTGAACATACATGTGAAAATTATAAAAACAACCAAAAGTGTGTGTTTATATATGAATAGAAAGACTCGCGAAGCAAAAACCATTTTAAGACTGGTTCTAAAAGTTCTCTGCATCTATATACTTGTAGAAGGACTGATTAGGGCTCTAGGTATTGAACCTCTAGAGGGTCTTAGTCCAAATGTCTGATGTCTTGGAGAAGGAGAGAAATCTGGGTCGGAGTCGGATGAACTGGTTGCGTCCGGTGGCTGTTTTATGAGGTTCTCATTTTCAATGAGGAAAGATATGAGTTTAGATATTTTTATTCTTTATAATTTATTTGAGAGTACGCTTTTCCACCAATAGTTGAGTGTTTTCTGCATTTGGTTTTGTAAAATGATAAGATAACGTCATGTGACAAGAAGTTGCGTAGTGGAGAGGGTCTCCATTTTCCACGCATGTGCAGATATCTGAATGATGAAGCCGGAATCTATAGAGATAGCTGGGAAAAGGACCGTGGCCTGTAGCGAAGAGGATGGATTCTCTTGACCACGAAGCTGGGGTTAGAGTGACTTTAGGAAGGACATTAAAAATCGCTCTCCCAGTGTCGCCTGAATCCCTGTCTTGTTGCCATTTATTGAGAGAGAGGTTATTAAGCATTTTCTTTAGATGACATTTCGGGGCCTGAAGATGGAGGTGAGTCCCTTCTTTAGTAGCTTGTTTGGCTAGGATGTCTACTGCCTCGTTACAGAGGAAACCAACATGCGCCTTAATCCAGTTAAGTTGCATTGATGGGTTCTGAAGGAGCAGATGCCGCGATAATGCCACAGTTCTTTTCAGAAATCAAACTGAGATGAAGAGCATAATCTTGTACAAAATAATTACGATTTCCAAGAATAGGAAGATACTTTTAAAGTCGAATTCATTTTTATATGGTCATTATCTGTTTTTATTTCCCCTTCCCAATTGTTGCTTGTTGCTCAGGAATAAATCAATATAGTATTAAATCAAAATACCACGCAGCATTCCATATTATGTATATCAAAACCCTAATAAAGAACAGTAAGCTTATTATCAATCATAATTTCCCCCCTGACAGGTTTTTCATTTTATAAAAATGTGGCCCACTTACGTCCTGTTAGTGGCCTCATCGTGGCAAGGGGGTGTTCCTAGGAGGAGTGGGCGATGTACGTCGGGAGTTATTTCTCCTAGTAGGGCCACCCAAGGCGTGAAGGCCACTCCATTATTCCCAGCTAACACTAACAGGCATAGAAGCAAAGTCAGACTTCTTCCCATGTGGTACCTCGTTTGAAATTGAAGCTGCTTCTTACCCGTAGTCATGAACCAGTCGCAGGAGGGCAAAGGACTTGTGGAGTTGTTAGAGCGACATGGTGCCATGGACCTGGTCTATTCTTGGGCCAGGGGGACATGAAACAACAACATAAAAATGTTATCCTCAAGACGTGGCGGTTTTCTAGATGTGACAATCATTGGTAACCCTAAAAGTGGTTATCATTGCATGATATCGGCAAATGGCTTACATATCAGCTATCATCACATGTCAAATAGAAACCCATGGGATTTTTGAAATACGACATCATAATACTCACCGTATAATAAGAATCTACCATTCTTGACCGGTGTCAAACTCAAAGAAATATCACTAATGCTGTGATCTGGCACCAATGAGGAAATGAAGAAAAGAAATTAAAACTTTTTCTTTGTTCTTAAGGTTAGAATGCATTGCAGCATTCCCCCTTTGCTTGAAAACATCGAGTTTTCATACCACTGCGAAGAATAGAATATTATTAATGACATTAATGGAATATTGATAAATTCTTTGTTAACCCACATTTCATGAAACAATTATTTCTTTTTTTTATACTACTTCACGACTTAATATTCCGACAATAATATATATGTTTAGAATAATATTTAAATATGTACATCATAACTTATTTTCATTCTTACAAACTGTTTTTAATAAAATAGCAATGATCAGTATTTTATTTAAGTTTTATTACTTATGGACGACCATACATTATTATCAGTGATAGTTTCAATGTGTTAATTTAATGAAATTAGTTAAGTATTGTGATGAATTTCAGCATAGCATGAATAATCGCCGAGCCTTCTTTATCAAAAATAATATGTTTATTGGACGTCTTCCACAGCACAAACATGTAAAACAAACACATATTCTTGCATCACAAACGTTGCATCACTCAATGACATCGATTTCCACGTTCAATCATAATTATTCTTCTGCGTTGCTAGGCAACGTTAGCAAAAGACAAATATATCAATGCCACTCTATTTTTATAACCTTTAGAAAAGAATTAATGCCAAACGATTTTTTTAATTAATTTCGTTCAGAGCCAAACCATATTTTTAAATTATTTTCTTTTATGACCAAACGATTTTTTTATCTGATTAATTTATTTTCTTTAAATATTTTAATAATTCTACAAATATATATATACGTTACAAATATCACAGTATCCTTAAAAAATATATTAAAACAATACAGTTTTATGATAAAATACACTACAAAACGTGCATTTGGAGCAATGTTATCAATAACAAGAAAAAAGAAATTAGTGATTTACTCATCTTTTTATGGACCATATTACCAATTCATCGAAATACCTGTCATTCCACCAACCTCTACGTGCAGGGCCAGATTTCCCATTGGGCCAACCCAGGCCGTGGCCTAGGGCGCAGCAAGTCAGAAGGGGCTAATATACAGAAGAAATAAAACCAAATAAAAAAATACTGAAAATTTTGAATTACTTTCAGTATTATTTTGAAAAGGCCGCATAAAGTACTGATTTTTACTTTCTCGTATACGAAGTATACAAAGAGAAAGTATTGTAATCGTCAAAAAATTCGAACTCGAGATTTTGACGAATCTCCACGTTTTAGACCTCCCTGATTCCGAAAAACACAATTTTGGAATTATGTCTGTCTGTGTGTGTGTCTGTGTGTGTGTCTGTGAACACGATAACTCGAAAACTATTAGAGCTACGGGCATGAAATTTGGTATGTGGTCTTTAAACATAATTTGTAGGTTTCTATCAACTTTTGGACAAAATCCGTCAACGGGAAGTCTGTCTGTCTGCATGTTCGAGGTCATGCGAACGCTATAACTCAAAAACTTGAAAAGCCAGATAGATAAAATTTGGTACACAGTTTTATCGTCATGAATGTAGGTCCGTATAAAATTTTGGGCCAAATCCGTCAAAGGGTTGACTGTCTGTCGGTCCGTATAATTTACTTTTGAAGAGAATCCGTATCTCTACACGCATGCGTACTGCTTACCTCAGTTCCCGTAATACGGTCGGTCATCTTGGCTCACCGCCAAATTCTTCTCGAATAAAAGTGAATTAATTATGGAGTGTTTTCTTTTAATTTTTCTTTCACGCCGAAACATTTTCAAGAGTTGCATATTTGATTGCGGTTAGTTTTATTTTGTATATTTCGTAATGCATTTTTTTCTGAGTGGATTTTGAAATGTTTTTACTCTGACAGAACGAGAGTAGTTGTTAAAAGTAAAGTTATAAAGTAACAAACCAAAATTAGTGTCAATTGATTCATCAGTTCTGTTTTTCATGCTTTTTTAATTTCTTAAGCACTCTGCCAATGTGCATGATATTTTCAACTACAACTATCGGTAGTAAATTTGTAACAATCAGATCGGAGATATTGCTGGCAAGCTAAAAGGCTGCTTAGATGTGTGCAAATCTTTTAGTAACTTACATTAGATAATTGAAATTTGGTATGTGGTCTTCTAATTTATCCACGCGGTGGGAGGGGAAACAGCACCTTTTTGGGAAAGCATACGAGAAAGTTTAGGGGAGGCCACTCCCGCTGGTTGAATTTATATCCATGCATATTAAAATTATGTCTAAAGTTTGCGTTATCTTGCTCAGTTACAGACAAAAAACATTTTCTATTTCTCTCACACACACTGAGAGTAAATCACATGTTGAATAACTTTTTGAGGGTGGGGAGAATTATTTACTTTGGCCTTGGGCGTAAAAGCGTGTAAATCCCTCGCCCTTGTCTACTTAACTTTTCCGGCCCCACATCCGAAAGAAGTGGAAAGAAAACAGTTGCTGGGGAGGCGTGAAACGCCATGGTGGATGATTTATAGGAGGTAACTCCAAGATATGTTCATAGGGATTATGAGCGAAATTGACCTTGAATATTCAGTGTAAATATGCACATAGCTATAATTTACCGAAATTAATTTTATTAATAAATTAGTTTGGAAAAAAAGTGAATTTATTGCAGTCTAGAGTAGACAGTACGATAATGTCCCATCAATTTATAGATAGATGTCTCGCGTATATTTATATAAAAGTATAAGCGCTTTATCTCTAGAAGCCAATTATTTCCCTTTTCTCAGAGAACACATTTCTTCTGACATATTTCTACTGGTATTAAATTTATCATGAGGTGCTGTCTGCCTTTGTGTTTGGAGAGAGATACATAAATAAAAGAATGAAGCAGACATGAAAAAAAAACAAAAAGCCCTGCTAGGGTGGAAAAATTACCACATTAATATTATATTTTTCATTATTTTCCATAGAGAGACGACGCAATTTTCTTGGCGAGAATATTTCAACTCGAAAGGATTATCTTCAAAAGAAAATAAATAAATTAAATGAAAAGATATTTTTAAGAAGCCCATGTTACGTCGGTATTTAGAGAAACGAGAAACAGTTCCTGTAAAATCATACTTAAAGATTTCAAGATATTCAAGTTTAAGCAAGCTGAGTCGGGCTTTTTTAAAAACTGTGGAGAAAACAAATATGCATGAATGTTCTTGCATCTCTCACGGTTTGATTCGACAAGAAAAACGAAAATTTTAATTTAGTCTGAAGGTTTGTCATTTTAGCTTATTATAGTTTTACCCTTGAAGTCTGCTTTCCTAGCAATTTATCCTTTGAAGTGGGAAACAGTTTTGCAGATTCAGTTTGATGATGAAGCGATATTCAACAGAAATAATGAGAACGTTGAATGAGGATACATCTACTGATCATTTCTAGTTGTTCAGCAAATTACTTACTTTTATTTATGCATACGCGCGAACAGTTTAGTTTGGTTTGGTTATATTAACGTCCCGTTTGAAGCAACACGAGGGCTATTTTCGGACGGATCTCGTAGTTTTCAACAACTGTCAGATGACGAAGACGACACCTGAACTGGCACCCCCTCTCCAAAATTCGACACCACACCAGCGGGAATTACGCTTGACCACCTACGTATAGCTCGGCGTGCAGCAGGTGCATCTTCGGTGGAATCGGATTTCGAGCCTGGAGTCCTCCGTCTCCGAGGCCGGCACCTTACCACTAGGCCACCGTGGCCTCTACTCGAAAGCAAATTCAGTATTCAAAAAGATAACTGGTAGGGAACTAAAATTATAGTGATAAATAGAAGTAACATAATATATCGAAAAAGGAAGCTTTTTTCTTTATTCTTATATATTTAATTTGCCAATTTAATGTTCAAAAAAGCTGCCAGCGCTTGATTTGCCAGAGAGATTTCGTATCTGTTTTTGTCGGAAATTACGTAATTACAAAAGCCCTGATTTTGAACTTGTTTTTATGATATACGAAATCATTTCTAATTAGTAGTCTAGAGAAACTCTGACTAATTAGAGGTGCTTTTTATAGTTTGAAAAGCTCGTATACGTTTTGTTATTCAATTTCTTTATTATTCGCTTTTTAAATAGCAAAATAAGCAGCACAGTGCGGGAGAATGAAGATAAAAACTTTATTTATCTCGAAGACGGATGTTACAGAGCTTTAAAATGTTGTCGTGAGTTTGGGTTCATAGAAATAAAGAAGGAAAACTTGACAAAAATAAATGGTTTTTAACTAAAAAGGCGAACAACAACAACAACAAAAAATAACAGCGCTCGAATATTCAAAAGCTATCGGACACTACGGATGTCTTGTGGGCCTTATCTGAATCAATGAATTCTTTAACGATAGCAAAAATGGATGAAACCAGCTTAAAAAATAAGAAGAATATTTGAAGCATATCATTTTTTATTTATACAAACGAAAACTGCCTTGGTAAGTTGCGAATAACTTTCTTTACGTTCTCAGTGTATTTTCCTAGCTTCCACACATATTCTGAAGTTATGGTTAAAAAGAGAGCGTAAAGGTATGAATAAATGCATATAAAGTAGGTTTTATTATTTAGAATAAAATATTCATATGTGTTATTACTCGATAAGGGAAATTTTGAAGTTTCTTTTTTGTACTTTCTCGTATACGAAGTATACAAAGAGAAAGTATTGTAATCGTCAAAAAATTCGAACTCGAGATTTTGACGAATCTCCACGTTTTAGACCTACCCGAGTCCGAAAAACACAATTTTGGAATTGTGTGTCTGCGTGTCTGTATGTCTGTGAACACGATAACTCAAAAACTATTAGAGATACAGGGTTGAAATTTGGTATGTGGTCTTTAAACATAATTTGTAGGTTTCTATCAAATTTGGACAAAATCCGTCAAAGGGAAGTCTATCTGTCTGTATGTCCGCGGTCATGTGAACACTATAACTCAAAAACTTGAATAGCCAGATGGATAAAATTCGGTATACAGTTTCATCGTCATGAATATAGTTTATTTATACGAACGAAAACTGCCTTGGTAAGTTGAGAATAACTTTCTTTACGTTTTCAGTATGTTTTCCAAGCTTCCACGCACATTCTGAAGTTATGGTTAAGAAGAGAGCGTAAAGGTATGAATAAAGACATATAAAGTAGGTTTTAATATTTAGAATAAAATATTCATATGCGTTATTACTCGATAAGGGAAATTTTGCAGTTTATTTTTTTTGAAACTCTATAAATGCATAAGAATTATTTTTTTTATAAAACTAAGAAAATTTATGTGCCTAAATGAAATTCTGAATATGTTTTAAACCTTTGAAGCGCAAGGCATTAAATGTTTTGAAATACGACGAAAAACATCATGAAGGGGTTTAGTTTATTGTCTAGGCATAGAATCTAAATTTTTTAAAAAAAAAAACTTACCTTATTCCGAGAAGGAGTAGTCCTCGTTTGAGGTCACACCCTCATACGAGACCCCCCTCAGATACAGCCACCTTTATACACTCAAAAAATATTGTTGTATCTTACAGAAAATCATCGAGAAAATTTTCGAGTTAATTTGCTGAAATTGTAAACGTTCAGAACTGAAAAAATTTCTTATCTCTGAGTTAAGGAATTTTCCCAAACTTTATCTTTAATAATTCCTTTTCCGAAACGAAATTTTATAAGGCTGCTATATACATTCTAAAAGGATTACTATCTAAAGGCAATATCCTAAACCTATTATTTTCCATTTATAGTTGAAGGGTTCAGAAGCGAGTGAAATTAGGTATGCCATAACCTGGCACACTGCGCCACAAAGGGTTAAACATCCTCATTGAACGAACACTTTTAATATGTCCTTTTTTATTACTTTTGTCTGGTTGGACACGGAAAAATTATAGCATGATGCATTGTTTTGTTAAATTAATTTTTATATCTTATCAATTGCATTTGTGATTTGTCCAGTATTGAGTATTATTTAGCAACAATTTCACATTTGCATGATAAGATATCTTCACATTCAGAAAAAATGTTTTTGTTTAATATTTTAGCATCAATATTCCTTCTAATTTTCTTTAATAACTCTGATTTTCATAATAACAATATTTTATGATTTTTGAAATTGTAAATTGAAATATAAATTAAGCGGTTAAATTTGGGATGCTTAAAAACTTTTCTATTTTGTGACTTTGAATTTATAAAAAGATAAGATAAAAAAAATAGTGATTGTGTGTGTGTGTGGGTGTGTGGATGTGTGTGTGAAAAGCGGATTGTCTAAGGTAGTCATGCACAGCAAAGAATAACTATATGTCTTAGTTCTTATGTTGAAGGTTTTGAAAATTACAACAAGTCAGACAAAAACCACGAACATCATCTAACAAACAACGAAATGGCTGCTGTGAATTCACTGTGCTAGTTTTTACTGTCTATAAGTGTGGAGCACTAATAATATCCGTATGATTGTGAAGTATGGTTAATATGAACTTGAAATAAGCCATTCTTAATCTTTCTCAGCTTCTGAACTTGTCCTGGTCTTCCCTACTATGTTCACTGACACTGCTTTTATTTGTAATGAAGAAGGCGAAGCTGAATGAGACATTTCCCCCCCTCTTCTTTTAAAACTTTTTGCAGCTTTCAGTTTTAAATCGTATTATGAAATGTTAGAACTATTTGATTTTATTTATTGATTTTTTGACGTTTTATTTAAATGTGGATCTGATAGAGTATTGCTGTCTTTGGTGATAGTTTCAAAAATTGAAATGTTAGTAAAAGTATACGTTTAAAGTAAATTTAACAAATATTTATGACGGTAATAGAAGAGCATTCTGGAAAAAATATACCTCTGAATGATTGACTGAATCGAAATCCTCTCAAGTCTAGCTTGTTAGTGCTGCTCTACTGGTGTGGTGTGCAAGTTTCAAGAGGGGATTTAGAGTCGTGCATCATCCTTGTTAGCTGATCACGGTTCAAAATTAATAGGTTTTTGTGAAAGTAGTCCTCATGTAACTTCAAAACTGGATGTTAATCTAATTTAACTATAATGAACTAATTTAGTTTTATGCACAATGGACTATCGAAAGAGTTCTTATAATTTAGAGAGTAGAAAATTTGTAAGTGGGAAAGTTATGAAAATTTGCCTAAAATTTTTAGTTATTGCTTAACAAATGTATCTGGCACCTTAACTTTGTAAATCCTTATTTGGTTTTTTTAAGCTTAGTTGTGGTAACAAATAAGAACAGATTTTAGAACGACAGCACATTCACATGTTAGTCATATTTTAATTTATATTAGCGTTTAGTACATAATCTTTCATTCTTATCATCATTTTCCCATCATCAACACAACCTTTCATCCTTGTCATTCTTTTTCTACCCTTAATGCATAATCTTTCCTTCTTATCATTATTTTCTCACCTTTAATGCATAACATTTCATCCTTATTATCCCATTTTCATCCTTACTACTTGATGTTGCAGCCTTATCTACATAAATAATACAAAAATGAAGGTTCTTGCAAATAGCCATTCGTACCAGCAGCTCATTCCATGACTCTCCTTATAAATTCCATACTATGAAGTTATATCTTTTTTTAATATACATATTTATCTTTTCCTATATACAGGGTATAGAAAATATACTAGGCAATTTAATATAGTTATAGAAATATGAAAAAATGGATCCTGTGAAAGAGATTATTAGCTTCATGCGCCTAATTCTTTTTCTCTTGGGAATTATAATTTTGCAATTATAACTAAGAAATTGCTTATTTTTTGAGAGACATTCCAAACTTATGGCTTCTCTGAAAGAGAAAGTAAAGTATGCTTTATGATTAACTTTTTTTACACAATTGATTATGAAATTCTTGCATAGTGCTTCTTTATTGCATTAGTTTCTAAATCTTCATTTTTTCATAGCAAAGGTAAATTTTAGTTGGTAATGTGCAGAAAAGAATTGCCTATAATACAAACTGAAGATACGAAACATTAGCAATTACAGTAAGTGAGAATTCGAACTGATAGCATGATTCTGATACAGTAACTTTAAATGAAATTTCTAATGACGCGCACTCACAAGAAGGTGTTTGGGAATCTACTGTAGTTCATACCCAATAAACGAAAGAGATCAGGTTTTTAATGTTTCAGATGCCCATTTCTTTCTTTCCATCTTCAACATTTTTTTATCTAAAAGTTTATACTTTATATTAGTTTCAACTCATTCAAAGTTAATCTTGCTAATAATACCGTATCACATAATGTTAATGGGAAGGATAAATTCTTTCTCAATATAATAGATATATTCTTTAAATGTTAAAAAAATTTTAAAGATATTTGCTGAAGCACGCAACTCAAAAATAAAATAACAACTGTAATTTTTGGATATCGCATAATATTTTCTATATTACTACATCTCGACTAGCCAGTGCATCGTTTTCTTTATGATTTCAGCGCAGGAACTTTCGGATTGCAAACAATAAATTGTTTCGAACTCGGGAAAAGACAGAAAATGTATTTTTATGAAAAATGATTCGAGACGAACTTCCGATCCTTTTTCCCTTTATAATGAATGAAGATAGAAAGGACTGTGATGCGTTTCCGAAAAGTGTTTCGTTTTCCAGTTTTCATGATATTGTTCCCATCAGGAAAAAGATACAAATATATTGTTACAAAGATGCAATGTCACTGTCCTGCCTCGCTAGTCTTATAGTTGGGGAGGGAGTTTTGCAGGGTTAAGCATGGAGTGACGGACAGCAGCCATGCCTGGACCCCTTACCTTGGGGACAATTTTGGCGACTTGGGGACAAACTTGGCGATTTTGGTGACAAATTGAAGATACCCGAAAATGCTATTCCTTTTCGGTATTTCTATTAGGGGCCAAGATCCAGTTTTTCCTGAATATTCTATGTGACGTCACGGCCTATCGGGGAGAGTATAAAAAAGAGTGCTCTTGGATCACAGGGTGTGTTGATCGACTGGAACGACTTTGGAGTTTCGTCTGCAGATCGATCTAGAAAGCAGGTGAGCTGAGAGCTATTGAAAATGCTGTTATTGTCATTATTATTGATTGCAGACTGTTTGTGTTGCTAAATCTGAAAGTGCTGAACTGTTATTACCTGTGAATTGTTGTCTGTTTGCGCTGTTAATCTGTGCAAGATCTATTGTTCCTGTACCTGTGCTACGTGTTTTCCTGCATATTTGTAAATAAACCTTAATTCTCCATTATCCTGCGCGTTGGACTGTTTACACTATACATCCATAGGACGATTTTGTAACAATATCAAACCCTACAGTATAAGTATGATCGAATGCATTATTAAAAATGGGTTTGTGGTATAAATATATCACAAGAAACTGAAGAAATATATCACACCTACAAATTACTTTTGCAAGTATATATTCAACATTTCTGACCTAAATGAATAATATATCACTCGTTTTTCAAAATATATCAATTAATTCAGTAAAAAATATCAACTTTAAATTAAGACAAATAAATTCGTTAATGCTGATTTTATCGAAGATTGATTATTTTTAGACATTCTTATTTTATTTGCTTCTATCGAAATATTATGATATTCATTATATAACTCTATGAAGCACATTTTACTACCAAAAGGATGGTTCAGATAGTTCATTCCACAAAATAATAATAAAAAAAACAGAAATGAGTAGAGATAAAGTGATATTTAAAGATATTAAAAGTTTCTAAACGAATCGTCGCATAATTACTTAGCTTCAAATTTATATTTTATCTACTTCTTTAATCCTTAATGCAGAACGATATTATCATTTTAGTTTATTAAGTGTAACCACGTACAGCTTACACTTAATAATTAAAGGACTTTAGATGATAAGATTCGCTTTTTAATAGGAATTTCTAGGGCACGGGAATTAACTATCAGACAAGCATTATCTTTTTTAAAACATTGTCTTAGCAGAATATTTTAGTTTTATAATATTAATAATTTTAGAAACAAAATTATAAAGTAATTAGTTTCTCTAAAAATGTCGCATCCAAAGCCTTTTTTTGTGATTTTAAAACTAAGTTTGTATGGTAAGTGTGTAGGCTAAGTATTGCATTATAGAGAAATATATTTAAGCCTGTTGTTATTCAATCTTTCTGATGATATATTGTTTAAAGTTCGGTTCTGAGAAAACTGTAATGTTTTATCGTGAGAAAGCAATTATCAGGCTAGACAGTAATTTACAAAGAATTAATGTTTTTTTTTTGATTTTACGTTCAAAGATTAATATTATAATTCATTTGATATCGACGACAATACTTCTGAATCATAACAATTTATCATTTTGGTTAGTTTTTAATTCATTAAAATCTCGACATTTCCTTCAACCAGTAAGTGATTCTTTTTTATATTAGAGCTTCATAAAAAACCCTTATATAAGGTGTGCCCAAATGAAAAGGAGATCTTATCTGTATCGGCGTTCTATCAAATCCCAGTGCTAGCCGATGGATGGCGTGGTGGTACTGCAAGTTACACCTGCGTTCTTAAAGGCTTCGCATCAATATCCTCATTTCTGGAGAGTTGTTTCCGCAATTCGTTGCATGATGGATTCCTCCAGATCAGCACAAAGGACAGTTATCCAATTTCTTCGCGCAGAAGGGGAGCATGCTTTACAAATTTATAGCAGGAATAAAGAGGTTTACGAAGAGAAGTGTCTCTCACGTTGCACCATATTCCGGTGGTGTCAGCGTTATGAGGCGGTACGCGTAAACATCAAGGACTTGCCTCGTCCTGGAGAGGCGCACGTTGTGACCAACAGTGCCACGATTTCGGCTGTGGATGAGCTCATACGGCAGAATCGTCGGATGGCCATACATGAAATTTCTGTTGAACTGTCGATAAGCAAAGGAACTGTGCATCACATAATCCATAAAAAGCTTGGTTATGCACAGTGGGTGCCCAAACATCTGTGAGAGAATCGGAAGACGGCGAGAATGGGTGTTTGCCTGACCCAGCAGTTTCTACACTGAAGCCATCCACTCCCTTCCTACGCGCTGGGATTAGTGTATCATTGTCAGTGGTGATTATTTATAGTTGTATTGTTCCACATGAGCCGTAATTAGAATATTCTTATTAAAATTTCTCTACATATAACTGTAGTCTCCTTTTATTTGGGCACACCTTATATATAGATAAGAAAATTGAGGTGGTCAAGATATCATAACGCCACAGCATACCCCCGAACTCGGCGCCTAAACGGCACCCTGTCGGTCAAGATATCAGATAGTTCTCGAAGTCTCCTGTAAATATTTTTAATATAACACAAGGTAGAAAACATACACGTTATGAAGCTTTAATTTGTGAATGAACGTATCAACAATTATAAAAGTGGTGTCCACACACAGGAAAGTGAATACGCGCTGTACATTGAGACCCTCTACAACACCCCTAGCGGTGAAATGTGGGATTAGAAATACCATCTTGAAAACTATTGGAGAGATGGGGGAAAAATCAATTAGAAAGCTGTTCAACATCATTGATTTAATACGAAATAACACTTAGTAAACTTGCATAGCCTAAACCGGTAGTTGGGGCGAATTAAAATTTGATAGGAAAACTGCGAATTTAAGTTTGTGTGATTCCCATCGATACTAGTGTTGTTTTGTTTACACAGAAATATACAATACATAAATCTTTCGTTCTTGCTGGAACAAGGAAACAAACCGCATTAAATGACATCGACAAATTTTAAATCTCCAATAAATGCATACATAAACCGCTAGCATGTGTTCCCTCAATGTTCAATTATGAGTAATTTTGCGTTTAGTGTAATGCAGAAACCGGATATACGTTTCGTACGACTTTCATTTCCCAAATTGCTTCAAAATCTGAGGTAGATCTAAATTTTGGGTATCAGGGAAACATGACAAATTTCATATTTCTAGCTTGGCAGGCTTTTCGGGTTATTGGGTTCACAAATGCAGAGATAAATAGATCGTCATACAATCAACCTTTCAAAAGATTTGATCAGAATTTCATACAGATCAACAAATTAAAGTGATAAAACTTGTGCCAAATTTAATTTGTCCAGCTTGCTGAAATTTATAGTTATCGCGTTCATATAGCAATAAATCAAACAGACAGAATGGATTATTCATGGAATCACATTAATGGATTTCATCGAAACTTTGATAGAGATCTACAGTTCAAGTATTAAGATCATGTACAACTGTTTAGCTTGTTGCTCTATTGATTTATAGGACGTACATGGGGATTCATAAAAATCTCGACATCAAATGTGTTTTTACGATTGTTACACTTTCCTACTGTGAACTTCTTATACGATAAAGTAAAAATGAACCTTATAAAATATTTTAATGCATGCAAGGAAAATATATGTATATGAAGGTAACATCATTATTGCAATGAAACTTAAGGCAGTATAGAATAGTAGATGGCCCGAGTTTCTGGCCCAAGTAATTTTTGTATTTGTCATATTGTTTCTATAGGTATCATTTACGCTTGCTGTTTTATTTTAATTTGAAAATGCGCAGAGTTTTAGAAGACTTCCAGAAAATATGATTTTGTATTCTTTTTCAGTCAGACAATAATGCTCGTAAGCAATTCTGTCTTCGACAGTGATATTTTCTCGGAGACTTTTGTATATACAGAGCAAACACCAAATTCTAAAGGAGGCACGCCTGCTGCCTCCTCGAACCCAATTTCTTTTGCTCTGCTAGATTTTATAGGACAAAGACACCATAATTTCAAGATTTCATTCTTCAACTTTATATTCCGCCGTTATCCATTATTTAAAATTCGCAGAATTTTTACGATCTTGAGAAGACGTTATTTTACATTCTTTTTCTACAAAAGCAATTGTATTCCTGACACTATAACTCATTGTTAAATGGCTGCAAAAACAATTTATACTAGTACATACAAAGAATTATGATGCATCATTGAAAGCAGGTCGAAATTACTTTTGATATTTCTTTGTAGGGCAAAAACACCACATTTTTAAAGTTTAAGAAACAAATCACAATCATTACCATTTATAACTATTATTCTTTATATGTCTTTAGATTTTTCATTCTTATACATTGTAAGGATTCGAATTCGCCATTGTGCCACCGGGACGTCTGTCAATTGGAACATTTTATTTGTAAATGGGTTTTGCGGCTGTCTGGTCTTCGAATGGCAACACGTTGTATTTCCTTACTATTTAAGATAATTTTTATAGTAAAATTTCAGTAGATACATTGATGTCGTTGGTGATCGTTGTGTCTTGGCAGTTCTTATTTAGTTTAATTATTCTATTGATGAGCCAGGTCTTTTTAGAGTAAGAGGAACCATAACGAGGATTAAAGAAACCTGACTTACATCTTCAGCACTTTTTCCTTGGTTCAATGATTTGTAATAAGTGCAACGTGAACATGTCAATAGGTTGATTTAACTTGGATGAAAAATATAACTATAAAAGGGAATAAATAAGGGAAGGAAATCTGCACACATACTTCAAATTTACTAATCAGGTTTATGCAAAAATAACTTTTTGTTGTTAAATAACAATTAACAACAAGAAGTAAGCATTGCTATAACATGGATATATAACAATGGACAATTGTTATAATATCCAAGTAAAAAAACACTTTCGTGGAATTCGAAGCATTACTTCTAATCATGCGAGATATTAATAACCATTGCAAACTCCTAACAAACTACTTGACAGTCATGGAAAATTTATGACAAAATTTCCTAAATCTCTACTTTTGACGTTGGTTTCATGCTGAACGAAAACTGTAGAGATTTTGCAATTCTGTGAACAAATGTCAAAATTTTGCTATGGCTCATTAAGTTTTTTGTTATGATGTTCTTTGAACACTCAGAGTGATTGATTGATTGACACCCTCACTGGCCCAGCCTACCCGAAAGGGTGTAAGGCTCAACAAACGAGCCAGTGGGGAAAATAAACGATCACTGACAGCAAGACAAGGCCAAGGGCTCTCCAGCCCCTAAAGGCAAGGAGAACACCCCTAGACCGCATACAGGATTCCAATTTTAGGGAAAGTAACGACCAATCCGTTGCTTTCCCTAAAATGTATGCAAACTACACCCATTAACAACGGTGGGAATCAATTACACAATATATTTACAGAACATTTTTCCCTTTTTAACCATGTTGGTAAACAAAGCAATACAATTAAAAGTACCATTAAAATTCCATACACATACGGAGAAAAGATAACACTAAATGCAATGAACACATCAATGAAAACCAAACAAGATCGTACAATTTAAAACTTTTATAATTTTAAAATATATGCTTCCCATCTGGAATCCTTAATTACTATAAAACCAATGCTTCAGCAACTCTAAAAACTTTTAAAACAGAAAAATCCAGTAAGTAAAGCTAAATATTCAGCAGTGTGCACTCGGAGCATGAGAAGGAAGGGCCGTACAGACTGAGTGCCCGAAGTCCCCAATCTCTCAAAATTTCTGGTAGAGGGACCGAGTGTGAAGCCATTCGTACTATTTGTGTCAATAAAAACTCCAAGTGTAAAACATCTGATAAAAAATCGCACACACACGCACGCACACGGCAGAAGGATGCAAAACAAGCAATTTTGACAAAGAGCTGCGTTCGCACTGCAGCAGCAACCACAAAGACATCCGATAATCTAGTTTAAAACCTCAAAACACCTCCTCAGAGAGCCACAAGTTAAAAAAAATAATCCCAACTAAAAATCCATTGTAAAAAGTTTCTCAGAAATACTGCATAAAAAAGACTAGCCGGCAAAAATATTTAATTAAAATTCAACCATCTGTGTTAAAACCTTCAACCGCACCACAGCCATCACCAAAATCCCACCGGAACCTCTGGCCAAAAATGCAAACAATGCACCAAAACAAAATATCCAACAATTGACGCCAATATGGAAACAAAATTGAACAAATTCAATGACCAATTTCCAAAGGGAAAATTTTCAAAACAAAAATTTATCGTAGTCCAGCCGGTTGAACATGTCTTCAAAAAATTTAAAAAGTTTTTCGAGTTTCAACAGGCACCACCTGTTGCCTTGTAGATTTTAAAGTCAAAATTGTCGGTGATTCTCCGATGGTTCCTTCAAGTGAAACTTCCTCGTGAGAGGACATTTGAAAATATAGTGATCCGCATCTCCGACTAAACCACAGGGACAAAGTGGAGAATTCAATTTTTTGAATCCATTAAGATAATAGGGAAATGGACCGTGACCAGATAAAAAGATTAGACATTTAATATAAATAAAAATTTTTTTGTCCACAGGGAACGAAAGCTCTGACCCTCATCCCATAATCTGAATCATATAATATTATACGGCAACTTCTCATTGTCGTATTCCAGTTGGCTTCCTGTGTGCAAGAATGGCTTAACGTTAAACTCACAGTGACTTTACCTCCTATAGTGTGGAATTTTGTAGAGTGAGTCCTGGAGTAGCTGTCGTCCTAGTCATCTGACACTGATACTGACAACCGCGCCGTGGCTCGTGATGAGGTCTCTGCTTCGGAATTGGAGGATTTCAGATTCGAAAGCCGATTGTTTCAAAGCTCTGACATATAGGTGGGCCTGGTGCAAGTTAAATCAGAAGTTGAGGGTCCATAGGATCTGGTGGTATGGCGAGGAATTTTGGAGATACAGGGTTGGGTTAGGTGTTTGTCCTAATTACCTGACCTCGGTCAAGATTACGATTACCAAACAAAAATAATCCTCGAATAGATTCCAACACAAACTTAAGTCTCCAGAAAAGTGAAAAACTTATTGCCTTAACAATTGACATTAAGCTTCAAACATTGTTACAAAGACAATTAACTCCTAGTGATATACTAGTAGTTCTGTGAACAGTAGACCTCGCTCCCCCCCAAAAAATCTAAGATTTTCTCTTCATCGCATTAAAAAGCTTAGCAAATGATATTCATTCTGAAGACAGCATTGTTTGTAGGGACACCGAACATCATAATTTGACTCTCGAGGAGATACACTGGTGTACAAAAGTTTAGCACAATTCTTAAGGTGCTAATTTGGAGTCAATATGGATAAAATGGTTCGCAATCTGCTGAACTAGCAAAACATCTCTATCTCTTTTACTTCGCTTATCTTTAGGCGGCATATAGAAATATTTTGAGAAAGATGGCACCAAAAAATCACAGAGAAAAATTCAATCCTTAAATAAGCTATTTATATTTCACTATTAAATAGGCATCAAATTAAAATATTTTTTCCAACTCACTTCGTTAGAAATAAGAAGAGGGAATTCAAAGTAACTTGGCGATAAATATTACAATTTGGCAACAATATTTATATAAGCTAAAGCTGTTGTTGTGTTGCACATCAGACGATTTATAAGGCAGGAGAAGTTATTTCGGCGAGAAGCGTCTGATAATTCGATTTAGGCTTAATAATTACAATCGAATTTTGAAAGTTCTTAAAATTGCCTACTGCAGCTTATAAGATGTAAAAGAAATTATTTAGATGGTGAATGAGTTTCAATATAAATTTAGAACTAAAAGAGAGCCAAAGATTATAAAAATAGATAACACTTATTTAACGGAATGCGGATAACGATACAAAGAGATAAGCGAACTGTGTTTATTTGCAACTCGTATGTCATAATCTTAATGTTGCCACTCTTTTATTACCAATTAAATTGATTAATATAATAATTATATATAATTAAAATAACTATTTTATTACCGGATTAAAATAAATAGAAATAAAACATAAACACCGTTTTCTATTGCTTCAAGAAAAATTTCTGCCAAATTTGAAAGAAATCGAACAACAAAATTACAGACAGACAAACGTCAAATGCTGGAGTTAAAACGTAGACCTCGCTCGGTCAATAAAGTATACTTTACTTTCTTACAATATATAAAACATTTATACATGTTTTAACTAATCTTGCGACAAAATAACCTCATTTCTAGATTCAATGTTAAAATTAATTGGTATTATTGGTTTCATGAAAAGATGAGTTAATTTATATTGGTGGTTCTGATCGCACCTACCCTAGCAAATCTGTGGCAAAGTCTAAAATAAAAGATTCATGACAAAGGAGAAGTGAGGTATCTTCTGTTGGTCAAAGTGATCTTACAGCAACTAGATAGTAGTCTGTCATAGTTGCAATATATCGAGTTGCCTGCCTTTCTGGAGGCTTTTTAAGCGAAGCTGGCCCGAATTTAAATGGAGGAAAACTTTAAGAACTCAGCCCGACTTCAGCGAAACATTCATTGCTAAAGCGTACTTCTCAGCTCTTTTACGAACAGCCAAAGGATAGAACCCACAACCTTATTCCTCCTCTCCGTGCTCCTCAGACATGCCATACCACACCATAACCACTCAACCATTAGTCGGCGTTCTGTTTAGTATAAAATTTATTGCCAGTTTAACGCGTGTCAGCATACTTTTGGTTAAAATTTTGAATCCTGTACCGATAAATAACACGGTTGACAACTAACAACTCTCAACAATGTAACACGAACTTTGCCCTTTACTGTTACTGAAGACTGAAATAATTGTGTAATGATATAACATGCTTGACCTTTCGCTAAACTAAATTGAGGCTATTAACCAGTACTGAAGGCTAAAATGATTACGTTATGAAATAGTATGTTTGACCTTCCTTCGAACTAATCTGAAATTATTTTGCATCACTACGCACACCATAAGAAAAAAGAAATACTTATTTTAAAGACAAAGTCAATTTACTTACCCGAAGTATTAAAAGTGCGACAGATATTTTAATCGGCTTCGTTTACCGCATGCTGAAGTCTTAATGAACGGCTGCCTCGTTAATTTAATTATGTGCCTCAAGATGAAAAAGCTTGGTTATCAGTTTGAGAACACTGTTTACTCGTGTTAATGATATAAATATGGGAGAAAAATTCTTTACTGAAATTAGCTTTCCTAACAGCGTGTCTGGGGTGAAAATCAATTTTGGGTGAAACTTGATACAGCTTAATGAAAGAGGAATATTTTAAATTATCATAAGCTGACAAAAAGTCGTTCCTGGTTTGATAAAAATATTTCGAAAGTCTTATGTATTGTTCCGAAGTTTACCTCCATGATTTGTATCAATGTTAGGTCAATAAAATTAACGCACAACATTTTTTAAACTGTAAATAAATCTCTATATTATTTACCTTTGAATTTTTTTTACTCCCATCTATAGGAAACTGGTGGGAAAGGGAAAGTATTGTGGTCTTCAAAAATTCGACCACGAGAGTTTGAGGAATCTCCACGTTTTAGACTTCCCGGAGTCTGAAATGCAAATTTTTGGAATTCTGCCTATCTGTCTGCTTGTTGGCTAAGATCAAATATTAACTGTTGAACTGTTTGTGAAAACGATCACTACAAAAGGAAACGAGCTAAACTGAAAAAATCAGTATGCTCTTTTTACAGTAAAATTGTGAATCTACTATTCAGCAACGGATTCCAAGACTACCACTTTTGGACGATATTTCAATGGAAAGGGGTGTCAGGCAATGAGTCATATGAGCGCATTTCCGGAGTTCTTTGTTAAATCACGCTCAGTAAAATGTAAACATCACCCTTCCATTCTTCACTTTCCCCCTCTTTTGATGAAAATAACTCCACCCGGCGCATGTACAAAAGCACGGATGGTTTCCGAATCCATTGTTATACAATATGTAAAGTTTTGTACGAAATTAGTCAACGACAAGTCTGTTCCTCTGTTCACTTGTATGAATATGAGCATGATAGCTCCGAAATGCAACTAGCTATGTAGGCAAAATTTGGCATATGGTTTTGTCACAAACATTGTAGATGCATATCAAATTTTGGTCGAAATTAGTTGACGACAAGTCTGTTCCTCTGTTCACCTGTATGAATATGAGCATGATAGCTCCGAAATGCAACTAGCTAAGGCAAAATATAGCATATTGCTTTATAACAAGCATTGTAGATGTATATCAAATTTTGGTTCATCTGTCTTCATTGGTTATATCTGTCGGTAAGCCTGGTCATGTGTTTCTGATTACGATAATTCTAAAGTGTAACAAGTTAAATCAACGAATTTTCTCACGTGATCCTTACGTACAAGTTTTCGTTTTACTGTTGCCATACTTACAAACTTTCATACTGTTGTCGTACCTTCTCTCTAACCATATTGCCCATTCCCAACAGACCCAATAGTTGTCTGACATTAGTTACTATTTGATGCTCAATTATTTACTATATGAATACTAACGATTATTTACTTAGGTTCCAAAACGATATTTTCCATCTTGATAACTCAGCTTCCAATTTTCATCTTAGTAAATATACGGGGTGTCAGAGAATTGTGGGACATATTTCAAAAATCAATTACAAAATAAAACCCTAATAGTGTTACAACTACGGTTTTTTTTAAATGATAGAGCAAATAAAAAGTTTTACTTCAGATAGGTAACGCGGCCTTACGGAGTTCTAAATTTTCTACAGCAAGAGAATTCCGTACGCCGTGGCTACCTATAGGCAGAAGACGATGCGCGTGTTCTGGTTTCCTTTTTTTGTTTTTCTTATAGATCTCGAAAAATATTCAGTTTTCACACTACATGTGAATTAACAAATTAAAGAGCGTAAAATTCCCTACAAACGCATGCTTTTATTTTTTTCTAGCTTCAATATTTTCGCACATAATGGCTCAGTTCAGTAATTTACCTATGGTGGCTACTTAGACCACCGTAACGGCGCGTTATCTATAAGAAATTTTTTTTAAAAAAAATGAGCTCTCATTTAAAAAAACGTAGATGTGACATTATTAGGTTTTTTTTTATTAATTTTTTAATGTGTCCCAGAATTCTCGGACATCCTGTATATTATTTATTCTAATTTTATTCATTGTATCACTCTGTAACCACAAAAAATAAAGAGAATCTACTTTGTAGAAGAAGTTTCCTTTCTTTTGTAGCTAAATATTTACGAAGAATTTTTGAACAATACCTGCTGGAAAGCAGAAAAAAATCTCATACCCCTAAAAGATGATGACCACATCTTTGTGAATTGAAGATTTATAGAAGCAGAGCAGTATCCCTTTATCGCAGCTTTAGAAGAAAGGAGATCTCTTTGTAAGCAACAGAATGGAAGCAAAGTTTCCTTTAGTAGCCAGTGATGGTAGAATTCAACAAAAGCTCTTGTCATTTCCAGACTCTGTGCTACCTACCTACACACAAACCTACTAGAAATAAAATATGGGCTTGTTGCCCTTTAAGAAAGTGAATTATGAAATATTTTATTAGATGTGATAATTCCATAAAGAGGACTTGAAAAGTTTTATGAATTTGTTAGAATAATTGTGCAATCAAATAATTATATATATTCCAACACATTGAATTTTAATTTTACTTTATTTAATGGTTACTTCAAATTAGTTTATTAAATAATGAAATATTTAATAGAAATAAAAAAAATTAAAACCAACTTTTGTCAGTGTGCTAAAAAGAAATCAATACTATATTTTTCTAAAATTTAGAAGTCAATACAAAATCATTGAAACGTGAAATAGAAGTAACCTAAGTAAATTTGAATTTGAACCACATTTATATAATATATTTTTAATTTTAAATTGATGCTTAGGAATTTTCGCTCTTGTTGCATTCTTTGTGGCTTAATGTCCTTATCGTATTGTTTTCAGTTCCTTATGCTTTGTTTTGTCCTCCTGATTTTTTATAAAAAATATTTCTAGCTTTTTAGTAAGCTAATAAAAATTCATATTTATAATATTTTTTTTTATTATTATTTTACACTTTTCAGTTTTTAATAAATTCCATAATGCATTATCATAAATATTATGGAATATTTTAATCAATTTGTTTCTCAAACTCGCAACTAGATGGCTTCTCTCATATGATATCGAAATATTATTGAATTAATTTCAATTAACTGATAGCTAAATTCTAAAAATACTATATATATAAACAAAGTAAACAATACATATCAAAATGCAATTCATAAACTAAAATTCATCAATTAAACAAGATAACCTAATCTAAAATAAAATCTAAGAAATTGAAAATACTATAGATACTAAGAGCAAAAGGTAAATTTGAACATTTAGATGTTACCATGTAAAAGAACTTTGTTGCTATCAAAACTATTGAAAAAGGTAACCCAAGTATATGGAGTTTTCAACAATAAAATTAGTAGCTCTGCTTTGGAAGAACATTAGCAAGATTAAATCAATTTTGTTGTACAAACAATCCCAGTTACTAAAGTTGTTGAAAAAACAGACAGGGTAATTTACCCTAAAATGAAAGAATTTAGAATGAAAAATCATACACTAACAAGATATCATTATATGGAAATTACTAAAATTAAATCTATGAAATACAACAATATATTGTGCAAATTATATTGCACTTAAAACAATAAATACATCATTCAATGAAACATCCATACTTATTTACTAAGAATTATAGAATCAGTGTTTTTTTACCCATGCTTAAGGGGACATACGACTGTTAAACCTCCAAAATTTTCGATTTTATGAAAAAACTATATAACATTTCCTTGTCTTTTCGGAACAATTTAAAATTATCCGCGTTAAAAAATTCCCATAATTATGAAAGTTATGAAGAAAAATGTACCAGCTCTTCAACGTAAACATTGAATATGGCCATATTTTTTAAAACGCTATTTCTCAAAATATGTTTTTTCGATATTGCGCGCACGATGTCTCATGAACTATTGAATATTTTTACATAAAACTTTTACTGAACATGTATTTTGCTTTGTTCTGCAAATTGAGCAATACGTATATCTCCAAAGACGTTTTTGGGGGGATTTGAAAAGTTCAAATTTTAATTATTTGTAACATTTTTATTTTAAATTGGTATATAAAATAGAAATTAAATTTAAATGTTAATAAATTGTGGTTCAGTTTCTTAAACAGACAGTTTGGATTGCTTAGATACCCAAGATATTGTGCTTAGACAAATATTTTATTCGTAATCATGCGCTCAAGGTGACTTTCTCATTTTTTCTCCAAAACTTGTACAAATTTTTATTACTATCTCAAATAAATACATACGAATATGAAGGTTTGAAAATGTGTGTACTATAAGAGAAGAAATAGGTATTTTTCTAGAAAAAAAAGTGAGTTTGTGAATTGTTTTGTTTGAGAGATATAATGTATCGTATTCGAGAGTTTTCCACCATCTTTTCGAGGTTTAAGAATCGTATGTCCCCTTAACTCCCCGCTGGTGTGGTGCGGAAGATCGGAGAGGTGGTGTAGTAGCTTAGGTGTAGTCCGCGTCATCTAACAACGGTTAAAAATTCCTAGCTATAATTACTAAAGTAAACTTTAGTACTGCAATTGTCTTTGCCTCTATTTCCTTTTCCTTTCTTGAGTATTTAAGATATCGGTTAACACCATCGAAGATTCCTTTTCTTCCTCTTTCGTTAGTTTATTTTAATGTTTTATTTTATATCTTATGCTAATGTTTATTTTATGTTTGCTTATTTTAAAAATATATTTTTTAAGTTGTATTCAGATGTTTCAAGGTATCAGCATAACAACGACCCAAGGCTTTGTTTTTATAAACATAATGTGATATATATATGTAATAATCTCACTTAATTTTATTTTAAATTCTAATATTATATATTTTAAAGTCTTAATGTATTCCAAAATCATTTTTCTTAAACTCCAGTTTCGTTCTTTTCCCGCGCTGGAGTTATATTAAATCTCTCTTTTTGGCATATTTATTACTAAAAGAATATTTTAATCGCTTCCACGCGCCAACATAAATCGCGAATTCTTTTCCAGACTTTTCCCTAAAATACTTACGTAATATACTAAAAATAGCTAATATTCCCTTCACTTTGATCATGTGTCTATCTGTTAAATCCCTACCTGAGAAAATGTAGGGATCTTCTGTTCTCTTTTGGCTGAAAAACTTCAACTGAAATGTACGTACATTCCGTCATTCTCCCATAATAAAATGAAAATTATAATTTAACTCTGCCTGCTGTTTTTGTGATTTAACGACTACAATTTCGAATACATTTTATATATTTATTTATTTATTCAAAGAAAGCACACTACAGAGATGACTCCATTTACAGAGTGCATGATCAAAAACATACAAAAAACACAAGCAACAAAGTGAATTGAAACATAAAGAAGAAAAAAAGTAACTGCAGAGAATACAACAGTTCAAAACCACATTAAATATAAAAATGTAAACACATAAATATTTTAAAATGAAAACACATAAATATTTTAAAATGAAAACACGCAATTACAAAAGTACCAGGAAACACACCGAGGCCCCAAAAGTCCATGCCGCACACTGTCACACCAAAATCAAACAATTAAAAAAATATTTAGAACACCAAATTAAAAAATATATATTACTTTATATTGTCATGAAATATATTTTTTATTAATACATAAGAGTTCAAAGGGCAAAATGCATAATTTTTATGGCTGAAATCATAAAATATGGAACTGTGATGAAATTTATCACCAATTTTTTTATCTATGAAAAACATATTCATTTATTATTCTAAAATAATATAAATATTTTTTTAAAATAAGTTTTTATTTATTTACTAAAAAGTATAAAATGCCTTACTGTCTAAAACATAGACGTCAAAATAAAATCATTAAAAAACTGATCGCACAAGTACTGATCATCTGAGTAACTTAGAATTTTAATCACGTTTATCATGCACTTTTAATTTTTAATAAATGTATTTTAAATGTTTTTAAGAATTTTCTTTTCGAGTTCATGTGCGGCTTAATTTTCCAATCTTATTACTTTCAACTCCTAACTCCGTCAAGATTTTTTTATCTCTAGATTTTGGATAAAAAAATTGTTTTCAACAAAAAAAAACATATTTCAAGAACTTAATTTGTTTTCATGATCATTTATTATTTTAATATATTTTATTATGCATTATGACAAATATTACGGAATATTAAAATCAGTTTTTCTCAAATTCACTCTTAGATTATGGCGCTCATGTGAGATCAAAATTTGATCACAATTAAGTTATGAAAATATTAGAATATTGAACTATCTTCGGAAACACACAAGTGCAAAATTTGACAACCCCATTACTTTAGGAAGTGAATGAAATGTCGATCACAAATTTCCATATATACGAACATGAAACAAGTCAAGTTAAATAAAAGCGATTGTTATCGCGTAAAAGTGATTTTAAATCAAGGACGTAAATAGTGATACACAATAATTAGCCTCCGAGTAAGATTGAATTCAATAATGTAATTTTTCTTAATTTTTTGCTGGTATAATAATGAATCAAGTAAGATATATTTCTGAATTTTACTTATGAAAAGTTACATAGATTTTTTTCTATACCATTAGATAAGAAATAGTTTGTATTTGCTCAAATAAGATTTATAGAGTTGTTATTGAATAAATATTATAATTTCACATGAAGGAAGAATTTCATTAATCAAGAATGGAATTCATATTTTAATAAAACTAACTCATCAGATAATACAGGATTTAACTTTCTTTTTACACTTTTATTTAAACTGATTTGCTTCACGTTTGTAAAGATGTACTTGTTTTTCTACTGTTGTCTTGTTGTGCTAGAGTTTTGAAATTTTGAACAGTTGTGTGTTCTCGCTGACAATAATTTTTTTTTAAGATTTAAGAACTTACATATCAATTAATCGATTTATTTAAATAAGTTTTGCTTCCATACGAGTGGCTCCCTCTGGTAGTGAATTTGAGAAAAAATGATTTCAAGATTCTTTAATATGTACTATAATGAATTATAAATTAAAGTAAAAAGAGTAGAAATAACAAATTTATAATTTATAATACACTAACAATATTGTGTTTTTAAAACCTATTTTTATTAATTTTATCTTCATCATATTTTTCCGTCTGTTTGGGTTTAAGCAGAAAGATGCTGAACGACATTTTAGCGTATTTCATCGCGTCAAAAACATCACCAAATTGGATTTCTTTCAAGGCCTCGCGAAAGCAGTTAATCCAAACTATTTTTTAATCAAGTTTTCTTCCTCCTATACGAATCGTAAGAAAAAAAAATCGACTTCCAGATTTTGATGAGTTTCCTCATTTCAGTCTACCCTGATACCGAAAGAAAAGCGTTTTTGGAATTGTGTTCGTTTCCGCATCTGTCCGCGTGTCAATAACTCAAGACCGCAAAATAATGCTTCACACTAGAAAAATTTCAAGCGTACTTTCATTATACATCCGTTATTGTTATTAAATCTCTTTTGAAGGAATAAATTTCAGCATTAACAAAACAACCACTCGAAAAGATTGTAGATATTTTTATTGCCGAAAAATTAATAATTACTTTTATTAATAGCAAAAATGGAATTAAAAAAGTGAACTCCAAACATTCCGACAAAAACATTATTTAATACAATATTCTGAAAATTTTAACGAACTCAGAATTAACCTATAGCTAAAGAAGCGTTGCCACATATGTTCGTAATAATAAAAAATTAAATTTTTTGTCCCTTTACATATATTAACTTAAATCTTATTAATTTAAAATTAAATAAACTTACTTAAAATAGATATCGGATGGATTGTCAAAATCACCAGACAGATAGAGAATCACAGACAGATCAGAATACAGAAAAAACATCAAGCTATAATCTGTTACGGAAATATCAAGAACTTTGACGATATATTGAAAGTGTTGCTTTTTTTTTGGACCTCAATTCGTTTTCAACGGGGCTACTTTTAAATAGATGATAAATGCGAGTCTTATCCAGAACGCGGCAGAATTTAGCTTGTCATCCTTCAGGGCAAAATTAATTGACTAAATTTGGCACTTTCCCAAAATAAATTGATGCGATCGATAAAGTTACCAGTTTTAGTTTGACAACTATAACCATTTTCAAACCAGATAAACAAATCCTCGGACTAACAGTTTCATTTTTTAAGGAAATAAAAAATATTATTAAGTTTTTTTCTTTAAAAATTCATAAATATACCCTAAGATAAAGGAAATGTGAAATGACAAATAGTAACCCAGAATTAAAAGCGATGTTGAATAACATTTTTCTGCATTAGTTTGAATTTTGATAATGATTAAAGCTCACTAGTTCGACTAATGGTTAAAAAAATGCTTCACAAATAAAAATCAAGTCTTTGGAGTCGGTTTCCTTCCTGCGAAGTCATGTTGGATGTTAGTGGCCTAGTAGCAGTTCGTAGGTTCTAAACACTTTTCTTCTAAAGACTCGTCAAGATATGAGCCAAATCCATTGTGGGTCTGTGCATTGTTATTAAATTATTATTAAAATAGATTAAGCATTTTTACCATAACGCAAGTTCCATTCAGGGCAGTCTCAACAAATTTGAGCGTCCTTGGCTAGAACAATTTTGCCCCCCGTCAGAACCGTAACAAGGAATTTCAGCGCCTATGGCCCAACGAAAATGCCTAACTAATAATAAAACTGAGTAAAAAAGTTGTCTGTTCTGTTATTAAAGCCTTGCAATTTTGCAAATCGCCCTTTTAAAAATAAGAATTTCAAGCTTACTTTCATTATATATCCGTTATTGTTATTAAATCTCTTTTGAAAGAATAAATTTCTGCATTAACAAAACAACCACTTGAAAAGATTGTAGATATTTTTAATGCCGAAAAATTAATAATTACTTTTATTAATAGCAAAAATGAAATTAAAAAATTAAACTCTAAAGATTCTGCCAAAAACAATATTTAATACAATATTCTAAAAATTTTAACGAACTCAAAATTAACCTATAGCTAAAGAAGCATTGCCACATATGTTCGTAATAATAAAAAATTAAATTTTTTGTCCCTTTACATCTAGTAACTTAAATCTTATTAATTTAAAATTAAATAAGATTACTTAAAATAGATATCGGATGGACTGTTAAAATCACCAGACAGGTAGAGAATCACAGACAGATTAGAATACAGAAAAAACATCAATCTATATCTTCCGCTACCTTTGATTATATACGTAATTAGTTTTTACGGCTACATTATATAAAAATTATTTTTTCGATTATGTTCTATGTTTTTATTAAATACAAAAATATAATAATATACTTAATATTTAAATTGATATAATATACATCATTTAACATAATTTAATTATTTATTTGACACGAAAATATAATTTTAATCTGTAGTATAAGATATATTATACACGTTTATGTAATATTACCAACAAATGGCTGTTTTGTCACAAGCCCTAATCGTATTTTAGTATTAATATATTTAAAATTATAATAAAACATTTTCTGGATCAAAATTAAAATATAATGGATATAGTAAACTTTTAGGCGCCTTTGAATCAAGGGCGCCTGTGGGCTACAGCCCAATTAGCCCATTGAATAAAACAACATTGGTTTCACCTTGTCTAATAATCATTCAGTTAACGAATATATATATATGACAACAACTTGCATGTTTTTGATGTTTTGTCTTTTGTTTCTTGCGTGTTTTGATATATATATATATAAAACATTCAAAAAACGATCACAAAGATCCAATTCAATATATATACCCTATTTTACTTATTAGCACACACAGAAAAAATGAATTGCTTTTGAAGAAAACAGATCAAAATCTAATTTTTCTTGTGTAATACTATTAACTAATAACACTACACATCATGCATAAGTGATATCCCAAATAAATTCAAACTGAAGTTTGAAAGTTTAAAAATTTAATGAGCATGAAATTTATATGTCCATAGGAATAAAACTGAATCGTTGATAACAGAAAACATGAGTCAATTTTTTTCTCCAAAATTTATGCCGTGTTCACATTCTAAAAGCTTATTTACGTGAGTGAAGAAATGACGAGAATTAAGTAATGTCACATCACTGGTATATAAATTTAGCAGGCAAACATGTTTTAGTCATTGATTTAAGATATTAATAAAGTTTTTTTAAGCTACCAGCATTTTGATATTACTGACTCATGTGATTTATGCAATCAGCATTTGAATTAAATCTTCACTAAAACATTGCAAGCTCGAATTTTTCAGATGATAAAGATGAATATTTTGATTATATAATTTGTTTCATAATATTTTAAAGGCCGTGAGAAACGCATGCTTTGGTAAAAAAAAAGATGCAATTCATTAATTATGAAAAGTTTATTTACGAAAATATTTATTATCTCATCTGAAAGTTAACAGCTTTGAATTCCTTATTACCAACTAGTTGCCATGACAACGTGGGCAAAAATATAATCATGGCGTTGCCATTACTTCAGAAGACAGTTCGGCTAAACTCATTTCTCCACAATATTTGCTTGTTCTTTTGAATTAGCTCATAGCTCAGAGAAAAATTGCTGTAACAGTAATTTCAAAACCACAATTAAGTTGACCTCTCATAAACAATTACGAAGATTTCTCTCATTTTTCATATGATCGAAAGAACTTGAAAATTTCAATAAACACGTCGGAATTTTATTAATTAAATAATGATTAATTTTCATGCTTAAGAGAATTTATATTAATTCTAAAGTAAAGATATGACTGAAAAATTAAGTTCTCAAGAATTCGTGTTTTAAATTTTTTAAATACAAGTAATTGCATATTGATGAATTTAGCATTTGTGTAAATGCCAGACTAATAAGCCATTTAATAAAAGAAAGGAAATTAATCTTCATTAGCAAACGAATAATGGCAATTGTGATAAAAGAAATTAATTCACTTTTGTTTGATAATTATTTTAGAAATTTCTGAGAAAGATAAGGGTTTTATTCATTACATCGATTAGGCCTTAAAACTTTAATTTCCAAATACCGTTAAAAATTAATACATCGTAAAATACTAAGAATAGAGCAGAAATATTTTAGAAAAGATTTAAGAAATCAAATTTGCAAAGGCAGCGAAGAGAACTGAAAGCGAAAGCAATTTATTTCAGCATCAGCGTTCGACAGGAATTGCAGTTTCAAAGCTTTGTTTCTTTCACCTCGATCAGCATTACGTGATCTAGTGGCAGCATTTATCAAATTATACTGATTATTAAGCTTAACAAAAGAAAGGGTTCGAGGAAATGAGTTGGGCTGACGAATAACGGAATTAACAATCATTTCTATCCCATGAAATGTAAATGCTTAAATATGTATTGAAGATTTAGTTTATCAAGCAATATATGAATATACAGAGATATTAATTAATTTAAAAATTAATTATTATCTTAGTAGTTACAAAAGAATCAATGCTAATTCTGGGAGTATAAAAAAAATATTGTAGCATCAGACAAAGAGTATAGCTTTTCGTATTATAAGAATAATTGAATTTAGGATATTAATAATGTATTAACACAATAAGTCGTTCAGTCAGACAACATTTTTTAAAAAACTCTATTCCCAAGAAAAAATTATAGATGACATCTGCAATTAATTTTCCATTTATGGCACGAGAGTCTGCATCTCAAATATGTCCTTA
Organism: Araneus ventricosus; assembly: GCA_013235015.1. Taxonomy (NCBI): domain Eukaryota; kingdom Metazoa; phylum Arthropoda; class Arachnida; order Araneae; family Araneidae; genus Araneus; species Araneus ventricosus. The sequence continues at coordinate 1,106,320 of BGPR01000139.1, read as the reverse complement.
AAATAATGGTCAAAGGCATCTTAGGTCTGTCTTCATTTTGTAACAGTAGTAAACTTTTATTTTCATGCTTTCACTTTCCCCTTCCATCCACCAGATGGAGCACAAAGCGAAAGTAGAATGAATGGATATGACGTTTATTTGTGTGTACGTAATATTTGTAGAAATTCCTCGATGCTAGATTGGACGATTTGGTGATGATACTTAGCTCTTTTCAATTTTTCAACCAAGTTCTCCCGATCTTACGGTTCACAATTTCCTCCTTTGAGATCAATGATACTGTGTACGTGCCGCCATTTAAGTTGAATAAGCTCCAGAATAGTACTATTGACGCTTTCACAAACATAGACAATGACATGCTTCGAAGTCTGTGGAGAGAACTAGATTACCGTATGGATGTGTATAGTGGAACGAAAGAAAAATATATAGAATATTTGTGCCTATTCAAATAATAAAATAAAATTAATACTAAAAATTGAAAAAGATAAAAAAATAAAAGATGAGATTTCTATTTCTATGAGGTACTGATTCCTTTCATAGCTGAAATACTCTTTTAAAAATATAGCGAGTTTAAACTTAAATATTATTCTGTAATTACCCAGTATTTCCCAATGATATCTATGAAGCATTCCATAGGCTTAACATATCTCATTAAGTTAATAAATAGCGATAAAGAACGTTTTATTCCTTTAGGAGAGTATTCTTAGTATTATCTATGAAGCAGTGCATAGCTTAACAGATCTCATTAAGTTCATAAATAGCAATAAAGAACGTTTTATTCCCTTAGGAGAGCATTCTTTTCTCATTTCGATAAGATTGCGATATTATATTTCATTTTGGGATTACTTGGCATTTATCTTCGTAAACAACCATTCGAGACCTTATAGGGACTAACTTAACCCTTAAATTCCCAGCGTTGCCTGTTAGCAACATACATAATTTTGTCTTCTAAAATCTTGAGAATAAGACTGAAGACCTAATGCCTGTTGTTTCCAATAGGATACATACTGAAATTTTTATTAAATAAATTTACATCATATAGATGGCAGCCTGAGTGCTGATAAAAAAAATAAATTTATCATTTTCATTTAAGACTGCGACTCTTTAGTTTTGCTTATACGCTTGAGAATATCATATTTTATTCCACAATGTTGAAAGAAATTCCTTATACAGTATACACATCATCATTTTTTTGAAATTCAGCTGTGTCTAATATTATAGAATTTTATGAAGGTAATTTTTTTCTGAAGTAAATCCCAATGTTGTCAGTTAGTAACAAACTGGGTTTTAGCCACAAACTATACTTAAAGCTAAACAGGATATTTTAAAGTATTTTTCCCATGTTTTAGTCAAGAAATGAAAGTCAAAAACATTTTAAAATCATTTTTTAAAAAATCGGACTTTTTAGGGTTAACTTATAGAACAGGACAACATTTGTACTAAAGGTTAAGAATGAAAGTCTTTTCAAATTTATGTCTGAAAATGTTTAAAAGTTAACTATCTAAGAATATTTATTAAATTACATTTTATGCGTCTACCACAATCGTTGAAGATGGACTTAATTGCTTATACATTTTTTTAACATTTGTTATATGGATACAGCTTTAAGACTAGTGCTTTCACGGTGAAAGAAAAGATATTTTCAACCAACAGGTCAAATACATTTGAAAATAGGTTATGGGGAGTTTGAACCCTAAGTCCGTTAACCCTAATCCTGTTACTTCGATGTATTTTTTCACAAAATCTGTTACAGATTCATGTTTGAAACTATTTTTCCAAGTAAAGTACATCTTTCTCATTATATTAAAATGAGCCCTTTTTTAAAAAAAAAACTCAAAAATTTATTTTCTACAATTATTTGTGTCAAAATAAGCTCATTTCAGTATAATGAGAAAAGTACTTTATTTCTATAAAAAATTTCAAACATGTATCTGTAACAGATTTTGAGAAAAGGTACATCGAAGTGGCCAATTTAACATTTTTTGTTTTGACACAAAAAAATATGTAAGAAATAAATTTAAGAATTTAAAAAAAATCATTTTAGTATAATGAGAAAAATGTACTTTACTTGTGTAAAAAATTTCAAACATGAATCTATAACAGATTTTGAGGAAAGGTACATAGAAGTGCCCAATTTAATATTTTGAGAGAACTTAGGGTTCCAACTCCCCTTAAAAAACGCATACAAGAATTCGCTGTAAGTGGTGGTGGTTATAATATCATCTGGTCTAGCTTACTGAACAAAGTCAATGAACGCAATCTACCTGTTGGTCAAAGCATATCTTTTACTGGGAAAGTATTGAGTTGTTCTCGTATATAATAGCCTGATTGTTATATATTTTTTGTATTGAATGCATAATTATTACAGATATAAGGTAAGTGTCCCAAATATCAGCTGCGTTCCTAAAATCGCCTGCCAGGGTTTCTTCTTGATTTTAAGTGATATATAGTGGCCATCACCGGAACTACAAAGCTTACCTCTCCAGTAGTTGTTTGAGGAAGCCGTTTGAACCTGTGTTATTTTTTCTTTTCTCTGAGACTTTTTGCTGATTTTCGTATTAGGTGAATTAATAATCACGTTTCATTACTTTTAGTATAATCAGTGATACTGACTATAATTGGCTATATTTTCGTGTAGTTTGTTTTTTTGGTTTGCGATGCTATTACGAAGGGGAATGGCGCCATGCTTGAGGGTTAGGTTGTTCCTAATATCGTCCACTTAAGTTTTTTCATTAACGCCCACTTGGTATTTTCATTATCACCCTAGCCCTTTGAGAGGCTCTACATTTAAAGAAAATACCCTCAAAAATACATGGTTGATGTCCTATCACCAGAAATGCTCCTAAGTTCTTTTTTATTTTGATGTTTTATTCAGAGGAAAAGTGTTAAAAGAATACTTTAACTATATTCCCTAAAAGTATAAAAAAGTGGTCTTGTATTACCTACAATTCCATTGTGCCTTAATTTTCATGTTTAATAAAGAAAGAATGATCAATAACATAATTTACACTTTATTTCAATCCATTTTAGACTTAGGCGATACTAGAAACATTTAGTGGGCGATATTAGGAACACTGATTTTGGGAGAAAAAATTCCACGGTCTAAAAGACAAAAAAAAAATGAGGGTGAGTGTTAAACTTATGTGTTAGGAACACTATGCGATACTAGAAACATGTAGTGGACGATATTAGGGACACTGATTTTAGGAGAAAAAATTCCACGGTCTAAAAGACAAAAACAATTGAGGGTGAGTGCTAAACTTATGTGTTAGAGTTGTAATTCAGTTTGTTTTTGGGTAACTGTCCAGCATCTTCTGTTGGTTACAATGCTCCTGAAATACCTAATTAGTACCTCTATAAGTATGAATTAACTCCAATATACAAGAGTAGGTTGCATTCCAGGGGAAGTTTCAAGAGAATATGGCCCACAGCTTTATTTTACTTGGACAGATATTAGGAAAACCTGCAGCAGCCACCCCAACCACAGCTGGAAATTCGTTGTTGAAGATCGCATCGGTCTACCAGTTTCTGAATTATATTGATTAAGAGAAAATTCACAGGATAAAACCCAAAACCCTTTTCTTAAAATCTATGTTCCTCATCTGTGCCTGTGATTAAGCATAAGAAAGAAATGTCGGTATTATGAAGATTGATCCGATATGATAGAAATCAATTAGATTCCTATTAGATCTAACCAACCCAAACATTCACGTATTTTACAATAATTTATTACTTTTTATTTTTTAGAAAGTGATAAATTAATTTAAAATACGTGATGTTTGGTTTCAGATATAATGTTTCTACAAGGGAAGGTTTTAAGAGACATAGTTGTAGAAATTTTTCTTGCTAGTATCTCATTTAAACACAAGAAGCCTCATATCATTAATAACACTGGACAACAAAAAAAATTTTTTTTCATGTTGCTTGAGAAAGAAATGGTTATGCATATGTATTTTTGTGCCCTGATTTCAAATCTCTTAGCCGTTTTTGTCAATCACCCATAGTTTTTGAGCAACGTAGTAACTCTTATTATATACATTAGGAAATCATATTCAGCTTGCAATATTTACACAGGCATATTAAAATGTTACAAACTTTCACTTTTTTGTGACTTGGCCTGTCGACTGTGCTTGGCTTGAGGAATATCCATTTTCAATGTCTAACAATAGTCGGCTAAAATTTTGGATTCCATTTCCCTTGGTAACGAGCTCCCATATTCGAGAAATCCTGATGGAACCGTTCACCATGCTCGTCGCCTACTGATCCAAGGTTTTCAGGGAAGAATGCTAAGTGGGAGGGTAAGAAATGGATTTTCAACGACATGTTGCATCCCATGGTTTTGTAGGCCTTTAAGCAAGTTATTGACGATTTGCCTTAGTTTTCCGCTCTGTGATTTCCGAAGAAGTTTTCTGCTAACTCCTTTAACGATGTCCATACTGCGGCTTCCTTCTTAGTCAGTTTACTCTCAAACACAGGATCCTTCATTAGTTGTGTAAATTGAGGCCCGACAAATATGCCTTCCTTAAATTTTTTCTTCTCTCACTTTTAGAAACTTCAGACATAAGTACTGAAAACCACTTCCTCCACAGTCCATCCCTTTTACAAAATTTTTCATCAAACCTAATTTGATGTGCAATGGAGGCAAGAAAATTTTTCTGAGGCAACTAGTGGTTCGTTCTCTTCATTCTTCACACCCGGTATGAGGAACTGTCGCTTGGGCCACACCTTCTTGATGTAGTGCTTTTTTTCTGTCCCACTAGCACAGAAAGCAACAAAACATGGTGTAGCCTGCTTGCAATCTAACTAAAACGACAACCACTTTCAAGTCGGCGCATATATGCCAAGAATGCTTGCTGTACTCAATACTGGACAAGATATGCTTCAAGGTTTCGTATGTTTCTTTCATATTAATGACATCATTCTACTGGAATCGAAGGGTGCTTGTTACCAATGTGTAACAGAACTGCTTTTAAGCTGACCTTCGAAGAGTCTATAAACAAACGCCATTCTTGAGGGGTTATGTTGTTGTCCTAAAGCCTTAAACAACGATTCAGCATCATTACAAAATATTACATCACCATCTCGGCAAAAGCTTCCACGTGCTGCCAAATAGAAACATCTCTCCTTACAAAGTGGCTCATGCATTGAATCGTATTTGCGTTGCAAGATTCTCGATCCAAAAACGCCTGTTATAATTTTTGTCATATAGCTTTTTCTTTATGAAAATTATAATTGCAGGAGCATTTCAAACCCAAACATTATCTTCTTGGCAGGCAATTAATTTTTTCAGAAAGTATTTTTGACACAAGATCCGACATATTTTAATGACATTTTCTATGTACTTGTAAGCAATTACGAGTAGTGTTGCTAAAAAACAGTGTGTTATAGAGGTTTCTCGAGATTATATTCGAGTTCAGTGACCATAAAAATACCATTATCAGTTAAAATCTCAAAGGCAACAAAAAATATCCTGGCTACGACATTGATTAAAATAAAAGAAAGGAGTGGACAGAGGTTTTAGTGAGAGTTCATGTTGCATAAAATTGCAGGGTGATAGACAAATTCTGATTGGTTTTTCGAATTCAGAGCGTAAAAGTACATGAGAATTAGCTAAAATCATACTAGCAACAAAATGGTTGTTTTCTATTGTAATTATCCTTTATTTAATAATTATTATAAGAAGCCTTAAGTCAAATTCTTAATATTTTTTCGGTTCATATACAGTATTATAACTATAAATGTTGATAAAAAATTACCTCACTTTCCGCTCTAATGGTCAGCACTGGAGAAATGAAATTTTGTAGGTGCTGTAATAATTGAGTGCTCCAGCCTTCAATAAATTCACTTTTTTCTCACGCTAGTTAATTAATTCTACTATATGCGATTAAATAGGAGATATATACATATGTACAATCACGATTCACGTTTAAGATTACTCATAATTACTAACTCGGAGCTCACCTCGAGAACTCCTACAAAAACGAGCACACTCTGTGCAGAGACCCAACACCATTAGTGGTGTCTATCACCTCGTCCCCCGCGCAACTGCTTTTTCCGCTCTTCACTTCACATCCTTTTGGCTGAGAGCCGAAACAGCTACGTGGAGGTTAGTGGCGTGACAGTGCTCCTTGTGTTCTTTGGAAAGTTCATTCAATATGCCAACCATTTGCTTCACTGCAGCCATCTTTATTTCCAAGCCTTGAACTCTCGTTCGTAAAGCTCTCGAGTCTGGACATTACACCACTTTTTTACACACACAATGGGCTCGCTCTCATCTCTAAACTGTTTACTACGCATATAAGCCTCCTGCCACCCAAACAGATAGAAATCCAATAGTGCTAGGTCGGGACTATTTGAAAACTGTGACACCAGTGCCCACCCCAATTGGTCAATCTTCTGAACTGTCAGGGTCATGCAGTCTTGCGTTATCGTGATGTAACTCTAGCCTCTTTGTTCTTGAGATATTCTGCAGATTGTCCGAGAACTAACAATATTGTTCTTTTTTAATGGTTATTAAATGTTCCAGAAAGTTTAAGGAAATCATGTGCTTGTGATTCTAAAAGGATATCGCCATTAACCCTTTTTGAGAGGGGTTAGCACATGGCACAATTTGGGTTTAGTTTAGTTATATTAACGTCCCATTTTTGAAGCAATACGAGGGCTATTTTGGGACGGACCTTGTAATTTTGAATCACGATCAGATGACGAGGACGACACCTGAGCTGGCACCCCCTTTCCAAACTTCCACGCCACACCAACGGGAGGACGTTTGGCCATTACGTATGATTTAACGTGCAATAGGCCCCACACACGGCGGATCTTCAATGGAATCGGGTTTGTAACCCAGAACCCTCCGGCTCCAAAGCCAAGGCTTTACCACTAGGCTACCGCGGCCTTCGCACACGTTTGGAAGGGAGGCGTATAGAGTACGCCAAGTCGTTTTTTCCACCCTCTGCTTCATATTTCTACCCATTTTTCTCAGTTTTTTTTTATTTTGATATGTTCAGGAACCATAATACAGAGAAATGGAGAAAAAGATTTACAGATAAAACAGGAAAAGAAGAAAATTTATTCAGCATATGTTGAATAAATGAGTATCTCCCGCGAAAGAGCTCCAAGTTTTCGTCGATAGTGCGTTGGTCACCAGATGTATTAAATCTTTGGCAGTTTTCACTGAAAGAGTTGAAAAATCCTCTCACTCTAGCTAAGTTATAAGTTTTTCTGCCTGCGTCTGTTATGTCTTTGTCTTCTAATCTGATGGAAGCGCAGAAGTTTCTGGTGTACTGAGTTCACCGACGTGACCTAAGCACAAAAAATGCTTAGAATGGAAGGCAGAAGACATACTGAGCGAATAGGCTAGATGCATTGTACTCGAGGGATGCTCCTATTAGGTTAGAGGGAGGGAGAGGGATCAGGGAGGGACAATCAAAAATTCACAGCAAAAAATAACTCACTGGCGTGCTCTTTACGCCAGCCCCTCCCATTAAGGGTTAATTTGTTGTATAACCTTGCGAATCACTGTTCCTTTCAACGCGGATATCAAAATGTTTTCATTTAGGAATTGCTTAGAGGAATTCAATCACTACATATTGGTAGGCAGCGTTTCACATTGCTCATCCATGGTGGCTTAGCAGCAACAAAAGGAATTATTAATTAGGTCTGGATGAGGTGTTAAATGACCGATACTTCTACCTACAAAAATCACTACACATATTTAGGTAGGGTGTCACATTGCTCATCCATGGTGGCTTAACATCAAGAACAGGAAATATTAATTAGGCATCGATGAGGTGTTAAATGACCGATACTTCTACCTACAAAATTCACTACACATTTGTAGGTAGGGTGTCACATTGCTCATCCATGGTGGATTAACAGCAACAACAGGAAATATTAATTAGGTATAGATGAGGTGTTAAATGACCGATACTTCTACCTACAAAATTTCATTTTTCTAATGCTTACCATTATCGAGTTACAGCGGATTGAGTGTTACGTTTTGACTCATATATGTACATTAAAGAACGACAAAGGATAAATTTGTCAAAAATATGCATCATCCATTTAGGGTATTTCAATTTAAAAAAAGGGATATTAAATCTAGCCCGAACTTTCATAATTCGCTTCAAACATTTTTCGATATTTTGCGTAGTAACAATTTAATAATGATAGTAAATAGCAGTAGTAAATTTCTATTCTGATATGCAACACGGCATTAACGATTACCTCTTATCCTCTTTCTCTACTCCATTTAGTTAGAACTATTCTAAGACTAATGATTTTAATGTGAAATTAATGCCTTCAAAGAGCTAATATCTAAAGATGCTTCCTTTGAAGAGGAATAAATTTCATTAGTGCTGTGTCATATGTCCCAACCGATCTGAATGTTGATCGATGAATGTTACCGTACAAATGACTTACATTTAATCATGATTCGTGGTCGCTCAGGCAGAAGTCACTAAGTCTACAAAAACATTTTGATGGACTACTGCAGTCAATCAGGATTTTCAATTAATTATTTTATGATAGATACCTGTTATATCTAAGCATCAGTAAGTCAACCGTATGAACTATAGAGATCTGTAGAATAACTTTTACTATTTATCATAACGACTCAAAATTAATTAAGTTTAAACTGATCACAACTCAAAACTATAGTTTTGGACTTAGTGACGTTTGCCTGAACGACACATTTAATCATGATTCGTCGTCGCAAAGGCATTAGTCACTAAGTCCACAAAAACATTTTGATGGACTACTGCAGTCAATCAGGATTTTCAATTAATTATTTCATGATAGATACCTGTTATATCTAAGAATCAGTAAGTCAACCGTATGAACTAGAGATCTGTAGAATAACTTTTACTATTTATCATAACGACACAAAATTAATTAAGTTTAAACTGATCACAACTCAAAAGTATAGTTTTGGACTTAGTGACTTTTGCTTCGATCGAAACACCTCTTCTTTCGACATCTTTTTTGGATGAGTTCAATAATACCCTGCTTAGAGGGGTGCTCTATGATATTATTGAGATCTATTAACTCTTTAATCGAGAGGCGACTTTTTTCTTCTAGCCCCTTTAAAATAGGACCTGTTTAGGATGATACGGCATGAATTGGACCCTCCCGAAAAACGACAACTATTCAAATTAACTTAAATCCTGAATGCGAGCGTTTTTTGCGCAAGTAACTTGCCTGGAAAAGATACATCAGTCTTTAGACAAACTGCCATGAACAAACAGTTATTCAATCAATCACTATTTTCTTATTTTCACTCTCGGTAATGCCTAAACATATTTCAGAATTTCACAGTTTGCTTTAACTCTTGAATCTCGAGGCGACTTTTTCATCTAGCTACTTTAAAACCGGGACTTTTTGAGAGGAAGCGACATGAATTGGACTCTCCCAACCTGGGTGGTCATTTACCCCACTACCCTGCCCCTGCTGTAACCTTCCCTTAAGGCCCACGGAAATGGGCTGTGATTGACAAGAATAATTGGACCCCTACCGCGCTTATCTCCTAAGCGATCTCAGAACCTCCCCTCAAAAGGAGTCAACCGCCTCAGAGCGGCCTTCGTCGCTGTTAAGGGGAAATTTTTAGACCGCCCGGGACCGCCTGGCTCGGTGTGAGAGGGTTAATACACGATGATATGAAAACGTAGATGATAATATTATGATCTGAAGAATGATCTTGGTTATTAATCTAATGTGAAAGCAACAAAATTAAATACAAGTTAATAAAATGAAAACAGATCTTAGAAGTAAGCTTTTATTTAGTTTTAATCTACAAATTTGTTATCAAAAATATGTAAATTAAGAAATCGTAAAAGCTGAGTTTGATAAGAATACCCCAAGAAAATTTGAATCTTTGTCACATTCATACTATATTTTTAATTTTTTTTTTATATATTTTAAGATATTTTCTTTCTTATTACAATACTTGCTTAATTTTTTATAGTATTTTTTTCAGTGCCTCACGCGTTTACGCTAATGTTTTGAAGTTCATATCTATATATATATAAGAGGAAAGTATATGTGTGTGTGTTTGTTCGTTTTTTT